>CM041781.1:213852030-214452030 GCA_023374045.1 Limonium bicolor
TCGATGAAGACTACTACTGAAGTGTCCAACTGATCACTAAACAGACGGTTCATTAGATCCATGAACTTAGCTGGTGCGTTCGACTAACCGAATGGTATCACGGTGAATACGTAGTGGCCATATCTAGTACGGAATGCCGTTTTCTCTATATCCTATTCTCTGATAGCAATCTGGTGATATCCCGATCGAATGTCGATCTTAGAAAAGACCAAAGCTCCTTTCAGCTGATCGAACAGGTCATCGATGCATGGCAATAGATACTTGTTCTTTACAGTGACCACATTCAATTTGTGGTAGTCGATGCAGAGTCGGAGGCTATCGTCTTTCTTCTTCACGAAGAGGACCGGTGCTCCCCAGGGTGATACGCTCGGGCGTATAAACCCTTTGTCAAGAAGGTTGCGCAATTGCTCCTTAAGCTCAGTCATTTCTACTGGTGCCATACGGTATGGTGCCCTAGCAATGGGACCAGTATCCGGTATAAGATCAATTTCAAACTCAACAGCTCTCTGAGGTGGCATACCAAGCAGCTCCTTCAGGAATACATCAAGGAATTCTGATACAATCGGTGTGTCGGTACTGAATTCTGGATCTCTCTCCAGATCTTGTACATAGCAAAGATACACGTCATGCCCTTTCCTGAGCTTCCGGTACATAGCCATAGCAGAGATGACTGTGGTCGAAGGCTCTCTCGGTCTCTGGCGGTACGAAACAGTAACCCCAGACGGACTCTTGAGCAGCAATCTATGCTCGGCGCAGAGGATTCACCCCTTGTGCCGCTCCAACCAGTTCATCCCGACTATTAAGTCGAATCCCAACCTATAAATTCAATGAAGGAGATGGGAAACTCTTCGCCCTTGGTTCGGATTTTGGCGGTTTGGTAATACTTGGTACATCGCACTTGCTCCTTCGACGGGAGAGTAACCAAGAAGTTCGGTAATTCATCCGCGTCTAGCCCCAACCTCTTCGCAAATGACGGTGAAACAAAGGTATGAGAGGCGCCAGAGTCGAATAGTACGGAGGCATCAGTGTCGTTTATTCGGAAGGTTTCTGTTAGAATGGTGCCGCTCTTATCGGCTTGTGCTTCGGTGAGGATACTCAGGTTACTGAGAAGGGAAGAAATGGTACTAAGCCAAAAAGTGCATCCGGCCCCCTCCAGCCGGATGGAAATAGAAACACATAGGGCATCCGACCACCTCTAGCCGGATGGAAATAGGATTCAGGCAGGATAAAACGTAGTGTGGCCGGTCGCCTGTGACTGGCCAAAGCTGCTAGAGGAGGGTAAAATTGTACTCACACATGTAAAACACTATAAATAGGGGTGTACCCCCATGAAATAAAGACACGCAATAATTGGCAAACAGACTTGAGCTCGATTCTAGCAAAAGGCTCTCTCTCTCTCTCTCTCTCTCTCTCTCTCTCCTTTGTGAAACTTGAGATCGAAACCAGGTAACGTAGGATAGTAAGGAAGATCGAATTGGATAAGAATGGATACATCGTTTCAGTTACCTTCGGTACCGAGTCCACAACCTATTGATTCACAAGTTTATAAGAATTGGTGGTATAACGCAAGTGGAATTTAATAGCCAATACTGCTTTTATTGAATAAACCAACCATCATACATACTGTGTCTCTAATACACGTTACTAATGTGTTACATGCTACTACAAGATTAATACTTCCTAAAGGTAAGGTTCAGGCGTCCTGGTTTCATGTGTGTGGCATTGATTATTGTCGGTGGTGTCATATTTAACTTGATCTTTTTGATACCGTGATACAGCAACCTTGATTTTCCACCCATGATTAGAACATCTTCTGATCTCAATACCAGTTTCTCCACGAGGTCCACACGCTTCTGCTCGCAATACAAAAATACGGCATCATCACCAATGGACCAAGACACTACGGGAACTCCTTGTTCAAGAGATTCAGTTGTCTCATCCTTATCTTGGTGTAAGCCAAGTCGTCCTTCTTTCTCATAGAAGTTGATGATACAAAGGTCCGCTTCAAGTGCGGGGATTGGATCACCTTCACACTGTTGTGCAAGTCCTACAACTTGTGTAACAAGCGTCTGAAATTCAGTGGGTATTGCTGGTGGCGTCGCTCCGTCCTGTGTTCGCATATTTTGGTATGTCTTGGTATAAGGATTCCAGTTCTTTCCCAAGCACATCATCTTCAGCTTCATCTTCGCTCTTCCGGGGAATTCGGGTGTATAAAATCCTCCTGGACCCGCTCCTAGCTCGTTGCATCGTCGAATGATGGAAATTTGTGCTTCGGGTGTCAGGTATCCCTTTAATAGAATCATACCTGGGCGGATGACCTAACACTGCTCGTTGGTGAAGTGGTGAGTGGTGATGTCGGCTTCTTCGTGAAGTGGGTTTGAAGGTATTGGGTAACAGATATAAAATCTACCTATGGTTGTAAATTTCATCTATTGTGAGTTCTAGTATCAACTAGTTCATTTCATGCTCAAATACATATTTCAATTCATTTACTCGTGCATTCATTCAAACAAGTACTTCAATACTTAGACATGCTTTTCAAGGATTCAAGGTTTCAGTTAGTACCTAGGCCGGACTTAGTACCGGTCCCGTCACGGTCAATGATGTGCAAGGCCGGCTGCCTCTGTGGTGCGCCCTTCTGAGGTCCTCGGGACCCCTGTCCCTGCGAGGCCTGCTGGGCTGGAGCATCGCCAGATGCAACTTCCTTGCATTCCCTCTACTTGTAGTTCTGGAAGTTTCCCTTGGACTTCGCATTCTCCGGGCACACATTAGCACGGTGTCCCGGTTTCTGACAGTTGAAGCATCTGATTTCCCTCCCTTGGCAATCTATGCTGGGGTGATCTTGGTTGCATTTCCTACAAACATAGCTACGGCCATCAGAGTCGTTTTTGCCATATCTGGAGCCAGAACCCGTGGCTTTGAGTGTTAGCACATTTGGTGCAGTGATACCAATTATTGCAATTATACATGTACGAGTTTGAATTTAGAAGTTTACCCTTGGGAGGGTGTGATCTCAGTGGCTTTGCAGCCACCGGTGCAGAATAAGCAAGCTGAAGTGGCTCAGCTGCTTTGCCCTTCTCAGCATGGGCACTGCTCTCACTCGGGGTGTTCTTCTACGATTGCTGAAAGAACTTCCCCTTCTTCTTTTCCAGCTCTTGCCCTGGTTCTGCTCCTCTGAGCTAGTGTTCTTGCTATTGGCTTTGCGCTTAAGCGCCTGTTCCTCATCTCTCAACTGACATGTAATTTCGACGCGAGATGCCGCGTGGTAGCACTCCTGAAGTTTCAGGTATTAGATAATGCTCTTACTTATTACGGTAATGATTTAATATTGACAATGGTACTAAGGGTTCGAACCAACGTTTACCTGAAGGGAGGTAAATCTGGTGTACCCATACCGTACCGAAGGCGATGGCTCAGACCGCCATAGAAGCGATCGACCAAGACCTGGCCGGTGTATCCAAGGTCGGGTAGAAGACGTAGAATGGAGGTGAAGGTGCGGTAGTACTCATCCACTAAAATTTTCTCTATCATCCTCAAGGCGTCAAGCTCTAGACGTTTCTTGGTTTTGACGTGTTCGGGGTAGTACTTTGATCGGAGAATAGCGGTGAAAGATTCCCAATCAAAGGTGAGGTCGTCGACATACTCATGCTTCACTAGTTTCCACCAATCCATAGCGGCATCTTTGAGGTAGTATGCTGCTATTCTCACTCGAACTCCAGCAGGAGTTTCGAGGGTTTCAAACGCCATCTCCATTTCGGAGATGTAGGCTTCAAGCTTTGCAGGGTCGCTCTCGCCTCTAATGCAGGGAGGTCGGAGATCTGCAAAAACTTTCACCCAATTCACTTCTCTGGGTGGAGGGGGAGGGGTTGGTCCCGTTGTGTTTGCTGATTTTGCTGTGTTTGTTGTACAACTGTGATTACTTGTGGTAGCATTTGTGCTACCGTGGCAGTGACAATCTCTGCTATCGTCTGCGTGCCCGGTCCATCAGCAGTCTCTCCTCTAGGTCGGCCTCGACCTCGTCCTGACATCTGAACAATTATGGATTATATTAGACACTGTGATCAGGTGGTCTTGATTTAAGCAATGGGATCGCCCATAAGACGTTAAGGTATCAGTTGTTATCAACGGCCATTCCTAGTTAGGTTCTTATTTCTCCGTCATCAAACGGTTGTAATCCTAACTCGGTAATCCCCATGCTCGGAAATTCTCGACATCAGAGCGTAACTACGCTCTTATACCACTTTTTGTAACACCCCTACCGCTAATCCTTTACTTACTGCCTAATCGTCTCGGTTATCTTACTACTCATAGCGGAAATACAGATACTACGGCAGGTGATACAACGCCGCTAACCGCCCATACGGCTAGCAAGGCTTACTCTTACCTACAGTAACGGTCTGACATCAGAATATACCGAGCTACTATAAATACTTCCCCATACATAAGGATCATTTACTTACAATGTTTGATTACCGAGTATCCAAAAGTATATTCAATTACATTCCTTCTCACAAGATTACAAAAATAGTGAGTTTAACAATCTACTCATCTCGACAATTTCATAATTCTCACATATTCAAAAAGGCATTCAGCCGTGTACAACCCGGTACACCATTCATAATCTACTAACTACTCAAAATAATCTTGGTCTCATCACGACCGTCATCATTCACGAGCACCTGTAAAATTAAAAACAGTGCCCCAAGGGGCTCAGCAAAAGCTGCGTACAAACTTCGCATACACCGCGTGCTAACGAGGGTACGCCGATAATTGGTCGAATATACATGGAGTTCGTTTTATACATGCATACATGCTATTACATACATTAATACATTCATACAATGCACATACTTGCAAGATACAATACATACAACTGAAGGCAATACACAAGCCAAACAGTATAACAATACAATCCACCATCCATACTTCATTCTTTGTTAGCCAGTTACCCATCCGGGTTAATAGGATGTTCTTTACTCTTTTACTCGGTACCATACAACTTACACAGTCTTACTCATACAATACTTTCTTACTTACTTACTTACTTACTTACTTTCTTCCTTATACTCATGTTAAGTCGGTGTGACCTCCGGGCAGGGACTACACCGTCTCACCACCGGGCTTTAGGGTGGCTCACTAATCCAGGTTGCAACCCATTTAAAGGGGTTTGGATCATGGAAAAGATTAAGACCAGGATTTGGATCCAACCTCTTGTGTCTCCTCCTCCTCACGCGTGGCCGAAACTATATCGGACTTCTACTCATTCCAATTTACTAATTTCTTAGTGTTAGAAACGTTAGCTTGTTAGGAATTAGTTAGAAGTCCTATTCTACATCACTTGGTCAATACAATACACATCAAGGTACACACACTTCATTCTCATCCATTCATTTCATGAATTATACAAACTAAGAGTTAAGATAAACATCCAACAAGGAACAATATCATATAAGCACAAGTAAGCGCAATAAATCCGATTCGTGCGTTTTATCTTATTTAGGTGATCAACTAGCACACAACACACAAATCAGAGTAACCAGGGTAGCATATAGGGCATGAGAAATTCATACCGTTCACCATTGTACTTGAATCCGACTTTCCTTCGGTGTTCACTATTCAAGTCCTATAACATACATTGAGTTGTATGGTTAATGATTTATTATTGACCTAACTCTTATTCCATTACCATTCCCTATGTACACTTACTACTACTGACAATTCACAAGTGGAAATTTCCAGGAACAAAACACGCTGACTTCGACCGGCCAAAAGCTACAGTCCATCAATGCATAACCATTTTAATTCAAAACCAACACTTACATCAACCTAGAGCTTAGGACATGTTTTTAGGGTTTAAAAAATGCATTACCTTGCATGTGTATAGATGGAGTGTTGGACAGAAACAAAAGCAAGATTCCCACTCCAAGAAGGAAGCCAAAATTGGCTGGAGAACAAGGAACAAGAAGCTCAAAACTTGGAAATTTCTATTTTGCAAATGAGAGCTAGAAATGTTAGTTTTTTGAATTTTTTTTTACCTCAAACCAACAAGATGAAGGAGGAGCTTCTAATGGTGGTCTCAATCTTCAAAAACAGCCATACCCATGGAGATGAAAGTGGGTATTTTCAGATTTTGAAAAGAGGGGAATGATCTCCTTGGCAAGGGGATTCCAACGGTACAGTTTTTGTGATTTTTGGACAAGGTTTGGGTGCTCAAAAATGAGGAAGAAGGTGGAGGCTAGATGGGTGTTCTCAAATCGCCATTAGAGCTCAATGGGGAAGAAGAGAAATCAGAGAGAAGATGGAGTACGGTGGAGTGTGGGAGGAATAGAGGAGAGAGAGTCCCTTTTGTTTTTTCTTTACTTTATTAGTTTGTCTTGTAGTGTATTAGGTGAGTGAAGAGAGTGAGGGGGGGGGGGGGGCAACCGGCTACACACACTCATACAGATTTTTAATTTTTATTTTCAAAAGGGGACACATTAGTTTAGCCTATTTACACTCTCACCCCACAACTTCCCGGTTTTTACAGTTTTGACTAACTGGAACCCGTTTTCCGGAATTTTTCTCATTTAATTGATTTTATTGGTTCTAAACCTTCATTAATGTTTATTAATGACTATTTGGTTGACCAAAATTATTACGGGTCTATTTAACCCGCTTAAAGTCGCGTTTTCCCAGTTTCCTCAAAAAACACGTTTTAAGGTTCGTTTGTGTTTTTAATTCATTTTAAGGATCTGTTTTCTTCGGAATTTGTTCCCCATGTTTATTTAGGCATAATTAAGCCTTTAAAATCTTCATTAGACTAATTAATCACTATTTTTAATTTCAGGATATTTGAGGACAACCAGCAAAAGAGTTCCACTTGGAAGCAACTTCACTGCCAACCATCACGTCATCGGCACCACAATTGGATTTGAACCAATTCGACTTCTTCAAAGATCAGATGCTTGGAGTTGGTGGGGAGAGGTGAGCATACCACGCATAATCATCATAATACGTGCACAAGGTGTGCAATGTGGCCAATTTCAGGGTTGAAGCAGCAACAGCGCATACCGGTGATTGCACTCCTTGAGACTGAGCCGCCTGCCCGCCGAGATGCATTCAGCACAGCCAAATGACATGTAGGATTCATCTTGGACCTTATTGAAGCTGGAGCGACCATTGAAGAAGATTGAAGCTCCAATTAAAAGATTCAAATTGGACGCCTTTATGAGATAATGCCGGGATTGACGGTGGATGTGGAGCTGCATAGGCATTATACGCCTCGCTGCCTATGAATAAGCATCACTGGCGAGCCACTCCATCAGATCCGCGACATGAGGTAGAGGCCGACACCATTGGATCCAGAAGCCAAGCGCAGACACCTCTCCATCTTTCCATTCTCCGATGACACATGCACAAGGAGTGGAGGATACATAGGCGCAGTGGATCTTTGAAACTCGCAATTGGGTGTCGCCGAAGCTCATCCATCACGGCGAGGAGAAGATTTGCACAGACAGATTAGACAAAACATAAGTAAAACTCAAAAGCGCGAAAAGAAAAGAAAATAGATGTTATACCACTGTTAAACATTAACAAGGTAGTTTATTATATTATAGTTCGACCATAGAGCTAAAAAAACAAACAACGAAGGGACCATCTGAGAAGCTAGCCATAAAAGGGTATAGCAAAAGGCAGAAGGCTAGGCTCTCCCTAAGGAGAGAAAAAGGGCTTAACAAAACACGTCTATCTCATCTTTTCCCAATTTTTAGCTATAGATAGCTACATACATATACATTCGTTCATTTAAAACTGTACAGTTGATCATTCAAAACTGTACTGGTGTATATGTACATGTATACATAGAATTGTGATATTTCTGAATTTGTAGTAAATGTACATACTAACTTTATAAACTGTACAACATGCTTATAAAACATGTACTTTTACACTATACAAGTTGTACCATGAAAAATGTAGCCAAAGATAACTACACATGGTTGTAGCTAAGACTCATTGCATCTTTTAAATATAGTTTCTCACTATCAACTTTATAATATAGCGTAACTTTTACAATACAATAACATAATTTTGTTTTGATAAATTATGTAAATAGTTGTATATTTTTATAATATATTTATAAAATAATAGGGATATTTAATGACATGTTTCATAAACAACATCTATCTTAAAAATAACCTAATGCTTATTATTCTAATCTTTTTTTGAAATAACGTTTGATTCTTATCAAAATTCGATATAAACCTTATTAATGATAGAGAACGGTCACTTTTTGATTTTCTCTTTGTTTTCTCATATCACTCATAATAATCAGTGGTGGACCTAGATTCAAAATCATAAGTGTCAAAATTTTAAAATAAATGTTAGGGAAAATTACATCGCCCACCCATGACGTTTGGCGAAATTACACAGTTCACCCATGAGGTTTCAAAAATTACACAGCCCACTCATGTGGTTTCCACAATTTTACATCCAGCAACTTTTTTAATATTTGATCAACTTAAAAGATGGTTAAATGTTGTTTAAAATTGATGAAACTTTACATGGACGATGCTAAGGTGTTATATTTTTGTTCAATGCCAAATTCAAAGTTTTTTAACGTCATATATGACCTGTGGGACCCAATGAAACATGAGACACGTTCATCGGGTCCCACAGATCATATATGAACTTAAAAAACGTTGGATTTCAAGTTTTACCAAAATATAACACTTTAATATCGTCCATGTAAAGTTTCATCAAATTTGGATATCATTTAACCATCTTTTAAGTTGATCAAATATTAGAAAAGTTGATGTATGTAAAATTGTGGAAACCACATGGGTGGGCTGTGTAATTTTTGAAACCTCGTGGGTGGGCTGTGTAATTTCGCCAAACGTCATGGGTGGGCGATGTAATTTTCCCTAAATGTTAATATAATATTTAGTATATTAAGTAAATTAAAAGGGAAAAAATACACAATTTTGTAACTAATATAATAAAAATCACATACAAACTTTTATATAGCATATACGGTAAAACATATAAGTGTAGAATTACTATATATTACTATGTGATGATGTTTTATTTTTAAAAAACTGTAACTTCATTAAAAAAATGCTCCCTCAATACTAGAAAACACTAAAAAAAATCATAGAAGCAAGATGTTACTGGGTTGGGGGAGCTTTCTTATAAATAGCTCGGTGAAATTGGATTCAAGTATTAAAAATATAAGAAGTTAACATATGTACTTCAGCTCGTGTAGATTTGGATTGACAACTATGGGTATCATTTTATTGAACTACGTACTCTAATCTTAGGGTATACTATAAAGAATGCATAAGTCATGTGTCATTTCATTACACTACTATATTCCCAGAACATATACTACAAAAAAAAGCCATGTGCCATTTGACACACTATGCTCTAAGTTGAGTCCGCAGTGCTCATAATGAAGATTTTTCGACACCACATGAATCATGATTAATTATGATAGATTGTTAATGTTTTACATCTTCCTCAGCATGTATTTGTAAACATGATTTAGAAACTGGATCTGGCGCCATGTTATAATATAGAAATGTGGCAACTTTGTCTTTTCACATTAGGGATATAGTTGTCATTTTACCATAAATGATAATTTAATGCAAATAATAGTTCACTTTGATAACTGGTCCCAGGTAAACTACTATGCTTGTTAAATCTCTGCATGAGTGTTGTGAATATGATGGAATTGATCTTAATTTGGGAAATCCTCATGGTTGAATGTGGAATTAGGGGTTTGGTATAAATCGGAGATTTTGAGAATCTGATGGATTTTAAGAATCTGATGATTATTTATGCTGGATTACCAGGGAATATCGATCTTCACAGACGAGGATAGTAAACCCTGCTAAGAACGCAAAACGGCGTAGTTAACTAAATATACCAATAAGTGCGAACCAGATGTAATGGCATAACTTAGCAACACCCAGGAGCAATCTTTGAAAGGTGTTCACATCAACGATAGTTGAATGAAATAACGTGACAGAAACACAAGGGTTGAAACTAACACCCAGTTTAGACATAAGTTGTCAGGAGACGGACTGACAATCCTAAGGGGCATCCCATGAAAGGAAACGGAATGCAACGACCTTGTCATGGAGCCCAATACTACCACTAAACCATGTAATGTTGTACAGAGAAATAAATGTGTGTGAACCGTCCACAATGGACAGAGCTCGAGGCAATAAGGCTTATGAGCCACAAGCAAAGTGTGTTATGTAAGTTTGATCGGTTGCAGGACTTTATGTTATACAAGTAAATAGAGTGGGGAACGAACCACTGCTAAGAGAGTGGGGATACCTCTTAATATTGTGAGACCGCAACCGCGGTAGATGGGTGAACTAAGTTCAGGGAATATGTTAAGGGTGGACCAATATGGTCATTACCGGAGGAGGATTTGTACGGGAATGATACGAAAGGTAGTGTTTATACCACTTGTGGAGACCGGAAGAGTAATAAGTCTAATACTCCCTCCGTCCTGAATTGACCGTCCTGTTTACTTTATGGCACGTTTTTCCACTTCAATATTAAGCATATAAGATAAAATAATTTTATAAAACTATAATTTATAATATATAGTTTAATATGTAAGGAATCATATGCAAAACTTAAATTTTAAAATTTATTTTATCTTATATGTTAAAAATTGAAGTCAAATGACATGTCTAAATAGTAAACAGGACGGTCAATTCAGGACGGAGGGAGTAGCAACCACCATGGATGAGTGACGCTAAATGTGGGATGGACAATGCTCAAGGAGCATTAAGACTCAAAGACTAGAATATTCAACAATCAGCCATGAGTGGCGAACCGTAATACGAGTGATGTAAGTATATGTGTGGAAGCTAATATGACAGTGAATACCATATAAGTCGATGTTATACAATGAGAGAGAGCACGGTGCGCAGTAAGCGACCGTTGTATAAGTGTTGTTAAATAATAATATGGCAGATAAGACCAGTTATGAATTAAACTCAGTGGAGATGTAAGGTAAGTGATGATAAACAGACTGGGCAATAAGCCAGTAGTTGGTACTAGGTGATAAGGAACTCAGTGTGGATTCTGTGGCTAATAAGAGATTTACTGTCAAGAGTTTACGCCTCTGCACTCTGTATGACTGAGTGTTTTGGTATTGCATTTGAACAGTAATGATCGAGTGCAATGGAAAGGGTTTTGGAAATGTTAATTGTGGTGGAAACAGAAAGCGGCTTATAACGCCATAGTGATTGATGCATAGGAAATGCAAAGACATACCAATGAAAGAGTACTTGTACAAAACCAAATGTGGAGGCATGATTAACAGTAAGTGACTACAGTAGCACTAACTGCCAAATATCGGTATGGAATATACCCCAAATGTGGGAAATAACTGAGAGAGCACTACACATTAGGTGGTAGCTCAATCCCAACCGACAGTAAGTCGGAAGAAACAAGTCAATCATTGTGAGACACATGGCAGTATACACAGTAAATTATTAGAGGAGTGGATGGAAAGTTTTGAAACTCACCGAATCCGCTCACGGCAAGAGATACCATGCGTCGGTTGAGAAACTGTTATTACCAAGATAAAGACGATAATTGGAGATGTACAATACAGTAAGAATAACAAATGGGGCAAATTAAGCTCTACAATTATCAGAGTTTCACAGCAGAAACTAGTGAGCCAGTGATTCAAGTGTTGAATGTGAATAGCGAATATGAGCAAATGGCTAATTATTAACGCCTAGAAGCCTCACAGGCCAGAACCGAAACCAGTTAAAAGTTAAAGCAAACTCCAATGAGAATTCTTGGTTTAGGGACTAAACCGCCTATATGGTCAAGATCCTCTAACCAGAACACATTGTATAACAGACCGCGTGGAAGTTGAAACACTTCACGACGGTAGAACTTTTTAAACCAATGATTAAGTGATTGATTACGTGGGCGTAATCCCTTTTAAGGGGGGTAGAGCGCAAAACCACTTAGTGTGTATTACCATACAAGTGTACGTGACTTATGTTGTGCATAACACAAAATAATTGTTTTGATGATTGGTGTGTGTGTGTTACGTAAACATACACATTCATTCATGGTTTAATTGTGGTAATTGCGCACAGAAGATGCGAATACCATTGTGATAAGTGTGTTGATTTATTAACAGTTGTGTGTGATAGTACAAGTGTGGGGAGTAGAGAAACTCTCGGGGGAACAAAAACCCCGACAGTGTATAAATGTGAAACTGTGTGTTGTATTTTGATAAAATATATGTGTATGTATACAATATAGTGATTCATGAAAAGGGTATGAAACTGACATAGAACCTAGCGAGAATAAGATTCCCTAGGCAACATGATTAAAGTGAATGGAGGTAACTGATAGACGGAGTTCTATCCCTTGAAGATGTTATGATCATGATTAGAATGATTAAAAAGATAGAAAATTGGAAATGAGTGATTTATTTGATGCTTGAAAATGAAGTGGGAGGTGGAACTTGATTTGCATGCGATCAAGGGAAGCCGAACACAAATTGGGGTGGAAGGATAGTTTGACACTGATGCTGATCACATCAGGGTTGGATGATTCTTGAAGCTCCCCTTAAGTGGTCACAACTAACCACACTAAGAAAAGTAGCAAAGAGCATAAGTTAGACTTGGAGTTGTATGTGTTTTCAAAAGGATTTCCAATTGGTGTTTTCAAAATAGTCGGTTAACATTTGAAATAAAGGATCCTCTTATACTTAACCTAGTAAAGAATATTTTTATAGTACTTGCTCACGAGCCGAGGACGCATGAGCCTTTGTCTTCGGACCGGTGACATGAGAAGTATATGTGTTAAAGATTAAGTGATTGTTTTGATCTCCCAAAGGGACAGGGACCAGAAGGTGTCCATCGCGACCGGGTTCTGCGGGATCACAGTGTATATAAAAGATATTTTTGATTGTTATACATGCTATGACATGTTGTGTGGTATGTGTAATAAATATTATTTTGACCTTGAGTTCCAAAAGTGTATGTTGTTAAGACCTATGAGTCTAAATGTGTTGTGTTACATAGACCTATGTGTCTAAAGGCTGATATGTTATCAAGACCTATGTGTCTAAATGTTGTTATGTTACCCAAGACCAGAGGGTCTAAGGGTTGTTATGTATGTGCAAATATTGTTAAGATACCCGGACCATTGAGTCCGAGGTTATCATGTGAGTATGTTATGTTATGTATGGATGTGTATATGTACCCGGGCTGTTAAGTCCGAGGTTGTGATGTAAAGTATGTTTGGTTATGGAAGTTTATTTCCAAGTGATCCCCGTGTTTTAATCCAAATAATGTGTGGGAAGTGTGAACTTCGAGGACGGAGTTCTTTTAAGGGGGGTAGATTGAAATACCCCAAACCTTAATATATTGTTTAAATACTAAAATATGATATTTAAAGGATAAAAAGTGCCTTAGAAACGTCAGTGTACAATAAAAACACCCTAAATAGAAAACTACCATAAATACAGTTTGAGCAAAAACATGCTCTAGTTTGGAGTGAAACTTGGTTAGGACCAAGAGCCTACCAAGACTTAATAATATTCAATTATGATTTGATAAGGCTAATTAAGTCCTTGGGAAAACTTTGGTAGACAGTTAAACAAACAAAACACAAATAAATACCTTAAAAGTCGATATGAGCAAAAATGTGCTCTAAGCTTGGATAAGTTGGTATAAGACCTAAAGGTCATACCTATACCTTATAAGTATGTTAATGACATATTAAATCAATTACCAAAGAAAACCAAGCTTGGAAAACAAGTTAAAACACAAAATGTGCTTTAAGGAGTCTTTAAAGCACATTTTTGAAAAACTGTCTTGTAAATGAGTTTGAATGGCTAAATGTCCATCATTACTCTTTTATTAACATGTTTACTAATTAGTATCACATTAGGAAGTCTAAATCAATGAGAAATCAAAATTTCACAAATATGTGCCTTATTTTGTGAAAGTAACCAAAATATGCTAGTTTATGGCATAAGTCCATATAGTAAGTTAGTTGGTCAACAAAGACCAAACTACCCCAAGTAGATGATGGGGGCCGGTTTTATCAAGGTGAGTCACCACCTTGTAGTTAATAAGTAAATAAGTAATGAAAAGCAAGTAAATTCACTATTTACTTTATAACATAAATATCTTAACAAAGTGTATTACTCTCTCACCTCATTCTCTTCTTCCCTTTTCATTTCCCATGATTATCTATCTTCTTCCTCCTCTCTCCATCGGTTTTCTACAGCCATATACATTCTCCATCTTGGAATGCTTGTAACTCATGACTCCATGCTCCAAATTCAATTTCAAGACCACCTTTTGTTTGTTGAGACAAGCTCTTCAATTTCTATATTTTCAAATCTTCAAAAGCCTCATTCGGTGCCATGGAGATTCACCATTGATGGAGCTTGAGCTCACCTTTTCATGCCTTGTCATTCTCCTTTGCTCAAGGTAAGGAAAATCAAAGAAAAACAACATTCCCTCTTGTTTTTTGTGTGTAACCGAGAATCACTTTGATGGTGTCTTCTCTTGTTCTTTCATAGTCTCCATTTCAATCTTCAAGGGACAAGGAGGAGTCCTCTCTTGTTACATATTCAAGTTCTCTTTCAAATTCAAAGGTAAATATCATTTTAGTGTATTAAAACACTTATGTTAAACTAGGGTTTGTATATGAGTTTAAGTGTGAATTCTTAAGCTCATTACCCTTATATGTATATGGATTATAAAGTTGACAAGTGATCAAACTCCTTGCTGATTTTCGGTTCAAGGAAACAAGAAAGAAGTTTTGAGAGGAAAGAGGTAAACAAACTATCTCAATGTAGTTTAAAATGCCTTAGGAAAAATGAGCTTGATTTGCTTGATAAAATACCTAAGGAGCCAATGGGAAAAGAGCTAGTGAATTGTTCTTAAGGAGATTATTAAAGGGCATATGTGATGTTGAGTGTATTTGCAGGTTAAAGGCAATATATTATGTGGGAAATTCAGTGGTTTTTAAGGTTCATGTTATTTAAGGGCCTAGTGCCAAGCCAATTAAGTTTATGCACTATATCGTGATGTAGTGTAAATTTGATGAAGTGTTGTGTGTGAGAATACTCCGATGGATTTTAGGTGTTCTTGAATGTCTAATGGTGGAAGCTATGTGCTTTGGTATAGCAATGTGCTAGGAGAACCCATGACAAAATTTGGATAATGTACAAGAAGTTTTAAGTGCTTGAATGAGTTTTAGTGAACTAGGAAGTGTTAGGAATGAATAAATGTTTTACTAGGGAAGAAGCATGTATTAGGTGATTTAGAGTGATACAAGGATTTAGGTATTATCTTGGAAGTTCTAGGAATTCAATGAGTGTTTCCAGGATGTATTAAAGTCTTGGAGAAGTTTGTTTAAGGTTTAGGAATGTTGATGTACAAGGAGGAAATGATGTTTAGGTAAGATGTGAAAAAGGAGATTTTAGTTAGTAAGAAAAGATGTTTGAGAGATGATGTTATGATAGGAGGAAACATTTTGGCATAGTGGTTATCATAATTATGAAAACAACTTAGAGGACTAAAGAGAAAACATTATAAGTGTTAGGAATTTGGTAAGAAACATTGTAATTTCTATGGAGTTACAAATGAGTTTTATGGGTGTTGTATTAAGGGTTAAATGTGCCAAATGATGTTAGGAATACATAGGAGGCTTTGAGGAGAAAGTTTGGAGAAAGTTTGACAAGTTTTGGACAAGTTCTGATGTTGTCCGACCCAGTGGTCCGACCCAGGGTGGGTCGGACAGCCCTAGTTAATTCACCCGTTGATGTTTTTGGAATGGTCCGACCCAGAGGTCTGGGTCGGACATGGGTCGACGGGTGATTTGAAAGACGGAAAAGTTTCTGGAATGGTCCGACCCAGTTTGTGGTCGGACGGTGGGTCGGACGGCCCAAAACATGTAAAAAAAAAAAAACTAAGTGTGGTTTAAGTAGTAAACCCTAGTGAGTTATAATGACAATTTAGTGGGGGAAAAGTTGTACTAAAATGTAAAAGTAAAACAGTTAAAGTGTGAAGTTATTTAACTAAGTTAACGGGGATAAGTTATGAACATTAGACTTTAAACAATCATGTTACCCCAAGTGTTAATAAAAGTACATGTAATTTACCAGTTGTTCGAGAATTGATCGAGGAAATAAGTGGACATGATAGAGTGGACTCCGGTGACAGGTATGGTTTTCTTGCAACCTGTGTCCTACCGGATTACACCGGCTTGTATGCCAATGTGTTTTTCTGTATGTTTGCACGTTTGTAAGATAAAACATGTAATGAGTTTATAGTAATTCATTTATGTGGCGTGTTCAACTCCGATACCATTTAACCTCGAAAGTGTTAAACCTTAGCTAATGAGTCTAGGATCACATGAGAGTTCGGTATATTCGGATTAAACGACCCAAACCATGGGACGTTCTAACCACGGCTATGCGTGTGTGTTAATTGTGTGATATTTGTGTGTGTATGTAAGGACCTCCCTCGTATGTTTAACCCAGTTGTAATACTGTATGGTGTGGATGTGATAGACTCCATAGTGGGGCTCTAACTAATATCTAAAAGTAAGTATGTACTAACAGGGGTGAGGAATCCGGTTAGGCCGGTCGCGCGTTGTTTGGGAGTGGGTATCCTTTTTAGCCTTACCCTCCTCTCTGTTATGGTTGTTTCCCTCACGGGTTATGATCTCCATTAGCTTACTCCAAAGCTTAGCTATTCTGTCTTATGATCGGTTTAGGGGGGGGGAAACATGTGTTTATGTGGTGTGTTCGGGTCACCATATCCGAACCATCTTAACTTAAGTTACTCGTCCGACTATTAGGACGGTAATGAGTGTTGTATAACGAGTTTATCATGAGGGTGACATCATTCTCTAGGCTCACCAGTGAATTAACTATGTTTGGGTCGGTTCCTAAGAGAACCGTTCCCGTTATGTTATGTGATGTTGTTGTACTGCAATTCCCATTGCGATGTTGTTATGTGCACGTTGAAACGTGAAAAGTGTTGTTATGTGGTGTATGTTATATGTTGTAAATGTATGTGGAGTATGTGGATCATGGATATGAATCCCAGTTTGTGATAAGAGGCGTTTAAGGATAACCCAATTAATGGGTAAGTGTCGTCTATTAAGGAAGTAGCTCCATTAGAGGAGAAACACTCTAGGGTTAATGAACACAATGAGTGACTTATCAAGTAAGGTGTGTATCCGTTTGTTGAGCCCATTGAGGTGGAATGTTATGTGTTGTGTGTTTATAGTTTACATGCATGATTCATATAATCAACCGCATGCTAAGACGACAATAGTTGTGCGTGGCCCGGTAGCATGCGGGCTGCGGGGATTACCATACCAGAAAGGTGCTGAGCCCTTAGGGGCCACCCTTTCTTTTCTTTTCCTATTTCAGGTACAAGGAGCTGGAAGCCGTTCGAGAGTAGGACGGGGTAGTCGTCTGTACCTGGATAATTATTTAAGTTGTATGTATACAGTAGGTGTAGTAAGACCGAAATTGTTATCGGCATCAGTTGTAAATACTTGGTACAGTTAGGTATGTGTACGTTTAGTTGTTAATGGAAATGGATAGTATGTGTAGTCGCTCGGGAATCTAGTCCATCAGACCGAACAATGTTAGTGTAATAGCCTTGTTAGCCACGCGGGTGGTTAACGGTGTGTAACACCAACGAGTTAAGTAATGTGATGAAGGAAGTTTTCCGCTGCAGTTTATTGTTAAGTGTGTTAATGTTGGATGGGGTGTTACAATTGGTGATAATGGCTTTTTGGAACCTTCAATGAGATGGAATCGTACATATTTGTGGAATGATTATTTTGCGCTGCGACCACTATATCCTAGTTTAAGCTCTATAGATCTCATAAGTACCCTTAGAAGGGTGTGCACACTTAAGGACTTAGAGTGAGGTGGAATTTATATTTTGCGGCCCCGCTAGTTCGAGTGTTCATTGGTGGAATTGGTTATTTGTGACCCCACTTGTTTGGGTGTTCGTTGTTGGTGGGTTTGGTTGCCAGTGAAAGGGTTCCCTATTATGGTTGATTCTTGATATTGATTGTGTTGGAATACAGGATGAAGGATACATGTCTTTGTGAGTGGAACTGGACTTGCTCTTTTCAAACAAAACGAGTTTTTATTCTATGAAGTAGTAGTTTACTCAGTGTCAGCTGACTGTGCGATCCTTCTGTGTGTTTTATATATCTTCTGATCGCAGGTAACTATGATTGAGGCGTGGGTTAAGGATTGCGACACCACGTAGAAAGTAGGAGTAGACTCACTTAAATTCTTGATAACGTTATTAATTGAAATTGGGGTTTTCGACATAGTTGTATTTGTTTAGAAGCTTGATGTTCAAACATGTTTTGGTTTGGTGGATAGCCTTAACACCATGGATATGGTGTGTGGCGGTAATCCCGGATTGTTTTATTCCGCTGTGATCTTTTTGCCTGATTTTGGCATCGAATTACTTTGAGAAGTTCCATTGATTGCCTTAATATTGACGTTATAGTATTGTAGTTTGTTAATGGGAGTTTTCTGAAGCTAATTTTGTGTTTTTGGACCTGTCCGAACGTCTGTCCGGACGTGCAAGTTCGGACAGGTCCCGAACTTAAATTGGTTTTCAGCAGATTGGGGGGTGTCCGAACATCTGTCCAAACTTGCATGTTCGGACTGTACACGAGGACGAGTTCAAATATGTAAGTATGGGCATTGGTCCGACCTTACATGTTTGGACCAATGTTCAGACCACGTAAAATAATTTTATCGGAATTAGTGTCCGAACTTCAATGTGCGGACACATGTTTGAACAACTCTGATTTCAACTCTCGGCTTGCGTTTGAACTTGAAAGTCCGGACACAAGTTCGGACAACTGTTTTTGGACCTCGGACCTTGTCCGAACATTCACGTTTGGACACAGGTTGGACATACCTTAAATCGCAATTTTAAGACTGGTTCGAACTCTGTTTTCCGATCCGTTTACGGCGTCATCTTCCTAATCTCTCGTACTATCTTTTGGGGACAAAATCCAGAGTGTTACAGAAACCAATTTTTAATATGAACTGATTTTATAACTGATGATATTTCACTGATTCATTTTTTCTTGAACACAATCCACTTCAGCCGATGAGTGATTCAAATATTTCTGTTTTAATTAACCACTAGAATAGCAATGGAAACACGCGATGTCCACTCCAGCCTCGCCGTTCTGTTGTAAAAACCTCCACACGGTCGCTCTCGAAAATTTTACGGACAACCGCAGCCTTTCCTCCCCTCTTCCCTCCTCAGCTTTCTTCGCAGTCGAAAGTCTCGTATCATTTTCTCTCTTTCTCTCTACCGCTAACTCGAATTCTCTGCATCTCCAACCACCCCTTCTCCGGCTTTATTCATTCAGGCCGAACACTTTCACCGTGGCCGGACCCGGCGGTTAGCTTCGTAACCCAGCAGTGTTAGGGTTCGAAGGAACCGCTCCAAGATAGTCCCTCACAGATCGTATAGGGTTTTCCCTATCAATTTGATTTTCCTCGTCTCTTCAAATTTGAATAATATGTTCACCCCTCAGAGTCAGAGGACGAGGAAGGGCCCTTGGACTCCCATTGCTTCAGGGGCGCCGAGCACCGTGGCGGGCGGTAGGCTGAATGCTGCATCGAAGGGTAAGACGGTGGCGTTCGTTGATGGGCCTTCCAGCCTTTAACGCCTTCGCAGCCACAACCAACTTCTTCGTTGCTGCCGCCGCCTCCCCCTTTGGGTTCTCTGACTGAGAATAATGTTGCTTCGGTTTATGATGATGGGAGCATGGAGGATTGGAGGAGGTTTAAGGAAGCAGGGTTATTGGACGAATCATCAATGGAGCGGAAGGACCGGGCGGCTTTGGTTCAAAGGGGTTCGAAGCTTGAAAAAGAGGTTTATCTTTTTTTTTTTTTCGTTTTCCTTTCACCTCTTTTTAATTATTGAAGTTGCGTAAAGTTCCACTTCGGTGACATGAGCCTCTATCTGTAATGCGAATACGCTGTGATGGTAACGGTTTATGGGAGTCGCTTGTCGGTAATGAAATTTTTCTGATATTGTTCAATGAGCATTTCTGAAGATCAATATTTACTGTTCTGAAAGTAAAACCTAACAATTTGGATACACTACGAATTGCTGGCGTCAAGTGTGCTGCAATATTTTTTGCAGTCGTCATCCCGTTATTTTTATGGACCTTGCTATGGATGGGTTTTAAAGCTTATTCAAACTCAAGAGTGAAAATCTAGATCAATGTAGCCTTACAAATCTGTGGATAATGTGGGTTTGAGTTGATAATCTGCTCTGTAGTTTCAGAGAAAAGGGGATAATTCCTCAGCGTTGTACGTTGAAAGATTCTCTTCTTTAGCTTTGTCAACTGGGGATAATTTCACATTTTGCTGATTTTATTGATATATAAATTGAATATAATCAAAGTACAGCTTCATTTACCTTGTAATATTTGTTGACTTTTTTATTTGTAATTTATGAAAATCAGCTATATGACTACCAGCACAGCATGGGTATTCTTCTCCTTGAGAATGAGAAGCTAACCTCAAGATGTGGAGAGCTAGAGCATAGTGTTGCAGAAGCAACTGAGATCCTCAAGCGTGAGCAACGGGCACACTTAATTGCTATTTCCGAGGCGGAAAGTCGAGAGGAGAACATGAAAAAGGCTTTAGATCTTGAGAGGAAATGTGTAGCTGATGTAAGCTTTTGTTGCTGGTTCATTCTTCTGTTAGTTGCCTGAGATATAATAGTCCAGTAGTTGTACTTGTTGGGGCAAGTTGGAAACTTGTGCTTCATTGGTTCTTGCTCCTTGAGTTGTTTGATGATGCATTTTGAAGGAGCCTTTTTCTTGTTTATGTCACTGTGCAAGATTTCATCGAATTTGACTTTGTGAATCCATGTTGACCTGTTTCCGTGTTGACCTGTTTCATCTGTCCATCCCCATGCAAGTAGAATTTGCAAAGGAGAGTTCTTGTTGGTATGACTATTTTGAGCAATATAAAGTATCTTTTTGCAACTATGTTCATTGTTCGCATCAGATTGATTTCTTACATTGGCTTAACCTGGATGCCATTTCTATGTTACAGATTCTTTTGTTGAGACTTGGCTTTCAATATTTCAGTTCAATCATGATGGTCATGTAATTTGATTTTAAAGATTTTGCCTCCACATATTCCTTTTTGCAGCTTGAGAAGGCATTGCGTGAAATGCGCAATGAACATGAGCAGATTAAGTGTTCATCAGAATCAACCATAACAAGCACAAAGGCCCGCATGGCGCAAATTGAAGATGAACGTCTTGAGGTTGAAGGGAAATTATTTTCAGCCAATGCTAAAATTGCTGAGGCGATACAAGATACAAAGATGTGGAATTAGACATGAAGCTGAAAGAGGTTGAAAATCGTGAGACCACTCTTCAGAAGCAGCGCCAGTCTCTAGAAGCAGAGTACACCTATCCCTTCCCCCTCTCTCTACTTTCTTTTGACTTGATTGTTGTAGTGAAGTTGTGAATTTATTATGTGGTCTGTTGATTTGCAGCCAAGCTGCTCATGAAGCGTCGGCACGCAGGCAGAAGGAAGATTTGGTGGAATGGGAGAGGAAGTTGCAAGAACGAGAAAGAAAGATTGTGCCAGATCGAAGAATTCTTAATGAAAGGGAGGAGAAGCTTCATCAAAGCAATCGGAGTTGCAAGCAGAAGGAGAATGAACTTGAACAAATACAAAAGAAGATCGATTCGGCTAATGATACTCTTAAGCAGTTAGAAGATGATTTGAACAGAAGAATGGAGGACATAGTTTCAAAAGAGGAGGTATGTGGTTCTTGCTATTTAGATTGTTTTACCATTTTGCAATATATATGCCACTTGTCCCTTTTTGTGATATTGTTTCTTTTCGTTTCAGAAAGCTGAAGCTTGAAGAGTAAGAAGTAACATGGAGATGAGAGAGAAACAGCTGCTTGCAATGGAAGAGAGGCTCAGTGCTAAAGAAAAAGTGAGTGCTGACAGTATCCAGTCTTTTTTTTTTCTTTTGACTTAGTGAGCCCCCTGCCCCCGGTTTGACTCTTCTCCATGCTATAGTATATGACCTAGGATTGTAATCCCTCTGTATGCTTTTTTTGTACCACTTCTCTTTAAATTCCTCAGTCAACTTAATTGATATGCAGGTGGAACTACAGAAGTTGCTGGATGAGCATCGAGCTATCTCTCTAATAAGCTGCTGGAGCTGGAGGTGGAGCTGGAACAGAAAAAGAATGATCTCGATGAGGAATTCAAATCCAAGTTGCAGGGATTAGAGAAGAAGGAACTTGAGATAAATCACCAAGAAACTAAGCTTGTAAAATGGGAAGAGGCATTGAAAAAGAAGTCAGAGAGGATAAAGGAGAAAGGCAAGGATATTGAAGAGATTTCAAAGGCATTGAATGATAGAGAAAAACTTATCAAAGCTGAAGAGAATAAGGTGGACCTAGCCCGAACAAATTTGTCTTCTGAGAAAGAGAGTCTTCTGAGCTTGAGAAATGATATTGAAATTTTGAGAGAAAAGTTAAGGAAGGAAGAAGTTCAAATGATGAACAGAGTAAAAAGCTAAAAATTACGGAGCAAATGCGGTCAGAGCATGTTCGTCTTCAGTCAAATCTTAAGCTTGAGATGGAAAAATGGAGGCAACAGAATGAGCTTCTTACGAAACAATTAGAAGATTTGAGACAGGATAGAGCAAACTTTGAGAGGGACTGGGATGCTCTTGATGACAAAAGAGTTGGTGTAGAAAAAGAGTTGAAAAAGATCGAGGAGGAACATAAGAAAGCTTTGAAAGGTTTAGACTTACAGAGGAGGAAAAATTGAAAAAGGAGAAAATAGATATGGAAGCTCGTATAAAACAAGAATTGGAATCTGTTAAACATGAGAAGGAAACGTTTGCAGCTAAGATGCAGCATGAGCAACTAATGTTAGCTGAAAATACTCGAAAAAGCATGACCAGATGGTGCAAGATTTTGAGCAGCGTAGGAGGAAGCTTGAGAATGATGTGAGCAAGCGACAGGAAGAGCTGGAGAAGAGGCTACAGGAAAAGGAGAGGGAATTTGAAGACACTAAGCAAAAAGAAATGAGCAACATCAACCACTTGAAGGAATTGGCTAAAATGCAAGGGGACGAAGTAGAATTTTATCAGCAACAACTAGAGAAAGATAGACAAGAAGTTTCTGTAAACAAGAAGCAGCTAGAGCAGGAACGACTTGAAATAGGAAAGGATATTGAGGCTCTTAGTGCCCTTAGCAGAAGGCTAAAGGGGCAAAGAGAGCAGTTACTGGTGGAGAGAGAGCCCGTTTGCTTGACTTGATAAGAAGCTTGAGGTTTGTGACACCTGTGGAGAGTCCACTAGGGATTTTATATTCTCTGATCTTCATCTGCCAACTTTAGAGGAAAAGAGGTTGGTCCATCCTCTCATCTGTCTGGTCAATATCTAAGGAAAACTGAATATTCTCCTGATGCTGCAAATCTAGGGGCATCAGATTCAGGTGGACAAAAATCTTGGTTGCGGAAATGTGCTTCAAAACTTTTCAAGTTGTCTCCTAGCAAGAGAGGTGAACATGACAGTCTGACTGGCTCACCTAATTCTGCGCGGCAACCAACTGGTGATGAGAGAAGCAGTGCCCAGAATGTACCTCCTACTGTAGAGTGGAAACTAGAGCCCCATGCCTCTGAAGACCTGAATTCAGAGCATTCTGCCAGAATACTTGATGCCGTCAATGTGCAATCTGTTGAATTCAGTGATAAAGTCGTAGTAGAAGCTGCTATTGAAGGGCCTGCTCCTGCTAAAGACCCTAAAAATAATGACCATGTAGAAAATGAGGTTCCAGAGGAATCTGAGCAATCCAGTCGACGCGTGGGTCGTAAACCAAGGAAGAAAAGCACTGGTTCTGGGGTTCGAAGAACTAGATCTGTTAAGCAGGTTGTTGAGGATGCTGAGACCATTCTTGGGAAGACCTTGACCATGTTGCCAGAAATTAAGGACAATGATGAAGCACCTGGCGATTCATCTCAAGTTGGGAAGCAATCCGCTGCTCTAAGCGGGCCGAGCGAGCAAATTCTTCTGTGATGTCTGAGAATGAGCCAGAATGATGTTGATAGTGTGTAGTGAAATGGCCGACAGTGTGAGCACTGTCGGACGGAAGAAGAGACGACAAACTGCAACAGCGGTTTTGCCCCCTACTCTCCGGCGAAAAACGGTACAATCTCAGGCGAAGGAAGACGTAAGTTCATCTTTATATTTTTTACTGCTTGTGCTCTGAAGCAAGTGTGTATTTCTATGCTATGATGCTCTGATACAACCAGAGTCTGAGATACTGGAAAATTTGCAGTTCAGGAACTCAGCGAGCACCTGAGGTTTCAGATGCATGGAAAAGCGACATTAACATTGCTGACGATAGTTATGAAGATGCCCACACAACTGCGCAGAACGATGAAGAGTATGATCCTGCTTTGTCTTTAGAGGTCAATGGTGATAATGGCAGCTCACGCCAAGGACCCTTGGCCACTACAGAAAGTGTCGAGTATTTATATGATAGAGTTGTGAGAGTAAGTTGAGCAAAAACAGTCCCGTTTTTTGTTTTTAATTTTCGTTGAGTATGTTTCTTATATGTACGGGAGCATTTTTTTCTTCTTGTGGAACCAGTTTAAGATGCCAGCGGGCAATACTGACAATGATATTGTCGATGCTGGGAAGTCGGAAGAAAATGCTGTAGCTAGAATGGAAATGCCACCCGTTGATGATACATCGATGCATGATGAGGTGAAATACGTCAGAAATCGCTGAGGAAGATGAGAGCTCATTTTATGAGAATGGGAATGAGGGCGACTATGATATGATGAAATGGTGATGGTGAGTGGTGATGGTGATGGTGATGGTGATTGGTGATGGTGATGGTGATGGTGGATGAAGGCTCTCATCAACCTAATGAGGCATCCATAGGAAAGCTGCTATGGAAATTCTTGACAACATAATATCTCCCTCTCCTTTTACTGGTTCAAGGCTTGTGACTTGTGAGTAGTAGAACTAGTAGATGGTTTTATGCCAATGTAATTACATTTGTTTTAGTAGGCAACTTGTAGTCTGGCGATCTCTCTCGCCTTGTACCTTCAAGGGATGAGGGCGAATTGTTTTTTCAGATAGTCCTTTACCCTTACACTGAATCCCATAGATACCACCAATATGCTAGGTTTATGTAGTATAGCGGCAATTCTTTCACTCTTTTCAAGTGCACTTGTGTCTGGCTTCTCCCACGTTTGTCTTTCATCGGTGTCAGCATTAGTTACTCATCAATTCCTAAAAGAGAAATCGTAGTAGTAGCTGTTGATATTGATTTTGTTGTTAGTTATCTGCAAGTTCGACATCTGTTATGAATAATTATTGGCAATGGCTTCGTTTGTGTTACAGATCACATATTTATAATATATTGAGTTGGTTTATGCTTAGATCTCTCTTAATTTTTGTATGGATTATGTTGACTCTTCTTAAGTAATATCCTGTAACATATAAAATAAATTACGACTGGTATGAATGGCACTAACAAGCTCTGACATTGCATCTCTGTTGAAAAAAAACGCAAATTCACTCCACATGCACCATTTTATGATATACGATTGCCATTTCAACGGCAGTCATCATGTATACTATTGTTGGCTCTTTCTGTGTTAATTGTTTAGCCATTTTTTTTTACCTATGGGCAATTTTTCTGTGCGTCTTTTATTTATATACTATATTGAATAGTTCACATTTTTATTTTATTGGTGAGTATATATTCTTATAAGATTGTGCATAGTACACATAAAAACTAAATTTTTCCTATTAGTTAGAAATACTTTATAAAATGTAGGCAAATAATCCACATATGAATCTAGGCAAGACAGTTAATTGTTTTACGCTAGTTGGTTTGTATGTGGTATTGCATTATAGTATGAGCACTCTAAATTTTATCTATTTCAGTGGTTTTTTTTTTGCAATCTAATATATAATTCACCTATAGGGAATAAGGGGTGTTGAATAAAGGACCTGCAATTATAGATAGCTTGCCAATTTGACTATTTAATAAGAAAATAAACAATTGAAACTTACAAATTTTCAATTACAACATGTCAATCAAAACTATGAAACGAGTAATAAAGTTGTTATGATATATGTTACAGACACGTTCCCAAACCCTTTTATCTTTAGAACTATAATGTACTCATCTTCATATTCAACATAATCATCACAATATAAGTATAACATGGTTTGTCAAATACTGCTCGATTTCAGTTTTATTGTTGTATACGGTTTCCCATTTCATCTATATATTCACATTTTGTAGGGTTATAATTTCTTAAGTAACATTTATTAATCTATTGTTGCTATTCTATTATTTTATCATCTAACTCTAATTCTATTTCAATATTATTTAGATTATGTCTCGTATTTTTTTACATTTAATTGTAAATCTAGAACATCAATAGTAAGAAAAGTTTTTTTTTAAATATTAGTTAATTATTTTATCTTAATTTTATTTAACTTGCTAGGTTCTTAAAAAATGGGTTCTTTTACTTAAGACAAATTCTTTCTCATCACCACTTTCATATTATCATTATATAAAGTGTGCAAATTTAGATAGATTAACTCCACCCTTGTTGACTCTCCCTGAAATCGTTGACATTGACAGATTGACTAGAATTGTTGTCGGTGCATCATTCATCTTTCTATACACTAGTTTGAACTAGAGCTGATCAACTGGGCGGGATGGTCCGGGTTTGGACCGGGTTAGACATAAATTTTCAGTTCAATCGGGCTAAGTGTTTAGTCCCAAACCTGTCCAATCGGGCCAATCACCTGAACTCAACCCGCCCACCTAAAAAAATGCTCATGCCATAGCGCCCGGCCCGCCCATCCCGCTTTTAACTCAAATTTCTATTTATTAACATAGATTTTAAAGTATAGATACGTAGTATAGATTTTGAAGAGTGTGCATGACACAAAACAAATTTTATAAGACGAAGAGTATGTGGTCCATTAGTTGAATAATTACTACTATACTATTGTAAGTATTTTATTACTTTTGTTTACATATTTACAATAACATATACTAATGTAAGGTGTGACATTCGGGCTGGGCTGGACCATCAACTGGGCAAAATATTTAGCCATAACCCGGCTCGAAAAAAATCCAGGTTTTTTTTTTGTCCAACCCGCCCAGTTATTTTTTCTACCCATACTCATTGGTCTAAAATACGAACCGGGCCGGGCTGGACGGTTGGGCTATCCTGATGATATGATCCGCTCTAGTTTGAACCCTCAATTTTCGCAGACTATTTGTCCTTATGTGTCTTTAAGCGTGGAGAAGTTGGATCCTTGACTGCTATTTCATAATCACCTTTTGCTTGTTGAAACCTTAGCAGAGATGATGTCTAGCTTTTAATTTTGTCAATGGTTTCAGTCTGATCATTTCAGATTGGTGCTTCTGCACATGTGGTGATCTGTTTTTTTTTTTTGATAATACGGGTTATATATGCATTACTATGACATCTAACTTGTTTCAAAATGAGGAGCTGCTCCATTTTACTTTGATGCTATATCGAACTGGGGTTACATTAGTATCTGATACTTTTCCGTTTTAATAAGGAGAACACAATGGTTGGAGAGCTTCACTATCCTGCGCAAAGATAAGATAGTGGCCCCCTCACACCTCTTCTCCCGACCCAATGGCAGCCAAACGAACTATCTCATCTCCTCGCCATTTCCTTCATCACCTACCCAGCTCATCCCCACCTTCACAAGCCGCCACGTATCCTTCCTCTCGGATCCCCTCCACCGCAGGTTCCGCGTCAGACGTCGTCATCCGTAGCCACCACCCGTCAATCGACGTCGTTGGCGGTTGCTAACCAATGCTTCCATCCAGTACTCAATAATCTCGGCGTCCATACCATCCCTTCCTTTGATGGATGGAACCAAACATAGAGACCCAATTCGCATCCCTCTTCCGGACTCGCCCGGAGGTTAGGGTACCGTCGGGAGGTGCTTACGTACAGTTGATGACGGCGCCGTTGCCCTCGATTGGGTTTGCTGGTGATGATCACACCCTGCCGCTGGATGCTCCCGTGTTAGTGCTGCTTGTGAGTTCCGTAAAAATCATCTTGATTGAATTAACTTTGCTCCTGAATGTACTAATACGACAGGCTAGGGTTAATGCTATGGAACTGCTTCGCTGCTTATTTCTGATTGGAGGTTGGGTTGATTGATTTAATCTAGCTATCATCTGGAAGTGTTAGACTGAAGTATGATGATTGTCAGTGATGTGTTTGTTGTTGTTAGCCAGGTCTTACTGGAGGAAGTGGGGATAGCTATGTGAGGCATATGTTGATCAGGGCGAGGAATCAAAGGGTGGAGATTGTGGTATTCAATAGCCGTGGATGTGGTGATAGTCCTGTACCACTCCCCAGGTAGTATATCTATCTGTTTCCTGAAAACTGTATGTCTATGTGATTGTTATACCGAATTGAGTCTCCGTAATGCGTTTGGGTTTCTGGAAACATGGAAAAACTAACTTATCCCCCTTTGTTGTATAGTTTTATTCCGCATCTTTCACTGGGGATCTTCGCCATGTGGTGGCTCATGTCAGTGGTCGATACCCTAAGGCCAATCTGTATGTCTGTCGGATGGTCTCTTGGAGACTAATTCTTGTTCGATACTTGGGTGAGGTATTATAGTTTAATCTGTGCAATATTTGCGTTCTGAACTTCTGAACGAGTTTCTTATTAGTATTTTCGCTTAGAAAAGTATGATTAGATTGTTATAATCTTACTAATACTGAACTTGCTTGGGATGAACAAAGGTTATTGTAAATATACACACTACTGCTTGGCGCTCGCAATGTTCTACATGTGATGTGAAGTGCTTATATGTCTGTGGCTCTTGAAATAATGGTTAAGATTCAACTCTCGTCTTGTATGTATGGAGCTATGAAGAGTGAACTCTGACTGCCAATGGTATTATCTGCAGGAATTGCCCAATTTTCATACAATTTAGTCACAGGGTAAAGGGAAAAAACATCTAGTTATATACTGTATAACCTGAGACTACGCATGCTTGATGCTGCGAATTTATATATTTCTTGTCTATTGATGTACTGTACCCTGTATACATGATTGCATGTATCATGTATTGCTCAACATGTAGGAAGGGTCAGTGCTCCTCTCTGGTGCGGTTGTCTCTATGCAATCCTTTCAATCTGCCCATTGCAGATGAGGATTTCGAAAGGGATTCAATAACACATATGATAAATCTCTTGCTCGTGCTCTCCGTAGAATTTTCAAGAGGTGAACGATTCAAAGCTGACTAAGACTTCTTGACTGTTTCTTTCTTCTACAACACCATTTCTTTTATATCGCCGTTGTTATTGTACTTTTGACATGTGTATTGGGTTATCTTCCTCAAATCAGGCATGCTCCTCTGTTTGAAGACATAGGAGGTGAATATAACATACCATTGGCGTTGAATGCCAACACTGTCAGAGATTTTGATGAAGGATTGACCCGAGGTGTGAGACTCTCTCTTTTTATGTAACCAATATTGATTTCGTTCCCCAACTTGTCGCTGATTGTTGTTGTGGGCAGTATCATTTGGGGTTCAAGTCAGTGATGACTATTATTCCAACTCCAGCAGTTCGGATTCGATTAAAGCATGTTCGGACACCATTACTTTGCATCCAGTTCTTGTCATTCCCAAATCCTGCATTTTATAGTTGGTGCTGTTATATCTCCTTTTGATGCTATGGTATGTTTGCTCAGGATGCTAATGATCCAATCGCGCCTGCAAGGGGAATTCCGCGTGAAGAACATTGAGGTATGTTTGGACCTCAATGTTCGGAGTAACTTTACCAGTAGTGCTATGTTAAGTTATTATGTTTGTCAAGTCGCCGTTTGTGAAGTATTGCCTTTGAACCAGGCGAATCAGCAATGTGTGTGATAGTAACACCTAAAGGCGGACATCTTGGGTGGGTAGCTGGATCTGATTCCCCACTCGGGGCACATGGACTGACCCAACTGTGATGGAGTTCTAATAATTTGGAGAGGAGATTGAAAGAGAACGAATCGCATTATTCCGAGACTGGCCAGTGTATTGGTTTGCCCGAACAGGGCAACGAACTGGTACTGGATCACATGGAAGCTGTCTAGTGGAGTCATCTTACTTGCAGCAATTTTAGAGCAAAAAGATCGGTTAGCCCCGCCGAATCGTGAGTGTATTGGGTTGAGGCGCCGCTTCATAGGGACAAGCGTGTGTAAAAAAGATTGGCCAGTATTAGCCGCCACAGTTCATTCCACGTAATGAGGAACAGGGTTGATAAAATAGTCTGTATTCAGTGTATTGTAGCCTATTTATAGTAAGGCTTTGTTTATTACAATATAAGTTCTCTAGAACTGATAATGTAACCATGGGCCTTTCTTATTCTACGAAGCCCATATACTAGACTGATATTGTAAATGGACTATATAGAAAACCTGATCGGGCCTATACACTATTATCCCCCCTCGAGTCAAAAATACCGATTAGAGGGAGATTTGACCGCAAATTAAGAAAAATAACGGGGATGTGGGTTGGTGAGAAGATCGGCGAACTGGTGCGAGGAAGAGGGTGAGCAATACAGTCCGCCATTTTTAAACCGTCTTCACAAAATGAAGTCTAGGGCAAGAAAAACCCTAGTTCGCTCAAGAGTTTTCAACCAGAGCGCTTCAGCAGCACCACTTGCAAGGCTTTTGTACTCGGCTCAGTCGAAGATCGAGAGACGGTTTGCTTACGAAACTCCAAGACCATAGGTGAGATCCCAGAAAGACGAGATGACTGAAGTAGAATGACGGTCAACAACTGACCCAGCCCAGTCGCATCCGTGAATACTGAAGAGTTCCAGGAGAAGAAGCTTCAAAGAATAGCCCCAGATTGCGGTAAAATTCAGGTATCATAAATTTGTTTTAACCGCCTTCCATGTATTATTTAGGAGCATGCATGTACTGACACTAGTAAAAAACGAGTCTTTTTCGGCGGTTTTTAGGGTCTTATTCGGCGGTTTTTAACCGCCGAAAATAACACCGCCAAAAAAGGTCTTAGCCAATTTACGGCGGTTTCAAAACCGCCGAAAAAAGTGTTTTTTTTTCGGCGGTTTTTCACCAAAAACCGCCGAATATTGGTGGTTCTATACGTCGAAAAAAAAAATTAATTTTCGGCGGTTCTAACAAAAACCGCCGAAAATGACTCATTTTCGGCGGTTTTTTGTTAGAACCGCCGAAAATAATTTTTTTTTTTTAAAGTTTTCCTCGTTTTTGTTCATACTCCCACATTCTATGCAAACCTGTTTAATTCATCCCTGTTTTAATCATACACATTGCAGCAGGGCAACACATATATACACCCTTGCTGGATTGTGTCCAATTGCTCACAATGAATATAAAATACAAACCAAAACAACCTAACTTTGAATGGTTACCACAATGCCATTCACACCAAAATGCCAATTCACACAACCGCAATTCACTTTCAATACCAATGGTCACAAAGACCATTCACATAAACACTTAAACGCAAATGTCACAAACTCGATCTATCTATTTCCTAACAATCTAAACTACAAGTTCTAACAGAAAGTTTGTAAAAAATCAAACCAAATTCATATATAGGTACTCCGCCCAATCCTCCATCATATCATCAATAATTGGTTTGTTGTACTCTCCGACGCTGGGAAAACCTTTAAAACATAGAATAAGAGAAAAGTTAGCCAATCACATACAATTATTTATTATGAAAAAAACTTATTATTAAACTACGACATACCTTTTCTAATTGATCTCCCATCTGTCCAAATAGGGTGATTATGTCATGCATGTACCTCATGACATAATACCCACACTCTGAATGTCCCGGTTGACGTGGACACTGAAAGACGATGAAACAAAACAAATAAACAAATGCACATAAATAAGTTCATTATTACACTTAAATTTTAAGAAGTTGTAAGTTATGACAAACATATACCTTCACCGCAGTCCATGGGACCGCACCTCTAATCTTCACTTTTCGTTCCATCATCATAACACTTTGATAAATGCTGAATATTGAAGGCATTAATTAAAACATATACAAAGCATAATAAAAGAGATAAAATACATAAATTAAATGTTAAAAATGTACTCACATGTTGAGGTTAGGTTTTATCTTGATGTCTTTTGGGTGACCCTGCTGGAGAGGATCCAGAAATAGGATATTCGTACGATCCAGACACAGTACAAGTAAGACCCAATGTCCACTTTGTTCATAGACAACAAAACAACAATATATCATTTATAATAATCATCAATGAGTAAGTCATTTATTTAGTAAAATTGATAAATAAAAAATACTTACTTTTGATGATATGGCAACAACGCATATTGTTGTTTGCTCTGATGCAATTGGTGATCCCACGCTGCATGTAGCTCTTAAATGCGACCGGATCACCCTTTGCAGCTGTGTAGGATGATCTCTCAGGACACAGAAATCCATATTCTCTAAGATTGAAGGTTTGCATTTTTTCATGCAAAAATCTGTTCATAAATTAAAACAAAATGTAAATTATATCAACAAATGAATAAATTAATAAATTAAATATAAACAAAATGAAATACGTACAGGATGAATGAATGTATCGCTGAGATAGGCACCCAGTCAAACTTCAAGATATCTTTCATGTCCGAGGTGTACATGTCTATCTCTATACCATCTTCATAGTGAAGAAGCTCATCCTCAAACCTCATCACGATAGAATCTCTGTCGGGTGGGAAGTCACGCACAATGTCGTGAAGAGTTCTCATGTTCGGCCTCAAACGTGCTAATATGGAATCATCCACCAAGTTTTCATGCTGAACAACATTGGTGGACGCTTTGAATTCAGAAGATTTCGGAAACTTTGTATCGTTTTTTCTGGAGACCTTGATATATTTTTTAATGCCTATTCACATTAAGTTAAAAATTGACATTAATCAATATTTGACCTTAACACATAGCTACCAAAAGATATAACAATCATTGCTAATTAATAACAAAACTTCGTAGTAGTCATACCTTCACACATTTTTGAATAAGACGAACTGGCCATTGAACAAATGCACTCCTGGCAGACCGAACTGTAGTGAACTCTGCCTGGGGTACTGGAAGTGGAAGATCAGGGCACTTAGAGTCTGGTTCATCCACAGATACCCTCGCATGATAAGGCTGCAGTGGCAACCCATGTGTCGTAGCGTTCGGCCCAGAAGAGTACACTCTTCCATACGCTACAAAGATATCTTCGTTGTTATGTGGAAGGAGAAGATTACAGTTAATTGGTTCCTACAATCATTAAACAAAATTTAAGTTACACCATTTAAATACAAAATATAGAATAAATTGATACAACAATTTAAACCATGCATTAAACATAATACTATTTAATTACCTGTACGTCTGCGTATGGGTAAGCGCCATTAGACTCGACACCTGTGTTCGGCTGAACAGGAGTGAAAGCTTCAATGTGTGGGTTTGGTGGAGGATAATTCTGACAGCTAGGAGATGAAGGATCATAGCCCCTTGGCTGAGAAGCAGAAGCACCAGAGTAAAACTCTGCCTTGAGTTCATTCTTGATCTGCTCCTTTATTTGACTAATCAAACGCACATGCTCGTCATATGGTATTGATTTACCCTCTTTTCTGGACCCGGGGTTTCCAAATACTTTACGTAACGTAATGCCGCCCCGCCCATGCCCACCACTCGTCCATAATGGTCTTTCTTCCCCAATGCTTGAGTAAGATGATCATTGTATCTATCAGGGGCCCAAGTCCCTTGGGTGACTTGCTCACCCAACTCATCCTAATTGTAAAAATGAAGATTTACAAAAAATTTGAAAAAATAATATTTTGACACAATTTTAAGTCAAGATCACTTACAATCTTCTGCACGACTTCTTTAGCCTTCTCGAATGGGTACATCCGCTCTCCAGTTTTTGGATCCTTCTTCGAGCGTGAGAGCTTCCAAAGTGTGTGTCGTAGCACGGGTTCTCCATGGTACTCATATCAGCCGGTAGCTCTCCTTCTGCCACCCATTCTGGCACCCTTCTGTTTATCCCTTTGGCACCCAGCACATGATGATATTCATTCTGTTTAGCATTTGCGCTCTGACGGGCACGATATTCCTGTTATATTCCATCCCAAAACATTTATTAAACACATTTACAACTATAATATTTAAATACATGTATAACTACAGATATAAAAACATATACAAATTAAAATTTACCAGGGTAGCCAACTTATTCTCGTAGAACACCTTCCACTTCTCCTCAGTGATTGGCGTGTAGATCTCCCAAGGTTGTCGTGTGTCGCCTTTGGGCCTTGGCAGCTTCTTAGTGATGAACCACTTCACCAAATTCTGCTTGTGATCCCGAAATTTTTTATCCATCATCGCTTTAACCATTTGATAATATGGCTTCTCATCAGGGATTGCATACCGTTTCTACGAAAGTTTAACAGAACAGTTAGTATAATTTATAAATACAAGTTTTATTTAAAATACCTGATAAATCGGAAAAGAAAATACCTGAACAATATCAAACATCTGTCTCTTCAACCCCTCATCCACCTGCTTCCAAGTCAAGGTGATATCCACGTACTCCCGTACGATGATGCCAACCTCAGTGGTGAAGTCGCCAGCCCATTCACCGCATGGCTGCAGATACTCATCGAAGGCCAATGGTTTATGCTCAACCTTTTTCGCTTTTAGTGCTCTAGTAATACCACGGGGTTTTGTGGTCTGCTCTGGCGCCTGTGGTTGAGTACCACCCCCCTGCACCTCATCTATCTGGTCACCTGTGCCAGCTGCTAGCTCTCCTCGAACTTCTGATCTGCGCCCCTTTCCACCACGCGTTCGTTTCTTCCTCGGGGGGGACGATGGTGCTAAGAGCTCACCAACTAGGTCATCTCCTTCATCCATCTACGTTAACACATCAAATTAAGAAATCAGGATGTCAACATCAAACATTTGTGAATATAAATAAATGTTAAATGCTAATAGTAAACAAAAGACAATTGCTAACTTATTTCTTACTTACCACATAATAATATCGATCATTTTTGTTTGTCAATCCACAAACCCTCATCATGATCTGACCTAGCATAAACTACATCGTTCGGTCGTGTATCAGTATCTGCGACAGGAAGGTTGTTTGAAAACGGCGGAGTCTCATCAAATAGCGCTTCATCATCTTCAGTTTGATCAACATCTGAGTTGACAAATCTTTTTCCAGGTAAAACCACTGACCATCTAGAATCGACCGGGTCTTGAATGTAAAATACTTGTTCACAGTCTTTGGGAAATATAAATGTATCTATCAGGGGCCCAAGTCGTGTCAGATCAACCATGGTAAAACCATCAAGAACCCGATAACCATGCCTATTCTCCACCCATTTACATTTGAATGTCACAAACTTTTGAAAATGATAATCAAGTTCCCATATGTCTTCTATAAAACCATAATACCAACTTGAAGTTGAAGTAACTGAAGTTGGATCACATCTGTCATATTCAGTGGTAGTTGCTTCAACTTTCACACCACTGTTCTGATTCAAACATTTGTCATCATGTCGCTTTGTGCAGTAGGTGAACCCATTGATATCATAGCCTTCATAAGATATAACAGTATAACCGGGTCCCATAGCTAACCAACGAATCTCTTCACTAACTTTAGCAGGTTCTACTGATGCTAGTCTCATGACATGATGTCTAAACCACATACAAAACGTTTTGTTCTGCTCGTTCGTTAACCAAACCAAATTTCTTCTGGATTTTGAGCTCTTAGTTCACTCATGTGCTGTTCAAAAAATAGCTCAACAATCTCGAGATGATGCAAAACAAATAAATGGGCTAACTCCATGAACGATGAGTCAATGGCCACGATTTTTTCCCAATAACACCTTCACCCTCTGACCCACCGGGGTGCGCACCTTGTGGCACTCCAATAGCTTCGACCCCTTTCAGGTATTCAGAACAAAATTCTGTCACCTCCTCAGTAGTTGTCCCTTCTATAATGCTCCCTTCGGGTCGATATCTGTTCTTCATTCTTCCCTTCAGAATTCCCATATATCGTTCAAATGGATACATGTATCTCAGATATATAGGGCCACATTCTTTAATTTCTCGAACAACATGCACAACTAAGTGGACCATGATATCGAAAAATGATGGTGGAAAATATATTTCTAATTGGCAGAGTGTCACGACAACATCACGCTGCAAACTGTCTAGCGTATCAGCATCAACAACTTTGTTGCACACCGCATTTAAAAAGAAACACAACCTTGTGATAACATTTCTGACATTTAACGGCAATATACCCCGAATGGCAATGGGGAGGAGGTGTAGCATCAGAACATGATAATCGTGGGACTTCAACCCTACCAACTTTAGATCTTTCATTGACACCAGATTTTTCCAGTTAGAAGAATACCCTGTAGGGACCTTAACAGAAACAAGGCACTTGCAAAAACTGATTTTTTCATTCTTAGACAACGTGTAACAGGCTGGAGGTAGATATGTCCGGTTGCCTCTTTCTTGAGGATGTAGCTCATGACGTATGTCCATAGCTACCATGTCTTTACGAACCTTTATTCCATCTTTGGTTTTACCAGGTATGTTAAGCAATGTCCCGACAAATGCCTCACCAACGTTCTTCACGATATGCATAAAATCTAGACAATGTCTAACTGGTAAATGCTTCCAGTACGGAAGTTCCCAGAATATTGAATATTTTTTCCAAATGCTCTTTTGGGCAGACTTTGACGTATCACCAAACACGTTCTCAATGTCTTTCACCTTTTCATATATCTGTTCAGAAATCAAAGGGACACGGGCCACACGTTTCTCATACTTTCCATTAAACAACTCTTTTTTTCTACGATATGGGTGCGTCATTGGTAGGAATCTACGATGACACATGTAAATGTTCTTCCCGCAATGCTTTAGACGATCAGAACAAGTGTCATCCTCACATATTGGGCAAGCAAATGCGCCTTTCACTGTATACCCAGATAAGTTTCCATATGCAGGAAAGTCATTGATTGTGCAAAACAACATAGCTCGTAGTGTGAAATTTTGTCTGCCGTAGGCATCATACACCATTGCTCCTTCATTCCACAACAATTTCAAATCATCAATCAGCGGTGCAAGGAAGACATCTATATTATTTCCCGGTTGTTTCGGTCCAGAAATCAACAATGATAACATTATGTATTTCCGTTTCATACACAACCACGAAGGCAGGTTGTAGATCACCAGTAGAACTGGCCAAGTACTGTGTTGGCTGCTTAGTGTGCCATACGGATTCATGCCATCAGTACACAATCCAAGCCTCAAATTTCGGTTGTCATCTGCGAAATAACTAAATCTTCTATTGATGTTGTTCCATTGTGGTGAATCGGCGGGATGTCTCAACTTGTCATCTTTTTTTCTTCCTTCTGCGTGCCACCTTAAATTTTTAGCATCTCTAACATTTGCAAACAAACGCTTGAATCTTGGTATTATGGGTAAATACCAGATCACTTTCGCCGGAGGATTTTTTTTTTGGAGCTAGAAGGTTGTCTGTCCTTTGTTTATAACGTGACATGTTACATTTTGGACACTGATCCAAATGTGCGTTCTCTCCTCTGTATAATACACAACTGTTTGGACATGCGTGTATTTTTTCATACTCCACCCCCATAGGACACATGAGCTTCTTCGCCTCATAAGTCGAAGTAGGGAGTACATTATCATCTGGCAGCATGTCGTGGAAGAGTTCGAGCAGTGCAGTGAAACTCTTGTCACTCAAGCCAAATCTTGCTTTCAGGTTGAACATGTGAAGCACGGATGTCAATTTCGTATATTTGCGACATGTGGGAAACAGAGGCATCCGAGATGCGTCAATCAATCTTTGATACACAGCTGGCTTGTCAGTGAAATTATCTTCAACATCTTGGAGTATTGGGTCACATTGTTCAACATTATCACCGTCATCGCTGATTTCAATGTCAGTCTGATCACGCTCGGTGTTGGCGATTGTGTCAACAATGATTTCCGTCCTTACGCCGCTATTACACTGACTTGAAGATTGTACTCTACTACTAGCTTCTGCACACTCGCCATGTAAGAACCATATTTTATAGTTCGGCATAAACCCACGCCTTGAAAGGTGGAATCTGATTGTGTGTAAGCTAGGGAACTTATTTCGAAGTTCGCACTGAGCACAAGGACAAGGAATATGTGTCTCGTTCATCCTCTTCTGATGTTCGAGTGCCACTTTGCAAAATTCGTTATCCACCTTACTTTCAAAATAGTTCCCTCTTTGACCGTACATCCATCCACGGTCCATTCTATCCACATTAGATGAAAGTTCAAAACAAATATTTTAGATTTATTTTCATCCACACTACAATGACTAATAATTGTGCAGATAATAATCATCATAACTTTGGTATGTGATCGTATATATACATTACAACTAAGTGGTTCTTAGTATTTTGGAGAATTATCAATAACTAATGCATTTCTAGAAAAAATTTGGCATGACCTATATATGAATAATGTTACTCTTCCGTGCTTATTATTGAGCACTGACCAAACTCATACAACCAGAAAACATTCAAACAACTGGCATATGTAAATTATGAAGAATTAAAAAATAAAACAAATAAAACATAAAAACTAACCTGCTGAGTCAGATACAACTGGTACAGTGTCTTGATTAACGGTGGTCTGGTATTGTCTGTTGACAATGACAAATAAATAATATTATTGTTTAATGTTCAACACTTAAACTAGTTATTATTTGGTTATCTAATCAAAAATAATAATTATGAATCAACAATATCTAATCAAAAAATAATAATTATAAATCAATTAACACTTAAAACTACAATGCATTTCACCGTGAGTGAAGAGACTAGCCCCGACTGCAAACTAGTATCCGACTGATGCAGCAGATACAGGAATAATGATTCAACCTTCACATATAAATACATGTCAATTATTCTTTATAAATGACAAAACCTACTTATACAAATGAAAAACTAGCAATTTTGTATAATTAACACAATGTTCAACACTTAAACTAGTTATTATTTGGTTATCTAATCAAAAATAATAATTATGAATCAACAATATCTAATCAAAAAATAATAATTATAAATCAATTAACACTTAAAACTACAATGCATTTTAATTATAAATCAATTATTCTTTATAAATGACAAACATATTTATAGAAATGAAAAACTAGCAATTTTGTACAATTAACACAAATTTAATAGTTCCAACCAAAACAATTACTCAATTACACTCCAAATCACATAAATCAGTCAACAATCACCTATAAACAATGAATTAATACCAAATTTATACAAATGAAAAACTAGCAATTTTGTACAATTAACACAAATTTAATAGTTCCAACCAAAACAATTACTCAATTACACTCCAAATCACATAAATCAGTCAACAATCACCTATAAACAATGAATTAATACCAAATTTATACAAATGAAATTGGAAAACTGAAAAAAACTAACCTAAATTGAGAATTACCGAGCAAGGGGCGACTTGGGCGGGACTTGGGCGGAGATCTTGGGCGGGACTTGGGCGCGACTTGGGCGAGGCGGCGACGGCGGCGACTCAGAGGCGTAGACGACGATGGACAAGGGGAGAAAGAGGGCGGCGATACAGAGGCGAAACGAAGAGAGAGAGTCGAAATATTTTCAGTCGCGCGCGAATGAATGGGGGAACGACCAGCGCGGGTGATATTAAAACACAAATTTTCGGCGGTTTATAGTCAAAACCGCCGAAAATTGTCTTCTTAATGTAACATTTTCGGCGGTTTTTACCAAAACCGCCGAAAATTGCTCATTAAGATGACAATTTTCGGCGGTTTTGACTATAAACCGCCGAAAATTTGTCTGTTACGTTATCTTTTTCGGCTACAACGATAAAACCGCCGAAAATAAGGGGCCGAAAAAGACCCGTTTTTTACTAGTGTGACAAGTGCGATTTACAACATAACTTATGTCTGGCCGAGTAAAGATAGATACTGTAAACTGCCAACAGACTCCGGTAGAGTTTAGGATCATCGAACAGTGGGAAATCGGGTATCTAGGTTTCAGAAGTGGCCATGGGTGTAGAGATAGGTTTAGCCAAGCATGTTTGTTTTCTGTAGCAAATCAAGGATAAACTGTTTCTGAGTTAGGGTAAACCCATCCTTTGTGCGAGAAACAAAACCCCCAGAAAAAACTAAGATCACCCATATCAGAAATAGGAAGGTGATTTGAGAACGTGGAAGTAAACTTGCTGAGAAGAGAACTGGATGATCCTGTAAGTAAGATATCATCCATATATACCAAAACATAGACAGTCTCAGGGCCTTGTTTATAGATAAGAGTGAATGATCTGACTTTGAAATGGTAAAAACCAATGTCGACCAAAAAAGAACTCAGCTTTGCGTACCAGGCCTTGGGAGATTGCTTAAGTCCATAGAGGGACTTACGCAATTTACAAATGTAATGAGGGAACTGAGAGTTAACAAAACCAGGGGGCTGTTTGGTGAACACATCTTCTTGAAAATCACCATGCAAAAATGCGTTTTGAACATCCAACTGTTTGATAGGCCATGAATTAGAAACTGCTAGTGAGAGAATCGACCTGATTGTAGATTGCTTAACCACTGGGCTGAAAGTTTCGGAATAGTCAAAACCAGGACTTTGGGAAAAACCCTGAGCAACCAGGCGTGCCTTGTGTCTCTGTATATTTCCATTTTAATCCCTTTTTGTTCTAAAAATCCAGCTAACACCAAGATGATTAACAGTAGGACTTGGAGGAACTAAATCCCAAGTTCCATTAACTTCTAAAGTTGTCATTTCCTGCTGCATAGCCTGAACCCATTCAGGGCAAGCTAGGGCCTGTTTTAAAGTAGGATCATCAGGGACTGTAGTGAGATCTGTAGCATTGGACTGATAATTAATAGTTCCATCAGTTCGAACCAGTGGCTTGAGAGAATTAGTCTTGGACCGAGTAACCATAGGATGGGAGGGGACAATGGGTAGAGGAGCAGTGGGAGAAGATTGAGGTGAGTGTGGTGGTTGGGGTGAATTGTGTAAGGATTTGGTATAGGTTGGGTTGAGGAATCAGGATCAGGTTCAGGTTCTGAAGTAGACATTTATGGACTGTGAGAGGGACTGGGAGAAGACAGAGACAGAGACAGAGAGGGTGACTCTGAATGTGGAGTGGGATGTGTCTCAAGGTGTAATTAGGAATGAGGAGAGTGTAAGTATGAAGAAAGGAGGTAGAGGGATATTTAGGCTGTTGGTAGGCAAAAGGAAATTCTTTTTCATTAAAAATCACATCACGAGAGGTGTACATTCTTGCATTGTGGAGGTCATAACATAAATAACCAGAATGATTCAAAGAATAGCCCAAGAAAACACAGGGTACTGATCTATAGGATAACTTGTGTTGTTGATAAGGCCTTAAATTGGGATAGAAGCAACAACCAAAAACCTTCAAGGTAGTGTAATCAGGAATTTTAGAGTAAAAGACCTGAAAAGAAGATTTATGTGCAAGATAGCCGGTAGGAGTGCGGTTCATTAAATAAACTACAGTTCAAAAACCAAAAAGAAATGGGCATAGAAGATTGAGCTAACAATGTGATTCCCTTGTCCACAACATGTCTATGCCTAGTTTTAACCGCACCAATTTGGGAGTGTGAGTGAGGACAAGTTAGGCGATGATGAATCCCCTTCTGCTGGAAAAACGATTTGAGGGCTGTAAACTCACCTCCCCCATCAGTTTGGACTGATCTGATAGTAGACTGATGATAGTTTTCAACCATATTACAAAAAGTGACAAACACTTGATGAACCTCCGATTTTAGAGATAAAGGGAACATCCACATATAACCAGAGAAAGCATCAACAATTAATAAAAAGTATTTGTAACCATCAACAGAAGCTAGATAAGCTGGTCCGCCCCAAACATCCATGTACAAGAGATCAAAAGGAGCTTTAGTAACAGTGTTAGAGGGGTAATGGGGCAAGGCATGTGTTTTACCTAAACAACATGCATAACAAATTGCATAGGCTGCTGACTAGAAACAGGAAAATTAAAAGTGGATAAAGTATACTTAGTAGTAGCAAAAGATGGATGACCCAGCCTCCAATGCCAAATGGTAGGTGAAGTCTTTATGCTGAGATTGAGTTGAGATGTGGGAAAGGTAGAAGTTGAAGTAGCTTGAGCAGAAAACTTGGGAAACACGTACACACCCTCCCTAGTAGGACCTTTGAAAAGAGTTTGATGTGTTTGGCAATCCTTCAAGACAAAATAAGTTGGGTGAAATTCAAAGTAAGCATTGTTATCTACACATAATTTATTGACTGACAACAAGTGTTTGGTGAGGGCAGGGCTGTAAAACATGTGATTGAGTTTAAAATTTCTAATAGAAGTAGAGAAGGAACCCATACCCTGATGGGTAATAGGTAAAGTGGAACCATCACCCAAAGAAATAGAATCATTTCCTGAGTAGTCATAAGAGCCCAAATTCATCCTAGAAAAGTCCCCCGTGAAATGATGAGAGGCAGCTGTATCTGGAATCCACTCATTAGAACCAACAACAGGTTGATTAGTAGTAGAAGTAGCAGTGAAAGACTGAGGAGGAGCTGACTGGTAGGAGTAGTTGAATCTGTGAAAACAATCACGAGCTTCATTTCCTCTTTTATAGCAAATTTGACACTGGGGTCTGTTATCAGCTTGACCAGAGAAATAAGTGTTACTGGATCTTCCTCTTCCTCTGTCTGAGGAATTTCTTCCTCTTCCTCTGTTATTCCTGCCTGAATATCCACGATTATTCCCTCTGCCTCTTGAATTATTGTAACCTGCTTTGAAATCAGACTGCACTGAGGTAGCATTGGTACTTATAGACTGGTTAATTTGTTGAGACTGAAAAGTGAGAGTAGCCTCAAATTGAAGAAGACTGCTGAGAATTTCAAGGGGCAAGCTGCTCTCTGTTGGCCATTATAATTAGTAGAGATAGATCTGTACTTTGTAGGTAAAACTCGAAGTAGAAACGTTTGGAACTCTCTGTCGGTAACTTTGTGATCAGCACAGCAAGGTCATGAACCAGACTTCTGGCCCTGTTGTAAAAACTGGAAATAGATTCATCTCCCTTTTTGCTAATTCTAGCTAACTGAGAGTAAATATGGCCAAGGTTCGCAGCAGTGTGAGCAGCATAAGTACTGTGTAATTAATCCCAAAGCTCTTTAGCAGTTTGACAGCCTACTGCTGAGGCAACAACAACCTCGGTTAATGACATGTGAATAACAGACATAATCAACTGGTCCTGATTTACCCACTTACTATAGTCTGGGTTTAATTCATTGTTGTTGTCTGTTTTTGCAGGAAAAACATGAGAGCCGTCCAAGAACTTAAAAAGATCATTTCCTCTGAGAAAATGAACAATGGTGGTCTTCTAGAGGTTGAAACTAGTCTCAAATAATTTGATTAAGTTTCCCGCAGTAGAAAGAATCGATTGAGTACATGAGGAAGAATTGTTGGAAGAAGAAGAAATGTGTGTGTTGTTGTTGTTGGTGTTTCTGAGTATTTCTCCTACAACGCCAGGAGAAGGAGTCGCCGCCATCTGAGCAGATGGATGTCACCTTTACGACTCTGATACCATAATGAGGAATAGGGTTTGATAAAATATTCCTTTCCTGTCTTGTATTCAGTGTATTGTAGCCTATTTATAGTAAGGCTTTGTTTATTACAATATAAGTTCTCTATGGACTAATAATGTAACCATGGGCCTTTCTTATTCTACGAAGCCCATATACTAGACTGATATTGTAAATGGACTAATATAGAAAACCTGATCAAGCCTATACACTATTACCACGTGCAAGTAGCTACTGGCATATTACTGACAATTTATTCATGTAAAGTGATGAGATTATGCATCTTATTACAACTTTCTTATTGACATATTAAATGGAGAAATAACTTACTAACTCGGTTTTTTCATTGACAATTCTTATTTACTTTCAACCATTTACTATTTGCATTTACTCGTGGAAAGTTTAGTAACCATGAACCATGATTTTAAGTTTGATTATCTCTTGTTGAATTATATAATTTGCAAACGTAAGTGATGAAGTTTAATTATGATAGATCACAATAAAATTAGATAAATAAGAAAAATTGAGGTAGAGAAATAGGAAAAGCTGCATCATGTGGAACCTCAGGATTGCATGTGATGTTGGGTTGTAGATTTCATCAATATACAATCAAAGCTGATGAGAGCTAGGATGTCTCGATACCATTTCGATCAAGGGTAAGTAACTGTTTCATAGAGATCCATCAACTGAATAGATCTTGGTGATCAATAGTAGAATACAAGATGTCCTTATGATTGGAGGCACCTAAAATATTGTCTTTTCGGTTTGCACTTTGCTTATGTCGGGATTAGCCGAGTCCCTTCTCAAAACTTCTCCTCGTTTCGATCACAGCAGGGCTCTATCTAGGGAATGACCACGATAATCATTATGTTTTGCATGTTGGAATGGGGTTAGGGTAATAATCTTTCCTATTTTCCCTTTCGTCTGCCTCCAAAACTTAGTTTTTTTGCTGTTTCATCTTTTCCTTTCTTCTCTATATACCAACAAAGATGACTGAACCACCGTTGCATGCTCCCATAGATGAAATGGCCTATGCTGTGCAGAACTTTCCCTTACGAAGGAGGAGGGAGTGTCCATGATCATGAATGAAGCCGTTGACAAGTGAAACCCTCCCATTTGATCGTTGTCTCCTTTCAAAGCTTTATTTCTCCTATAGAATCACTGACGTAAGAGCAATGTAGTATACTCTGGGTAGAGTATGGTAGCTAGATGGTGATTTCAAGATAAGAACTTTCCCTTGGTCGTTGATGGTTTCCTTTTAGTGTTTATGCATATAAACAAGAAGAAGACCCCTAAAGACCATGAATTTCGTGACATCCCTATTTGGACAAGAGTTCATGATGTTCCATTTATGTTTTAATGTAAGGAATTCGCGTGTAAATTAGGTAACTATTTTGGAATTTTTTTGGAGTATAAGGAAGATGATGGGCAGATTGGTGAAGAATACATGCATTTTGAGCGTTGTTAGATATCAACCGACATTTGCTCATGTGTGTACCATCTCGCTGGATGGGCAGGCAGGGGGGGGGGGGGGGGCAGGGTATAAGGGTCAGCTACGAACGTATGCTAGTAGTTGGCATTCACTGCGGTCTTCTTTTGCATGCAACGAAGGATCGCTCTGGCCAGACGAAACCTCCAATGGGTGTCTATCCCTTTGGGCCTTGGTTGCAAGCTCGAGGCTGCGGTTTGAAAGGAAAGATGCAATAGAGGAAGATAATGAATTATAGAAGTACATTTGCGGTTGTCGATGGAAACATGTTCCCCACTAAAGCAGGTCCATCCACCAAAAATCAAGCCTATGAAGGTAAAGGTGACCCACCGATGGGTGCTACTTCCTCGGAGCCCAACTCGATTCCACCTCCCATCATAGAGGCGGCTGATGTAGTTGATGGAGGGGAGGTGCATGATATCTCCAGCCTCATGCAAGTAGATGAGCTCTCAACGGTGTCGGGTGAAAAAAAGTAGAGAAACTTTGACGAGTTATGAACGATGGCATGCTTGAGGAAGTATGGTTCTTCCAACAAATATCACCCTCATGGCAAGAATGGTAAAATGGCTCAGGTTAGGAAGGAGCTTAGCTTGGTCGTCGATTTAGTGCTAGACAAGGAAACTGCCCACTCAGCTAATACTTCATCCATTCCAGTGAAAACCCCTCATGCATGTGAGGGTAGCCAAGAAAAATGATTCATGGTCTCGCGGTTGCAAGGTTTGGGTGCAGTTTTGGTGCAACCGTGTACGTTTTTTATTATCAATTGCACCACTATGGAAGGGTTGTATACTACTTTATGGGGTTTGTAGGTTTATTTAATTTGTTCATCACTCATTCTCCTAAGTTTAATGGTAGGTAAACCAGGAGCACTTGATGTATGTTTAATCTTAATATTTTGTCACATCATGGGTACTAGGCTGCTGATGTGAAATTGCGGTTGGTGTGGGTTTATGAGCTAGGATTGCTCTTTGTAATGTTAATCGGTATGAATGGCATCCTTGCTAGGAGATGGACTTCAGGTACAGGTAGGCCATACTGCATTCTTTGCCAACTGACTTTTAAGGTTCTTCGGAATTTCAAACATGCTATTCTGTATTTTGCTATATAATAATACAAAGGGTTAGTTGAGTTTCGAAAAAATAGTAGAGTGCAAGAGGGTTTCAAATGTTTCTTACCACAGACCCACTTCATCAATTAGCACTACTTTATCTGTGGTAGGTCGTTCCATACAACCCTGAAAATGAAAATATCCAATACATGCATGCACACATAGTTTTTTTTGAAAGAAGTTCCAGATATCTCACTATTACTCAGAAAGATCATCTAATTTACAAGCCCTAATCACTTTGCTAGGTATATTGTCCTCAGACCAAGTTTAAATCGTAAGGAGGAGTTAAAGAGCTTAAAACATAAAACTAAAGGGAAATTACAAGGATTGTGATCAACAGTCACAATAATCCTATCAAAAAGAGATGCCAAGGCACTCATCTGAACTGAGTAATCCTGCTCAGTCCCATCATTAACCTTTTGCAAGGTTTTTTGATTCTTAATACAACTAACTTGAATCTCTACTGTCTTGTATCCTTTCTCAATTGCCCATTTCATCCCAAAGTTAAGAGCTTCAGCTTCATCGTTTCCTCTGTCCAGAATGCTATGTTGAACTTTGTTATAGATCATGATTGGGTCCCCATTGCAGTTTCTCCACATGCCAACCAAAATTCTCTTCTTCCTTTTGATCTTTGCACTGAGCACACAAGCTTGATGCTATCCTGTTCAGGTGGAGACCAGTCCCTGTATAAATGTTGAGAGAACATAACATTCAAACTTGATTTCTGATAACTAGTAATATACACCAAGTTACTTTCTACAAGAGCTGACCAACTAGCATCTAAGTTATGTCGAGAAAATGTTTTAGCATCATAAAGAGCCCACGTCAAATTTACAACATTACACAATTTAGTATTACTCCAGTGACTAGCTGCATCACTAATCCATAATTGAGATCTCATATCTCCATGCAGAGGAATATCTTTGATGTTGAGCAGGCGAGTCCAGTAATCTGCAGCCATAGCACATTCGAAAATACCATGTGCTGCTGTATCAATCCTGCCACTGAACAAGCATTTAGGATCTCCTCCTATTCTCTTAGCTATGTTAGCTGCACAAGGCACAATTTCCTTCAGGAACTTCCAAAAAAAAAATTCACTCTTGGAGGGCAAAGATCTGCTTTGAGTCTGAAGAGAAGCTTGGCACAAGCAGACCCATTACTAGAAGAAGCTGAAGGATCAGCCTCTAACTCTTGATTTAACTTATACACAAGTTTGACTGAGAATTCCCCATTTTTGTCTTGATGCCAAGCCCAGGAATTTGCTCATCTAACTTCAGAGGTAAACTCATAATGAGAGAGGAATCCACAGGGAGAAACATTTGATTGATTTTCTCTTGGTTCCACTAATTTGCTTGGAAATCAATTAAACTAGCCATTGTATCCTCATCAGATCCTCCTGGGCAAGGAGTATAAAGTCTAAATGAATGGGGTCTAGGGATCCAGGGAGACGACCAAATAAGAGTGTCAAGTCCTGAACCAATTTTTCTCCTCGCCCCTTTTCTGACAAGGGGAATGGAAGAAACTAAAGAGGACCAAATAGGACTAGCTTTATTTCCTTTGTTAGCATCCAAGATAGAGCAGGAAGGGAAATAAATTCCTTTCAGAATTTTAGCAACAAGGGATGATGGTTCAGAGAGAATATTCCAAATCTGTTTAGCCATCAAGCCTAAATTAAAACTAGCAATCGATCTGAAGCCTAAGCCACCTTCACTTTTCTCTTTACAGATAGCCCCCCATTTCGTCCAATGCATACTCTTTATTATTACTCCCTCCCCATCAGAATTGAGAAAATAGAAAATTGCATTGATTTTAGCTATGATTCCCAAAGGAAGTCTGAACAGAGCCATTGTGTAAGTATGAATATACTAGAGTACACTAGAAATCATGACTAATCTTGCAGCTTGAGACATAGGATTAGCCCACGAAGCAACTCTCTTGCTAACTGCTTCCAAAAGGTACTTATAATGTAGATTTTTGTTTCTACCAACAGAACTGGGAAGACCTAAGTATTTCCCAAAGCTAGTAGTTTCTGGCACTCCAAAAATTCTCCTAATCTACTCTTTAATAAAAGGGTCCAGCTTATTACTAAAGACAATATCAGATTTGGAAGAGTTAATGACTTGGCCTGAAGATGAGAGGTATCTTTGGATAATATCTCTGAGGACTGAGCATTTTGAACAGAAGCTGCACCTCCAAAACTATATCATCTGCAAATGCCAAGTGGGTAATAGAAGGGCAGCTCTTTGCTAATCTGATCCCATTATAAATCCCAGAGATTTCAGCTTGGGAGAAAGCACTAGACAAAGATTCTTGAACCATGACAAACAGGAAAGGAGGGAGGGGATCTCCCTGTCTGATTCCTCAAGTAGGTTTGAAAGACTTGCCAGGAGATCCATTAACTAGGATAGAACAATTGACAGTCGAGATACACTAGATCACTAGCATCAACCAATTGGAAGGAAAGCCCATGTTAGACAGAATCTCTATGATAAAATTCCATTCAAGTCTGTCATAAGCCTTACTGAGATCAGTTTTTAAAACAAAATGACCCTTCTTCATAGCTTTACTTCTTAACAGATGGTGTTGGATCTCCCCTGTTATAATCCGTAATGTTTCTACCATTAACAAACCCTGACTGTGAAGGCGAGATGATAAAAGGGATAATGTGCTTAATTCTGTTTGCCAAGACTTTTGCCACTATCTTATAAAGGAAATTACAAAGAGCTATAGGACGGTAATCACTAATACTAACTGCACCTTTCACTTTTGGAATAAGAGTGATATAGTAATGGTTAAGAGTATTAGGCATTGGATTACCTTGCGAGATATCCTTTACTGAAGAGATAACATGACTTCCTATGATGTGCCAAAACGCTTTGTAAAAGTATCCATTGAAACCATCAGGCCCTGGAGACTTTTCTGATCCCAACTGTTTCACTGCATTAAAGATTTCACCATCAGAATAAGGAGATTGTAATTCTGTAACAAAATCAGAATTCAATCTGCCCTGAACTGCCTTAGAGATAATAGAGTCACATGAGGGGTTAAGAGATTGAAAAATATCAGAAAAATGATTTCTAGATATACTTTCAATACCTTCCCAAGAATACACCATATCCTTATTCTCATTAAGAAGACCGAAAATTTTGTTTCTTCTCTTAGCAGCTGAAGCTTTAGAATGAAAGAACTTAGTATTCTTATCTCCCTCCTTTAACCATCCAATTTTAGCTCGCTGCTTCCACCAAAGTTCCTCTTTAAGATGAAGTAACTCAATCTCCATTAAGATCCTCTTCCTGTTGCAGACTGAGCCTTCTGATAAGGGTTTCTGATCAATTAACTTCAGGTATGAATGTTTTTTCTTCAGTTTCCACTTGATTTTTGCTATATTCCATCATTTCCAGTTATCAAGCTTTGTAGCACACAAACCAAGCTTAGAATGAATATCCAGATTCGTTTTCCCCACACTCCAAGATAATCTTCAAACACTTACTCTCTTGGACCCATTGATTCTCAAATCTGAATACTCTAGGAGGAGCTTGGTTTATCCCAAAAAATTTGATATACAAAGGGTTGTGATCACACATCTCCCTCTGCCAATGCTCAACAGAGATCTAAGGGAACTCAAGGAGACCATCTTTGTTGCAAAAAACTCTATCCAATCTACTCGAAGACTGGTTCTTCCCAATCTGCCAGTTAGTATATGTATACGGTTGACTAAAGAACCCGATATCCACTAGCTGAGCTTCCTCAACCACCTCTCTAAAAGGACTCATCTGAGAATCCTGTCTAAATTGTCCTCCCAATTTTTCCTTGTTAAACAAAATTTGATTAAAGTCACCAGCAATAACCTACGACACAGAAATCAAACTTTGAGAGTTCTAATAAGTTTCCAAGAAAGATACTTTTGATTCCAGTTTGCCCATCCGTAAAAACCTGTGAAATTAAACCTGAAATACCCCAAACCATAAGGTGTTAATTAAATGTATAATTATAAATTTATAAGGCTAATTAAGTCCTTAAGATCATTGGTGAAGAAATAAAAACCAAAAAGAAAAAGAAAATACGTAAAAGTCACAAAACGTGAAAACGCGTTTTTAATTATTTTAGGAGTTATATAACCTTCATTAGGGTTATAATTATATTTTTTATACCTTAATTACACATTAGGAACATGTGGGAAAAATTCCGGAAGAAAACGGATCCAAATAATGCGTTAAAACGCTAACGGAGTCTTAAAACGCGTTTTTCGAAGAAAAACCCGAAAACGTGACTTTAAACAGTTAAATGACTTCGTAAAAAAAATTATAGTTGACTATATAACTATAATTAAACATTAATGGGAGCTTAAGAACCATTAAAATTAAGTAAACGACGAAAAAATTCCGGAAAACGGGCCCGGTTAGTGAATAGTGCTAAACCGGGTAAAATAACGAGCGTTTTCGGTAAAAGACGAAAAATGCTACAGCTTGTAATAATTAAGTGGGCCGGTTTTTAATTGAGAGACAGCCCTCTCACACACCTAATAAGCTAGAAAAAAAAGAAAAAGAAAGAAAGAAAAGTAAAAGGAGCCCCCACCTCTCTCTCCTCTCATTTCTCTCTTTCCTCTTCTCTTTCCTTTCTCATTTCTTCCCCACGTTCTCTCTTCTTCTTCAGGCCAGCGATTTCTCTCCTTCCTCTCCAATGGCTACTCCAACTTCAATGCCATGCCCAAGCTTCATACAAGCTCCAATCAAAAAAATAATCACATATTTGTGATCCTCTCATCACCCTCTATCACTCTCTCTTTTCAAAATTCGAAAAGGATGAGTTTCATTTTCGTGGGTGTTGGCCATTTGAAGAGAAAAGCACACCATTTTGAAGCTTGAAGCTTCCTCTTTCTATCAAGGTAAAAATATCCATGAACAAGTCATGTTTTCTCCATTTCCCACCTTGGCCGATTTTGGCTCTTGTAATGACTAGCTTTTCCTCCTTGTTGAGATATTCTCCAAGCTTTAAATGGTGGTGGGAGCCCCCCTTAAGATTCAAGAGTTAAAAACCATTCAAAAATCTCCAAAGGTAAAACCCTAACTTGTGCTCTAAGCCCTTTTGTTGAATTGAGATTTCATAAGGGTTTAGATGATTAATGGAATGTATTTTGTGTTTCTTGAATGTTGGAATGGAGTTTGGAAACTCCAATTCCATCTTGACCGATTTTGAGGAGATGAGGAACAAGAGGAGACTTAATGTGAGACTTGTAAATTAAGGTAAGGAATCTACCTTAAATGCCTATATTATTTGTTTTAGAGTTGGGTTTGGGAAAAACAAAAGATGAAATAAAATCTGGAGCAATGATGTGCTTGATTGTGGTTAGTTGGATTTTGTGAAATGTTGGTTTGATTTAAGGGCCTAAGTGCCAAAGGATTTGAGAGTTGAGTTATATTGTTGTTTGGATAATTATGAGAATACATTATGTGCTGATAGGACCCTTATGGGTGTGGCTAGATTAGGGATGTACATTGATGTGAATTGATGGTTTTGGAGATGTTAAGTTTATGGGGAGGTTATGGCGAAATTTCGATAGAAAATAAGTGTTTTAAGGTGACTTGGTAAACTGGAGGAGCTAGGTGTGTATATGGTTGAGTTGAGGTACTTGATGACCTTGTAATGGTGGAAGGAGAATGATATTGAAAGGATGCAAAATCTGTAGCATAATGGTGATAGGAACTTAGAATTCCAGAGAAAGGATTTGTGTTTATAACTTGTGAAACAAGGAGTGAACTTGGGTTCAGATGATGCAATTGTCTAGGAATGATGTGTAATGGTCATTGATGCATTTTGTGAGGTTGGTAGGATGTGAAAACTAACAAGAAGAAGTTAAAAATGCAAAAGAGTGCAAAATGCAAAATGTGAGAAATTGAATTTGTTGAATTTGAGCAAGAATTGAGTGGTGGGTTAAACCTATGTTTTGAAGAGGTTTAGAGCATGTTTTAAGATGTTTAAACTTGTAGGAAACATGTGGAAAGTTTAGGAAATGATTAGAGGTGAATTAGGGGTTGAAAACTGATCAAAAACTGTAAATTTTGACAGTTCCAGAGGTGGTCCGGGTTTGCAAATCGGAATGCAAACCCGGACCATAGCAAAAACACGACAGAAAGTCATCCCAGGGGGTGGTCCGGGTTGAAGCCAGGACACAAACCAGGACCACATGAAAAATAGCCCAGAAAGTGAAATCCGGGTTGGTCCGGGTTTGTGAAACCAGGACACAAACCCGGACCATGCTAAAAACTTACCAGAATGTGTTTTAAAGTGTTGTTATGATGGGGAAGTGAATGGTAATGGTTTTAGATGTTGATTAGGCCTTGTTTGGTGAGTTTTAAAGGCCCTAGAAGGTGTAAACAAGTGTTAGGTTGGATGTGAGAAAGTTGTGAGTTTAAGTACACAAAGTTAAACCGAAACAATGGGATAACGGGTAAGTACGGGAGTAATAGAAATTTACGTACCGTAAGATTTTGATGTTAATGGAAACATTTGAAATAATACCAGTTGTTGGAACACTACCCGGGGAGCGTGAGGTGACGCGTTGGAGTAAATCCTCGGGAACACGGTAGAGTAACCCATGGTGACAGGTATGGTTTTCTTGCAACCTGTGTCCTACCGGATTACACCGGCTTGTATGCCAATGTGTTTTTCTGTGTGTTTGCCACCTTGCAAGATAAAGCATGAAATGAGTTTACAGTAATTCATTATTGTGGCGTAATTAATTCCGATACCGCTTAACCTTAGTACGTGTTAAATAATAGTTAACCGACTTTAGGTTCACATAAGAGATCGGTATTCGGAATAAACGTCCCACCCATGGGAACGTTCTAACTACGGCTATTCGTGCGTTAGTGTATGTTGTGGTTAAAGTGTGATGTATGTGACTTGTTTAATATGTTGTTGTTGTTGAATACTGTTATCCGTGTTGCCGAAATGGGATATGAATTCCCTTGTGTGTCTAACCGAGTTAGTAACACTATGCGATGTATGTATGTGATAAGTTCCATAAGGGAACCCTTAACTAATAAGTATATGTATGTATGGAGAGGAATCCGGTTGTCCCGGTCGCGCATATTGTTTGGGAGTTAATATATATATATGTGAATTAACTCCCATCCTGTTATGTTAGGGTTGTTTTCCTTCATTGGATTTCGACCTCCCACTAGCTTAGCCAAAGCTTACCTACCCGACCTCCACATCGGGCTAGGAGGGAAATTATGTACAATGTTGGTAGGGTGTTGAAGCCTAAGTTCGCTTCGACTCCCTCTTGTTATGTTACGGTTGTTCTTCCTCCTTGAATTACAACCACCCACAAGCTTAACCAAGGCTTACCTACCTCATCACTATTGGAGCTAGGGGGGGAATTGTGTATGTTCTGTACGGTCCTATATGAGGCCACCACTCAAGTAAAGAAAATGTATGTGTTGTGCTCGGGCTTATATCACCCCGGCACTCCCTAAATGAAGTTCATGTACTCTAAGAAGAGTGAAAATTAAGTTGTGTATGTTATAAAGTAAAGGTGTGTTGTTATGTTGTGTGTGCTAACCTTGTGTTGTGCCCTATTAATGGATGTTTGCTTATAAGCATGATATGTGTGAGTTGTGCATGTTGAAATAAATCAACCGCATGCTAAGATGACAAATAGTTGTGCGTGGCCCGGTAGCATGTGGGCTGCGGGATTACCATACCAGCAAAGGTGCTGACCCCCTTTGGGGGCTCCCATACTTTTCAGGTACAAGGAACTGGAAGCCGTTCGAGAGTAGGACGGGTAGGTAGGTAGGTGTAGTTGTTTGTATGTGGTAGTCATGAGAATTGTGGATATGTTATAGGTGTAGTAAGACCGAAATTGTATCGGCGCTAGTTGGTAATTACTCGGTACAGTTGTAATGTAAGTGTATAATGAATGTTGGACATGGAACGGGATTATGTGTAGTTGCTCGGGAGTTTAGTCCATCAGACCGGTACGATGTATGTATGTTAGCCTTGTTAGCCACGTGGGTGGCTAACGGCGTGTAACACCAAAGAGTTGAGTTATGATGTGAGTCGTGATTTCCGCTGCAAAGAGTTGTTAAGTGTGTTATTTGTAGTTGGGGTGTTACAAAAAGTGGTATCAGAGCGAAGTATCGCTCTGATGACTGAAATACCGAGCTTAGGAAGTACCGAGTTAAGAGTTTAGTACCTTGGGTTAAGGGTTGAGTGATAGCGTGAGGAGTACGCTAGTTAGGGAAACACCAGTGTGTACTGGATACCTACAGTATCCATCCCGCCCTCCACAAACCCTATTTTATAACTTGGGAAAGAACGCCAGAGAGATGAGAGTCATCTCTTACTCGGGAAAACCCGATCTGGCTGTTACTAAGTATCCTTATAAGTACGGAGAACCTGTCACACGGTAGATCCCGAAAGGCGTGAATTCCGAAGACGATCTCCATTTTAACAATGTCTGCCGCATGAGTTAGCAAAAAGTGAAGAATTTTATGCATAAGAGAATGGAATTTCCGGCACCCTGGGTCGACATGCGAAGCAGTCGAGGATAACCAGCGTGCAAGCACTAACCGTGCAACAGTGGAGAAGTGAAGTAGTAGAACCCGAGATGAGTGTCTACAGGACTACAATGTTGACTAACACACCAACGGTACACAAACGAGCAAAGAACTACGACGTAGTACGAGGAGGATACGATACTAAGTAAAAAGGGGTCTCCCAGAATGGGAAACACCCTAGTTAATGGTTATCAGGTGAAGACAGAGAGAACTACCCAAGGAATTGTTGTTAAGACGATAAGATCAAGCAAGGGCCAGCAAGGCCACAGATGTTAAAGCGGGTCAAAGCAGTACCGCAACCGATGTGTATTGAACCGTAGCCAGTCAGCATGGCGCACTTGCCAAGGCAAGTGCTGCTACAACAAGGCTGGCGGCAAATTATTAGCAACTATAAAGTACTTAGTAAAGTACATGAAGTAAAGTGAGATCATCATAACTGTGGAAAGCTTAGCAGCCTGACCTCTGTAATTGGAAACACACCAGTCAGCAAGAAGCTAGACTTGGTTAAGGCGAGAAAATGTTGTGAAACCACGAGAATTTTCTTTCAAACTTAAATTCGTTTTCAAAACCCTTTTCAAAACCAAATTTTCTTTCAAACCCAATCTATTTTAAATTCTTCTTCTTTTAAAACCAGACCAGAAGACCTACAAGGCCTCAGTGCCACATGGTAGGTAAGTTATACCTAGTTACTTTTAAACAACCGGATGGAACCGGTAAACCCAAGGGTAACAACCCGAGGGAATGGAGTGAGTTCATAATAATACAACAGTGGATACACCTCCCTTGATTAAGTTCGGGAAGCATGGAATGCATATTATCACAGGATAATATAAGAGGAGTTGACAACAGAATACTTCACTTAGGCGTGTGACGGACACTACGAGTGTACCAACAGTAATGTGGGACGACCGCACTCCGATAGGAGCTTGTGGGCTTGACAAACCTTCTTATGGGGTAGTCGGGCAAGTAGCAATGTATCAGTAGGATACCCCATGTATGTATACGAGTGGAGTCTGGAACACGGGAAGTAGTCGACTTCATACTACGGTCCGAAGTAAAAGTCAAGCAGGAGCAATGGATTACCAAGAATGGTGGTGGAAGTAAAGGAACCCAGTTAAGTCAACGAGACTAAAAGAATTAGTAAGTTTATTTTAAGGAAATGTTTGAAGGTGAACAAGTGCGAAGTGCACTGATTAGTAAGTAAAGACATAGCATATGTCTCAAGGATCTGGAAGGATGAACATAATAGCTGAGTAAGTACCAGCCTACATATGGTGGGGCAGATGCCTACTATGGACACATCGATGTGCAATCAACGGGATGACTCCCGAGATGATCACTAGAGATATCAATCTCACTAAAGAGGATATTTAACCCAGCAAAGAACGCAGGGCGAAGTAATAAATTAAACGTACCAATAAGTGCAAGCCAGATGTAATGGCATAACCTAGTAACACCCAGGAACTATCCTTAAAAGGTGTTTGGATCAACAATGGTTGAATGAAATAACATGATTGAAACGCAAGGGTTGAAACTAACACCCAGTTTAAGCATAAGTCGTCAGGACGAAGTCTGTCTGACATCCTTGAAGAGGCATACCATGAAAGGAACAACGATCTGATCAGGGAGCTCAATGCAACCTAAAAACCATGTAATGTTGTACAGAGAAGTAAATGTGTGTGGATAGCCTACAAGAGCAAAGCTCGAGACAATAAGGCTTATAAGCCATAAGTAGAATGTGTTAGGAAAATGTCTTTGATTACGGAAGTCTATGCTATATAAGTAAGTAAAGTGGATAACGAACCACTGCTTTAAGAGTGGGGACACCTCTTAATATTGTGAGACCGCAACAGCGGTAGTTATGCGAACCAAGTTAAGAGATATGTTAGAGATGGACCATGATGTCGTTACCTAAGAGTGATTTGAATGAGTATTATACGAATAGAAGCGTTTATACCAGTGTGGAGACCGCAGAGTAATAAGTCAAATAGCAACCACCATAGGTGTGGGATGCTAAATGTGTAATCAACAACGCTCAAGGAGCATAAAGACTCAAAGAATAGAGTATTCAACAATCAGCCCAATAAGTGGCGAAACACAGTGTAATGGCGGAAGCTAATATAATAGCGGATGCAGTGTAAGCAAATATTATGCAAGGAGAAAGAGCATGGTGCGCAGTGAGCGACCATTGCATAAGTATTGTTGGATAATAATGTGGCAAAAAACCAGTTATGAGTTAAACCCAGTGGAGATGCAAGGTAAGTGATAACAACAGACTGGACAATAATCCAGTAGTTAGTACTATGTGATAGGGAACTCAGTGTGAATTCCTATTGCAATCGCATAAGAGATTTACTGTCAAGAGTTTACGCCTCTGCACTCTGTATGACTGAGTGTTTGGTATTGCACTTGCGCGTGGTAAGTGATCGGTGTGATAGCTAGGGAGTGGGTAATGTCAAGTGTGATGGAAGAAAACAAGATTTATGGTGTAGATAAAACCGATGCATAAGAGAAGCACGGTCGTACCAATAAAAGGTACTTGAGTGGCATAAGTGACTATAGTAACACAATTATTAAATTTCGGTATGGAATATACCTCAAGTGTTGGAATAACCGACAGAGTACTACACAATACGTAGTAGCTCAAACCTAACCGACAATAAGTCGGAAGAGATCAAGTGAGTCATGGTGGAATACAGTAAATTATCATGAAAGTGGAGAGAAAGCTCGTAACTCACCGAGTTCGCTCATGGTAAGAAATACCACGCGTCGGTTGAGAGAAACCGTTATTACCAAGAAAACGTGATAATCTGGGGATGTACAAACAGTAAGAATAATGTATGGGGCAAACTAAGCCTAAAGTTATCAAGAGTTGCGCAGCAGAAAAACTGGTAACCAGTGATTCAAATGTTGAATGTGAATAGCGAATATGAGTGAATGGCTAATTATTAACGCCTACAGTCCCACAGGCCAGAATCGAAACCAGTTAAGAGTTAAATAAACTCTAGTGAGAATTCTTGGTTAGGACTAAACCGCCAACATGGCTAAGATCCTCTAACCAAAATACATTGTGAAATAAAACCGCGTGGAGATAAAACACTTCACGACGGTATAGAACGTTTAAACCAGTGATTATGTGTTGATTACGTGGGCGTAGTAATCCCTTTTAAGGGGGGGGTAGAGCGCAAAACCGTTAGTGTTTTACCGTACAAGTGTACGTGAACAATGGTGTGCATAGCACAAAACAATTTGTTTTGATGATTGGTGTGTGGTGTTACATAAACATACACATTCATTCATGGTGTAATTGTGGTAATTACGCAAAGAAGATGTGAATACCATTGTGATAAGCGTGTTTATTGTGTTAACGGATGTATGTGAAAGTATAAGTATAAGGGAGTAAGAAACTCCCGGGGAACTAAAACCCCGACTATATATGTGCATATGATACCAAATGTAATATTGTGTATTATATTTTGATAAAAAAAATATATATAGAAATGTATATATATACAGTGTTGTGACTTATGAAGAGGTATAAAACCGATATAGAACCTAGTAAGAATTAAATTCCCTAGGTAACTTGGATTAAGTTGAAATTGGATGATGATTGATAGACGGAGTTCTATCCCTTGGAGATGTAATGATTATGACTAGATGGATTAAAAGATAGAAAATTGGAAATGAATGTGTTATCTGTTGTTTGAAAATGAAGTGGGAGGTGAAACTTGATTATCATGAGATCAAGGGAAGGAACACAAATTGGGGTGGAAAGATAGTAACTCTGATGCTGATCACATTAGGGGGTTGCATGATTCTTGAAACTCCCTATAAGTGGTCACAAATAACCACATCAAGAATAAGATGCAGTTAACAATAATTGGACTTGGAGTCGTATTGAATTTTCAAAGAGTTTTAAAATTGGGTTTCAAATTCTCAATTGGTATTTTCAAGACATCAATAATATTTTAAGATTCTTAAACGGTATTTTCAAAGGAAGGACTACTTTTATGTGACCTTGTAAAGGATTTTCGATTAAGATCCTTCCAATAAAGGATTTCGTTTATACTTAACTCGTAGAGGTATTTTCCTACTACTTGCTCACGAGCCGAGGACGTATGAGCCTTTGTCTTAGGACCAGTGACATGAGAAGTATATTTTAAAGATGTATGCAATTGTTTTGATCTCCCAAAGGAACGGGGACCAGAGTGTCCATCGCGACCGGTTCTGCGGGATCACAGTGTATATGTACTCAACATGGGTCTCGAACCCATGAAGAGATGGAAAAGGAATTTCTGGTTGATATACATGCTATGACATGTGGTGTGGTATGTGTAATAATTATTATTTTGGACCTTGAGTCCTAATGTGGTTAAGTTCCGAAAATGTTATGTTATCAAGACCTACGAGTCTAGATGTTGTTATGTTACCCAGACCTAAGAGTTTAAGGGTTGTTATGTAGTACAATGTTGTTAGGTACCCGAACCATTGAGTTCGAGGTTATCATGTAAGTATGTTATGTTTATGTATGGATGTGTATATGTACCGGACCATTAAGTCCGAGGTCATGATGTAAAATATGTTTGTTATGTAAGTGTTATGCTGCAAGTAATCCCCGTATTCTAACTATGATGTATGGGGAGTGGTGAACTTCGAGGACGAAGTTCTTTTAAGGGGGGTAGATTGAAATACCCCAAACCATAAGGTTAATTAAATGTATAATTATAAATTTTCTAAGGCTAATTAAGTCCTTAAGATCATTGGTGAAGAAATAAAAAACAAAAAGAAAAAAGAAATGCGTAAAAGTCACAAAACGTGAAAACGCGTTTTTAATTATTTTAGGAGTTATATAACCTTCATTAGGGTTATAATTATATTTTTTTATACCTTAATTACACCATTAGGAACATGTGGGAAAAATTCCGGAAGAAACGGATCCAAATAATGCGTTAAAACGCTAACGGAGTCTAAAACGCGTTTTTCGAAGAAAACCCGAAAACGTGACTTTAAACAGTTTAAATGACTTCGTAAAAAAAAATGATAGTTGACTATATAACTATAATTAAACATTAATGGGAGCTTAAGAACCATTAAAATTAAGTAAACGAGGAAAAATCCCGAAAACGGGCCCGGTTAGTGAATAATGCTAAAACCGGGTAAAATAACGAGCGTTTTCGGTAAAAAGACGAAAAACGCTACAGCTGGTAATAATTAAGTGGGCCGGTTTTAATTGAAGAGACGCCCTCTCACACACCTAATAAGCTAGAAAAAAAAAAGGAAAAGAAAGAAAGAAAAGTAAAAGGAGCCCACACCCCTCTCTCTCCTCTCATTTCTCTCTTTCCTCTTCTCTTTCCTTTATCCTTCTTCCCCACGTTCTCTCTTCTTTCTTCAGGCCAGCGATTTCTATCCTTCCTCTCCAATGGCTGATCCAACTTCAATGCCATGCCCAAGCTTCATACAAGCTCCAATCCAAAAAATAATCACATATTTGTGATCCTCTCATCACCCTCTATCACTCTCTCTTTTCAAAATTCGAAAAGGATGAGTTTCATTTTCGTGGGTGTTGGCCATTTGAAGAGAAAAGCACACCATTTTGAAGCTTGAAGCTTCCTCTTTCTATCAAGGTAAAAATATCCATGAACAAGTCATGTTTTCTCCATTTTCCCACCTTGGCCGATTTTGGCTCTTGTAATGACTAGCTTCTTCCTCCTTGTTGAGATATTCTCCAAGCTTTAAATGGTGGTGGGAGCCCCCCTTAAGATTCAAGAGTTAAAAAACCATTCAAAATCTCCAAAGGTAAAACCCTAACTTGTGCTCTAAGCCCTTTTGTTGAATGAGATTTCATAAGGGTTTAGATGATTAATGGAATGTATTTGTGTTTCTTGAATGTTGGAATGGAGTTTGGAAACTCCAATTCCATCTTGACCGATTTTGAGGAGATGAGGAACAAGAGGAGACTTAATGTGAGACTTGTAATTAGGTAAGGAATCTACCTTTGCCTATATTATTTGTTTTAGATGTAATAATGCAAATTGTATTGTAGATGTTGGGTTTGGGAAAAACAAAAGGATTTATCTGAATGTTACAATGATTGTGTTCGAGTGGTTGTTGGAATTAGTTGAAATTTTGGGGAGCATGATGTGCTTGATTGTGTTGGATTGTAAGGTTGATTTAAGGCCTAAGTGCCAAAGGATTTGAGAGTTGAGTTATATTGTTGTTTGGATAATTATGCGAATACATTATGTGCTGATAGGACCCTTATGGGTGGGCTAGATTAGGGATGTACATTGATGTGAATTGATGGTTTGGAGATGTTAAGTTATGGGGAGGTTTATGGCGAAATTCGATAGAAAATAAGTGTTTAAGGTGACTTGGTAAACTGGAGGAGCTAGGTGTGTATATGGTTGAGTTGAGGTACTTGATGACCTTGTAATGGTGGAAGGAGATGATATTGAAAGGATGCAAAATCTGTAGCTAATGGTGATAGGAACTTAGAATTCCAAGAGAAAGGATTTGTGTTTATAACTTGTGAAACAAGGAGTGAACTTGGGTTCAGATGATGCAATTGTCTAGGAATGATGTTTAATGGTCATTGATGCATTTGTGAGGTTGGTAGGATGTGAAAACTAACAAGAAGAAGTTAAAAATGCAAAAGAGTGCAAAATGCAAATGTGAGAAATTGAATTTGTTGAATTTGAGCAAGAATTGAGTGGTGGGTTAAACCTATGTTTTGAAGAGGTTTAGAGCATGTTTTAAGATGTTTAAACTTGTAGGAAACATGTGGAAAGTTTAGGAATGATTAGAGATGAATTAGGGGTTGAAAACTGATCAAAACTGTAAATTTGACAGTTCCAGAGGTGGTCCGGGTTTGCAAATCGGAATGCAAACCCGGACCATAGCAAAAACACGACAGAAAGTCATCCCAGGGGGTGGTCCGGGTTTGAAGCCAGGACACAAACCAGGACCACATGAAAAATAGCCCAGAAAGTGAAATCCGTGGTTGGTCCGGGTTTGAAAACCAGGACACAAACCCGGACCATGCTAAAAACTTACCAGAATGTGTTTTAAAGTGTTGTTATGATGGGGAAGTGAATGGTAATGGTTTTAGATGTTGATTAGGCCTTGTTTGGTGAGTTTTAAAGGCCCTAGAAGGTGTAAACAAGTGTTAGGTGGATGTGAGAAAGTGTGAGTTTAAGTACACAAAGTTAAACCGAAACAATGGGATAACGGGTTAAGTACGAGAGTAATAGAAATTTACGTACCGTAAGATTTTGATGTTAATGGAAACATTTGAAATAATACCAGTTGTTGGAACACTACCCGGGGAGCGTGAGGTGACGCGTTGGAGTAAATCCTCGGGAACACGGTAGAGTAACCCATGGTGACAGGTATGGTTTTCTTGCAACCTGTGTCCTACCGAATTACACCGGCTTGTATGCCAATGTGTTTTTCTGTGTGTTTGCCACCTTGCAAGATAAAGCATGAAATGAGTTTACTGTAATTCATTATTGTGGCGTAATTAATTCCGATACCGCTTAACCTTAGTTACGTGTTAAATAATAGTTAACCGACTTTAGGTTCACATAAGAGATCGGTATTCGGAATAAACGTCCCAACCCATGGGAACGTTCTAACTAACGGCTATTCGTGCGTTAGTGTATGTTGTGGTTAAGTGTGATGTATGTGACTTGTTTAATATGTTGTTGTTGTTGAATACTGTTATCCGTGTTGTCGAAATGGGATATGAATTCCCTTGTGTGTCTAACCGAGTTAGTAACACTGTGCGATGTATGTATGTGATAAGTTCCATAAGGGAACCCTTAACTAATAAGTATATGTATGTATGGAGAGGAATCCGGTTGTCCCGTCGCGCATATGTTTGGGAGTTAATATATATATATGTGAATTAACTCCCATCCTGTTATGTTAGGGTTGTCCTTTCATTGGATTTCGACCTCCCACTAGCTTAGCCAAAGCTTACCTACCCGACCTCCACATCGGGCTAGGAGGGAAATTATGTACAATGTTGGTAGGGTGTTGAAGCCTAAGTTCGCTTCGACTCCCTCTTTGTTATGTTACGGTTGTTCTTCCTCCTTGAATTACAACCACCCACAAGCTTAACCAAGGCTTACCTACCTCATCACTATTGGAGCTAGGGGGAAATTGTGTATGTTGTGTACGGTCCTATATGAGGCCGCCACTCAAGTAAAGAAAATGTATGTTGTTGTGCTCGGGCTTATATCACCCCGGCACTCCCTAAATGAAGTTCATGTACTCTAAGAAGAGTGAAAAATTAAGTTGTGTATGTTATAAAGTAAAGTGTGTTGTTATGTTGTGTGTGCTAACCTTGTGTTGTGCCCTATTATGGATGTTTGCTTATAAGCATGATATGTGTGAGTTGTGCATGTTTGAAATAAATCAACCGCATGCTAAGATGAAAATAGTTGTGCGTGGCCCGGTAGCATGTGGGCTGCGGGATTACCATACCAGCAAAGGTGCTGACCCCCTTTGGGGGCTCCATACTTTTCAGGTACAAGGAACTGGAAGCCGTTCGAGAGTAGGACGGGGTGTTTGTTTGTATGTGGTAGTCATGAGAATTGTGGATATGTTATAGGTGTAGTAAGACCGAAATTGTATCGGCGCTAGTTGGTAATTACTCGGTACAGTTGTAATGTAAGTGTATATGAATGTTGGACATGGAACGGGATTAATGTGTAGTTGCTCGGGAGTTTAGTCCATCAGACCGGTACGATGTATGTATGTTAGCCTTGTTAGCCACGTGGGTGGCTAACGGCGTGGTAACACCAAAGAGTTGAGTTATGATGTGAGTCGTGATTTCCGCTGCAAAGAGTTGTTAAGTGTTTATTTGTAGTTGGGGTGTTACAAAACCACTTACCCCCTAGAAATCTCACTTCCGCAAAAATATGGTGATCTGAGAAGTTAAAGATCTTAACCTCCACATTCTGATTCCAAATCAACATCAGTCTCCACTCTTACCTCTACTACCAACAGAAAGACCTTGATATCCTTTATACTTATTAATAATATGATCCATTTGAACAATAGATCTATGGGTCTCCATAATAAATACCATCTCCGGGTTGAATTTGGTGAGAAACTCTTTAACCCTAGCTACTGCCGCAGGTCGACCCAAACCTTGGCCGTTCCAGCTAATGAAACTCATTTGTCTTGGCAGCCTTGTCCAGAGACAAGGTTTGCCTGATCTAGAGTGTTCTTCTTACCCTCAGAGTCCTTTATTATATTATCCCTTAGAGGGGAGCTTATAACTAGAGACTGAGCTTTAGGATTTCCTCTTCTAGATTTCCTTTTCGGTGCTGTTTTCTTAAACTTAGGAGGGGGCCCACTGTGAAACATAGGAGCTTACCATCCCTGTGCTTCTTACCTGGTTATCACAATTTTCACTCTGATTCAACCTGATCTGACTGCACTGTTATCCCATCTGCTAAGTCTTCTACTGATATGTTTTCTCCTACTAACAGCTCACTAAGATTAAGATCCTGAACCAAAATGCTACCAAGAGGGAGTTTCTGTTTCTTAGTAGAAACTCCTTGGAAGTTTTAATAGTCGAAGGATTGGTAGAATTTCCTCTTGCTTAACTCTTCCCTTGCCGCAACAAAAGCTTCAAAGCCTGGAGGTATACTAGGTGTTCCTTCTTCTTCCTGACCCTGAGTGCCCAAGCCTTCATTAGAAGGTTCCTCAGAACAAACCATCATCCTCTGATTTTTCTCAGCTTCAGAAACTTCAGTCTGATTCTCCTTGTTTCCCTGCGTAATTTCCAAAAGAAATTCCTCTGTCTGATTATGCTCTTGATTCTCCACTTGGTCCTGACTTCCTTCATTCAAGCTATTAACATCACTCCTCATGTCTTGACTTGAAAGGGTAAACCTAATCTATTTTTTCTTTTTTCTATCAGAAAACTTCATTAACATCTGTCAGAAGAAGCTCAGTAGTGCCAAGAAAGTCCCTATTGATTTCATTTCTGTTCCTTTCATCCTCCAAAATATTCTCGGACTGCAAAAACTCATACAGATCTGTAGGGGAATCATCATACTCAACTTTCATCCACATCCCATATCTATTACTTTTGTCTTGAACTTTGTCTTTCCAAGGCATTCAGACGGCTGGTGGGTTAGCCTTCCACAAATAAAACAGAACAAAGGTAGATTCTCATAAGAAATCCTACATCATCGATCTTTTTTCCCCATCATTAACAACTAACAGCATGCAGATGGGCTCATTGACTTCCACTTCCACACAGATACGGAGCACTTTAGAGGAGAGGGGGTTTAATCTTATCAGTTGTCCTAATAAAAGAGCCCAGCATATTTCCTAGAGCAATAGGTGAGTTTTTATTAAAGGAGATCATAGGAAGGTTATGAATACCAGCCCATAATATAACTTTGCATGGATCATGCTCATCTATATGCAGCGTAGGGTCTATAGGCATAAGAGCTAGCAGTCTGTTCTGGATATGCCATGGACCATTAGAGAGTATGTTTTTCATGTCCACTCCTGATGCAAACTGAAAGGTAAACCTGTTGAAACCAACTTCATTCACCCTTAGGAAATCCCAAGGTTTCCACATCTGGATAGACTGGTTCTGTACAAATTTGCTAGGGAGCTTCTTAGGGTGCCAGACCTGGCCAAACAGAGCAAACTTCAGATCCTGATGAGGCGATCCTGAACTGAGCAAGTCTCCTTCAACTTTTTCCAATTCAGCTGGGTGGATCTTCAGCTTCTCCAATTAGCCATCACCTCCTCCATCGTATTACTCTTCCTACTGTATCTTCAAAACTGAAGCACTCAGAAGAAGGAACTGAGAATGCGAAGTAGAAATCTTGAACAAACACAGAAGCCTTTTTGTAACCCCCGACATACCACAACATACTTAACATTAAACTGCAGCGGAAAATACACATCAACACATAACCTAACTCATCGGTGTTACACGCCGTTAACCACCCACGTGGCTAACAAGGCTAACATTTACACAACTGTATCGGTCTGATGGACTAGATTCCCGAGCAACTATACAATACCGTCTCCTTATTAATACCAACATTCTTTATACAAATACCTTCCAACTGTACCGAGTATTTACAACTAATGCCGAGAACAATTTCGGTCTTACTACACCTACTGTGTACATACACTTAAATGAATACCCAAGTACAATGTCTACCCCGTCCTACTCTCGAACGGCTCCAGCTCCTTGTACCTGAAATAGAAAAGGAAAGAAAGGGTGGCCCCCAGGGGCTCAGCACCTTTGCTGGTATGGTAATCCCGCAGCCCACATGCTACCGGGCCACGCACAACTATTTGTCGTCTTAGCATGCAGTTGATTACATTTAAATCAAGCATGTGAAACATAAACTCACAACACGATGCATTTCACCCCAATGGGCTTAACAAATACAACTCATTTATACTTAACCAACCACTCTTTGAGTTCTTCAACCCTAAAGTATTTCTCCTCTAACGGAGCTATTACCTTAATAGACGACATTTACCCACTATCGGGTTTCCACAAACGTCCCTTTTACATACTAGGAATCATATCCATGATCCTCATATTTCACTTCTAAACAACATATAACATCACATCACAATAACCTTGCAACATAACAATAACACATACATAACGGGTACGGGTCTCTTAGGAACCGGCCCAAACATAGTTAATACACTGGTGAGCCTAGAGAATGATATCACCCCATGTTAAGCTCGTTATAACCAAACTCATTACCGCCCTCATAGTCGGACGAGTACTTACCTAAAGATGGATCGGATTTAGTGACCCGAACTCACCACACAAACACATGTTCCCCCTAAACCGATCGTAAGTCAGAATAGCTAAGCTTTGGATAAGCTAATGGGAGATCATAACCCGTGAGGGAAACAACCATAACAGAGAGAAGGGTAAAGCTAAAAAGGATACCCACTCCCAAACAACGCGCGACCGGCCAAACCGGATTCCTCACTACTGTTAGTACATACTTACTTTAGAATATTAGTTAGAACCCCACTATGGAGTCTATCACACCTACACACATACAGTATTACAACTGGGTTAAACATACAAGGGAGATCCCTACCTTCACATATACATATCACACAATTAACACACGCATAGCCGTGGTTAGTACGTCCCATGGTTCGGGTCGTTCACTCCGAATACCAAACTCTCATGTGATCCTAGACTCAGTCAACTAAGGTTAACACCTCCGAGGTTAAATGGTATCGAAGTTGTACACGCCACATATATGAATCACTGTAAACTCATTACATGTTTTATCTTACAACGTGGCAAACATACAGAAAAACACATTGGCATACAAGCCGGTGTAATCCGTTAGGACACAGGTTGCAAGAAAACCATACTGTCTCCGGAGTCCACTCCACCATGTCCACTTACGTTCCTCGAACAATCCTCGAACAACTGGTACATTAAAGTTGTTTTCATTAACATTGGGGTAACATGTTTGTGTAACGTCGAATGACCGTAGTTATCCCCGTTAACTAGTTAAATGACTAACATTTTTAACTTGATTTACTCTCACATTTTATTCCAACTTCCCACCCACCAATTGTCATTATAACTCACCGAACATGTCCTTAATAACCTTACAACATCTTATCCATCAATCCCCATCATTAGACACCATTTTCCAACCTTAAACAACAATTTTAGAGTGGTCCGGGACTTGGTCCTTACCTTAAGTCCCGGACCAACACTTACAAACATTCTTCGGCGTATTTCATATTGTGGTCCGGGACCTTGTACTCACCCCAAGTCCCGGACCAAGCCAGTACTCCACCCACGACCTGTTTTTGGTATATGGTCCTGGACTTGAACCATAACCTAAGTTCCGGACCAAACCTACAGAATTGTTAAAATGTCATTTTTCAATGGTTGTTACCTTAGTTCTCCACCTCCATTAATTGTATAAACTTACCAAATGATCTTAGGTATATTCTAATGCCAAAATATCATCTTAAACATCCCTAGTTTCATGTTCAACTTGTTACTCAATTTCCTTATATATTCACCAACATTACCTAAACCTTAAACCAATTTCTCCAAGACTTGAACACATCCTAAGAACACCCATTAGATTTCTAAAACTTCCAAGATAATGCCTAAGTCCTTGTAGCACCTTAGAACACCTTAATGCATGTTTTCTTCCTTAGCAAAACATTTACCCATTCCTTACATTTCTAGTTCACCAAAGTTCACTTAAACACTTAAGACTCCTTATTCATTTTACAAATTTTCGCCATAGGTTCTCTTAGCATATCATCATTCCAAACTCATAGTTTCACCCTTAAACATTCAAGATCACCCAAATCCATCAAGAACACCATCACACACAAACCTTCACCAAATTACACCACAACACAATATAGTGCATAACTTAAATTGCTTGGCACTTAGGCCCTTAAATAACATAAACCTTAAACACTGAATTTCCACATAATAATTGCCTTTGACCTGCAAACACACCAACATCACATATGTCTTTTATAAACCTTTGAGAGCATTTTACTAAGTCATTTACCTTTGGCTCTTTAGGTAGTTTCAACAGACAACATACGTTCATTTTCCAAAGGAATTTTAAGCTACCTTTGGTTAACATAAAACATAGAGGAAACACCATTTTTCTTTGAGTTTCCATACCTTGAAGCAAAGGAGAAGAATAATACGTGAAAGGATGAACTCAAGCTCCTTCCATGGAAATTCCTCTTGGCACCAAAATGGAGCTCTTGAAGATTTGAAAGGACTAAGTTGAAGAGCTTGATGAGACTAAGAGATCGGTGGTCTTAGTTTTCGATTTGGATAAGTGAGCTAGAAGTTACATGGATTTGAAGTTGTATATTGGTGCTGGTGCTGTACTATCGTGAAAGAGAGAAAAGAAGGGGATGGCTACGTGAGAAAGCACAGCAAATGAAGAATGAAGAGAATGAGAAGAATTCACTGATTGAAGTTGCTTTTGAAGAAATTAATTAAGTAAAGCAAATAGTGCTTTTTCAATACTCACTGATTTGCTCACTTATTTGTTCAATCAGCAGCAAGGTGACGTCTCACCACATGCAAACCGGCCCCCATTTAAATATAAGGGGTTATGTAGTCTTTATTGCTCAATTAAATTACATATGTTAACATATGTTACAAACTAGCTTATTTTAGTTACTATTCACTACAACAAAACACACAGAAGTGAAATATCAATTTCTTATTATTTTAAACTTCCAAATGTGATACTAAGTAGTACACATATATTAAAAGAGTATTGATGGACATTTAGCCATTCAAAACTCATTTACACGACAGTTACTCAAAAACGTGCTTTTTAAGGCTCCTTTAAGCACATTTTGTGTTTTAACTTGTTTCCAAGCTTGGTTTTCTTTGGTAATTAATTTAATATATTCATTAATATATTTATAAGGTCTTGGTAAGTTTATTAAGCCTCAACCAAGATTATCCCAAGCTTAGAGCATATTCCGCCCTTTATTGCCTTTAAGGCATTTAACTGTATTTACTATCTTTTAAATTGTTACTAATTACTAAGACTCTTTTTAGTCTTAATAAATTATAATTTAATGTTTAACAACTTACTAAGGTTTGGGGTATTTCACTGATAATCTCGAACACTACAAGAAAAAACAGATTTGCTCCAATGATTTGCTACCACACTATATTGGTAGCTACTTTCAAAAATTGCTACTGATTTTTAATGGTACTAACATAGTGATGTCTATTTTGCTACAACAACGACAATGGTAGCTAGATTTTTTAAACGGTAGCCAAATCGCTATCACCTGACAAGACAGCTACCATTAGTAGTAGCTATTTTTGATTTCATCTTAGTTCTTTTTGTAAGAACAATTTAGCTACCAATGTTGGTAGCTAAATTACGGAATAGCTACTGCAAGATGTGGCTAATTCAATCATGGTAGCTATTGTGCCACTATTAAAGCAGCAGTAGCGAAAAATATTATAACTAGTAGCTAAGTTGCTACTAAAAGTTGCTACTACCAAATAGATAAGCTAAGTTAATAAAATTGCTACTAACACTGATCACGGTTGCCATTCTGCTACTGTTTGGGCGTCGGTAGCGAATATTTTTAGCAACATAAAAATTGTTACTATCTTTAAGTATGAAATTGCTACCGACTAATGATGCTAATGAGATTATGACTAATATTGTGCTACATTATAAAAAATGATAGCTAATATTTTTAAGTGATAGCAAAATTATAATTCTCTTATAATTTAAATGTGTGATACGTATATAATTCAATTTCGAAATTGCTACTGACTAATAATGCTAATAAACTTTAGTTGATATTATGCTAGAATACAACAAATGAATGCGGTATCAAAATTATTATTCTTATAACTTAAACTTGTGATTACTACATAGTTTGAAATACTAACCTATACTACTACTGCCATAGTGGACATGTTATCTTTTTATATAAATTTTTAAATTTTTAAATTTTTTCAATATATAATATTGGTAGCTTTAGCTATCAAATTTTGAAAAAGAACAATAATTAAATAAAATTGTCTAATTCGTGAAAAAGAATTAAACTATATACTACTACTAGAATTTATTTTATCATATAAGATATATTAACATAATATATTTTTGATATTATAATATTTTTAAGTCTCAAAGTATCACACATATTAATACATTATTAAATAGAGTAAAAGTATTAATTATTTAAATTAGTACATATTTGATTAAAATTTACAAAATTAATATAAAATAGTAGTAATAAATAATTAATTAGTTAAGCGTATATATATATATATGTGTGTTTTATATATATTTAATTTAATACAGTTTTTATTACTATATGATACTTTTATTTACAAAGCCACATAAACTAATAAACATAAAAATTAAAACTAATAACAATTTAAATTAGTTGACGTGTAGGTTAAAATTTACAAAGTAAAGTTGACTCTATATATCTATCTATATATATATATACTACTATCATATCATATATATATATATCTTATATATATAATAATATGTATGTGTGTGTATACATTTATAAAATATTAAAAAGTAAACAACTTAAATAAAACGTACATAATATACGATATATTAATATTTTTTATTTACAAAACAACACACAAATTAATAGGATTTTGAAAAATAGTAAAGTTAAAACAGTTTAAATTAGTCAAGATTATACAATATTATACATCTATTAAAATTTTAAAAAATTATATTATACAAATTTACAAAAACAAAATATATTATTTAAAATTTTAATTTTCATGTAATGATGTATATTATATTAGTATTTTTAACACTATATAATCTTAATTATATAAGTAACTTTACATAATATATTATCTTTTTGTATAATTTCTGACATTTCAAAGATTTTTAAAAAGATATATATGTATAGTTTTTAATTTTTATAATTTTAAGCCAATAATATACTTAAATTTTTATTAGCATTATTATGTTGGTTGCATTAAATTAATTTGTTATATTATATAATCGGTCATATATCTATTTTATTAATTTTAATATATCCCTGGTTTGATCATGTCTCGGCAAAAACTTCCATTTATATTTAACAGTATCAAACATTCTATATATACACGTAGTTTCTATATATGATGTGAATAACTATCATGGCACAATGGTTAAGACATTCTATATTCATCCCAAACATCAGGGGATCGATTCTTGCTCTATGCACATTTTAACACACTAGTTTGAATTAAATATGTCATTGGTATGGAGGTCTATTTATACTCATACGTTGTAAGGTTCGATCCTAGATGTGTACATATAATAAGTCAAGTTACGCGGGCACATGGCTCTCACTTCTTGTGGGATTGAATGGTTGTGGTGCCCATTATTCAGTAGTAGTGTAGAGCTAGCTATATATACCATTCTAGTATGGATTTTGTTATTGCTATACTAGTAGCAACTTTGATACTGCTTTGCTAGTAGCCATTTTGCTACCAATATTTAGTAGCGATTTTGTTACTGCTACACTAGTAACGATTTCACAACTGTTATACTCGAAGCCATTTTGCTACTGTTACACTGGTAGCCATTTGGCTACTACATTCTAAAACGGTAGCAATATCTAGCTATAGGAAAAGTTAGTAGCGAGGCCAAAGCGAAATAGCTGCTACCGCATTCCAAAACGGTAGCTATTTTTAATTTAGCCACTAGAACCTTTGCTACCACTGTATATCAATAGCTAAATCATAAAATGCGGTAGCCCGTTGTGTTTAGCTAACAAAAAGAGATAGCTACTGATATAATCAGTGGTAGTAGAAATAGATTTTTTCTTTTGTAGTGGAAGGAGACTGGTTTTGTCTGAAACATAATATGCACTACAAGAAAATCAGAGATTTAGCTACCACTGTATATCAGTAGCTAAATCGTCAGTTTTGGTAGCTAAACACAACGGGCTACCGCATTTTATGATTTAGCTACTGATATACAGTGGTAGCAAAGGTCCTAGGGGCTAAAATAAAAATAGCTACCGTTTGGAATGCGGTAGCTATTTCGCTTTGGCCTCGCTACTACTTTTCCTATAGCTAGATTTGCTACCGTTTTAGAATGTAGTAGCCAAATGGCTACTAGTGTAACAGTAGCAAAATGGCTTCGAGTATAACACTTGCAAAATCGTTACTAGTACATCAGTAACAAAATCGATACTAAAATATTGGTAGCAAAATGGCTACTAGCAAAGCAGTATCAAAGTTGCTCTAGTATAGCAATAACAAAATCGATACTAGAATGGCATATGCTAGCTCTACACTACTACTGAACAATGGGCACCACCACCATTCAATCCCACAAGAAGTGGGAGCCATGTGCCCGCGTAACTTAACTATTCTTTAAATTGAAGACTATGTCATGTGTACACATCTAGGATCGAACCTTACAACGTATGAGTATATAAATATACCTCGCATATCAATGACATATTTAATTCAAACTAGTGTGTTAAAATGTGCATAGAGCAAGAATCGATCCCCGATGTTTGGGATGATATAGAATGTCTTAACCATTGTGCCATGATTGTTATTCACATCATATATAGAAACTACGTGTATATATTGAATGTTTGATATTGTAAATATAAATGGAAGTTTTTGCCGAGACATGATCAACCAGGATATATAAAATTAATAAAATAGATATATGGCCGATTATATATATAACAAATTAATTTAATGCAACCAAAATAGTAAAGCTAATAAAAATTTCAGTATATTATCGGCTTAAAATTATAAAAAAAATTAAAAAATATACATATATATCTTTTAAAAATCTTTGAAATGTCAAAAATTATACAAAAAAGATAATATATTATGTAAAGTTACTTATATAATTAAGTCTTATTATATAGTGTTCCAAATACTAATATAATATACATCATTACATGAAAATTAAAACTTTTAAATAATATATTTTGTTTTGTGTAAATTTGTATAATATAATATTTTTATAAATTTTAATATGCTATAATACTGTATAATCTTGACTAATTTAAATTGTTTTAACTTTACTATTTTTTCAAAATCCTATTAATTTGTGTGTGTTGTTTTGTAAATAAAAACATTAATATATCGTATATTATGTACATTTTATTATAATTTTGTATACTTTTAACATTTTATAAATTTATACACACACATATACATATATATAATATACACACACAACTTACTTTGCAAAATTTAACTACACGTCAACTAATTTAAATTGTTATGTTTAATTAGTTTATGTGGCTTTTGTAAATAAGTATCATATAGTAATAAAAACGGTATTAATTAAATATATATATATATATATATATATATATATATATAAACACACACACATATATATATACACGTAACTAATTTAAATTATTGTTACTACTATTTTTATATTAATTTTGTAAATTTTAATCAACATATGTACTAATTTAAATAATTACTACTTTTACTCTATTTTATAATGTATTAATATGTGTGATTCTTTGAGACTTAAAAATTATAATATCAAAATATATTATGTTAGGTATATCTTATATGATAAAATAAATTCTAGTACTAGTATATAGTTTAATTATTTTTCATGAATTAGATAATTTTTTTATTAATTGTTCTTTTTCAAAAATTTTGATAGCTAAAAGCTAACCAATATACTATATTGAAAAAATTAAAAAAAAAAAAATTTATATAAAAAGATAATATGTCCACTATGACAGTAGTAGTATAGGTTAGTATTTCAAACTATGTAGTAATCACAAGTTTAAGTTATAAGAATAATAATTTGACACCGCATTCATTTGTTGTATTCTAGCATAATATCAACTAAATTTAATAGCATTATTAGTCAGTAGGCAATTTTGAAATTGAATTATATACATATCACACATTTAAATATAAGAGAGATTATAATTTTGCTATCACTTAAAAATATTAGCTATCATTTTTTATAATGTAGCATAATATTAGCCATAATCTCATTAACATCATTAGTCGGTAGCAATTTCATAATTAAAGATACTAACAATTTTTATGCTTGCTAAAAATATTCGCTACCGACGCCCAAACAGTAGCAGAACGGCAACCGTGATGAGTGTTAGTAGCAATTTTATTAACTTAGCTTATCTATTTGGTAGTAGCAACTTTTAGTAGCAATTTAGCTACTAGTTATAATATTTTTCGCTACTGCTGCTTTAATAGTGGCACAATAGCTACCATGATTGAGTAGCCACTTCTTACAGTAGCTATTCCGTAATTTAGCTACCAACATTGGTAGCTAAATTGTTCTTACAAAAGAACCAAGATGAAATAAAAAATAGCTACTACTAATGGTAGCAGTCTTGTCAGGCGATAGCGATTTGGCTACTGTTTAAAAAATCTAGCTACCATTGTCGTTGTTGTAGCAAAATAGAAACCACTATGTTAGTACCATTAAAAATCAGTAGCAATTTTTGAAAGTAGCTACCAATATATGTGTGGTAGCAATCATTGGTAGCTAAATCCGTTTTTTCTTGTAGTGAATATATGCAGCAGCAGCAGCCGCCTTAATGCACATAATCAAATGCAGCACTACTTATTCTCTATCAATTCAGTATAGGCTTACCTAACCCTTCTTGAATCAAGAGCAGAGATCTTCTGATCATTATAAATCGCCTATCATACCCAACAACTATAGATCTGTCGGCATAAGTGATTTTTTGCACATCAAATACGTCGCAATAACTACATTGCACTTATTATTGATTATAATAAACACACACATACTATTTATCTTTATATATATATCTTACGGACCCTGACAGGTGTCATTCAACACGTGTTGTCCGTACCACTTTTTGATACAGAATATAACTGAATTTGCCAGTTATGGAATTTAGTGAAAGTGATGATAATAATAACTTAAATTACCCCACCGGATTGTTTTATAAAGTCAATTGCAAAGATGAAACTTTCCACTTTTTCCCCCTTCACTCTTTGACATTCACCGCGCGACCAACCATATATATAGAAATATATGGCTGCTGCTGCTTTCTCTTCTACGCACGCGCAAACACCAAAGCCGCCAAGCCAACTCCCTTATTAGCCCAAAACAGTAGTATAAGATTACATCTGGAATTACATACTCCCACACGACCCACTATTACCCCTCCACAAACCCTGGTCTTACGTCTTCTCCATTGATGATGGCATTGGCACCCACAAGGGCAATACTAGTCTTTCTCTTCCTCTTCTTGACCTCTCTTCTCCTGTCAATGAGTCCTTGCCACACAGCCCGACCCGAACCCAGATCAGCGATTCTCCTAATGATTAGCGCCAACTCATCATCATCATATGATGATGATCCTATGAGTCTTGCGGAGATGCGGCAAAGGAGAGGTCATCACGTGGTGTACAATATCCTGCCAAAGGGACGACGTTGTCATCGGCGAGTTCCTCCGTCAGGGCCGTCCACTAGACATAACGCAGTGTTATATTACTTGCATGCATGATTAGATTAAGTGCTAGCTTAGCTACGTACCTTGTTGTTTGAGAATTTGACAGGGAAAAGAGAATCAGTTGCTTTTTTGGTCTTTTGTTAAATGGTGGTACGTAGGTATAGCTTGTTTTGTTCTTGTGATTAAGCTATGAATGAGGAATAATATAGTGCCGGTATACGCTTTATTTCACAGAATCACCGTTTTTTTTTAATTAAATTAGGATTAGAGTGAGATGAGAATTTGGCAATCTGTAGGAATTATAAGGGTAGTTTAGTAATTATACGCTCAAAGGCTATTTTGGTAATTTGCCATATGGGCAAGTTGTATTTTGGTTATATAGAAACCAAACAATGCCTAATAAAAGGTGTCTTTATGTGAAGGTATTAGTAGAGTTGTGACACTTGGAAAAGACATCACTAAAGAGACATGTCTTTCCATACTAATACAACTCTTCATATAAAGGAATGTCTTATAATGAAGGGAGGCATCTTTTGGAATGTATCTTTATGGAAAGACACTATTTGAGATGTCTCTCTCCATAAACAATACTTCCAACTCCAATAAATACCTACTCTTGTGATCATTTTTCGATGCGTTTTCCGCTGAATGATCACTATTTTTTTCACAACAAATTCTCTCTAAACTACGCTTGAATTAACGCTAGTCGTTGGAGGCATTTACTTCGTGAACACATTGAATCGAAGATTCGTTTCAATACCGGGATACCATTGATCAAGGAAGAAGATCCATATCTATTCAGAAGATCAAGTTGTCATCATTTGCTCTTCTACAAGTAAGATTTTCCTTCATTGGTATGAGAGCACAGGTTAATTTCTTTGAATCTGTGGTTCCCGGAGAAGATTCACGGATGCACATATTAGTCGACAACATCGTATCCAATATGTGGGATAGTTATCGAATCTATTGGCGTTCATGGTCGCCTGTGCATGTGTTGCACAATCATTTCTGAATTCTACGGTTCTCACTCTATGTGAATCAGTAGTAATTAATTGGAAGTTACTTTCCATTAGTTGGAGCGAAATCGATTGACGATGATTGTGCAGTAATTTCATTCGTCTTCTGTCTGAATAGATTTAAACAGATCGATTTTGTCTTCGATAAGTGAATGGGATTGAATTCAATCAATTCATTCACATGTATGCCAGCATGATTCGTTAACTGCAAGTAATAATAAAAAAAATTGAAAACGATGCATGTTGGTTAACGGTGGCTATAAGTTTGAGTCCACCGCATGTTGTTTTTTTTCTTTTAAATCATAATGACCAATATATATTCATGTATCGTGTGACATGAATTTATTGGTATGCTTATATGTAAAACATATGATTGTGTTATGTACCAATCTCAGTATAATTATGATAATAAGTTTATCATAATATATACTCTCTCTCTCTATTTTTTTTAAGCTTATTGTACTTTGGTACAAATTGCTTAAAGTTCTAAACCAGATTACTTGGATGAGGTCTACTGTATTTGTTACAGACTACCCAGTTAAGTCTACTGGTTCATCAGATTGCTTTATTGGATCTACTATATTTTTATATAGATTATCCAATGTGTCTACTGATGTTACCAGATTGCTCAGATGATGAATCTACTGTAAATTTTTACAGATTATTCAACCGAGTCTACTGGGTGGACCCTACTGTAATTCATACAGATTGGTTTTCTCCTCTATTGTACTTAGTGTACAGATTAGGAATATTTTAAAAAGGGGGACATTTTGATATAAGAACTTGTCAATTATCTTTTTTGTAAGATATTAGATCTTTGTGTCATAAATAATCTATGTGATTATTAATTAAGGACTATGTGTCCTCATGTATCATGTTGTTTATGTAACAAATTTCTTGTGTAGATAATTCATGGTACATGTATATGCAAAGAAGCCAAATAATTTTGGCTACTTAAAAGGTCTAATCATATGGAAAAGTACTCTCATGTAAGACAACGAAATTGTTGTTTGATCATGTACTTGTGTAGCACATGTATGTTTTTTTTAAAAAACAAAGGTAATCCATATCTGACACTTAGACAAGTTCTAAAGTTGGGAAAATGTTTTGTTTTTCTTTTCGCAGTGGGAGTTTCATGTGTTGAATCAATTACTTAATTACTTGTTTGATAACTAGTATTTAGGATTGATTATAAGCTATATGCTTGTCTTTGTTTTAAATACTTATTTGATGACAAGTGATTATTTAATTCGATGTAAGTTATTATTTACATGATGATTGCATTATCTTATTACTTCATTTCTTTTGTGTAGAGAAATGGTTGGAAATAATAGTATTTGTAGTGGCATTGTTGCCGACCTGACCAAGAAGGACAAGCTCTCAGAGCACAATTACGACACATGGAGTCGTAAGGTCCAATATGTGTTAGAGGACCAAGACCTTCTTGAATCACTATCATTGATTATGACCCAACCCGAGGTACCACCTGAAGGTCCTAACAATGAACATTTCAGAGTGGCCTTAGAGGCATATCATGCTTGGCAGAAAAAGAGCCGAGCTGCCCGAATAATCTTGCTTAGTAGCATGAGAAATGATCTCATGTTACGGTTTGAAAAAAGCAAGACCGCTAAAGGCGTCTGGGATGCTGTAAAATGGACTTTTGGCGGTACCACTGTTACTAGACAGCGTCAACTACAAATACGTCTAGATAGCTATAAGAAGAAACCGAATCATACTATGGCTGAACATATCACAACCATGTCTAACATGATTCAAGAGCTTAACTCTGCTTGTCAAATCATAAGTGACAAGCAACAAGTTCAGGCTTTGATTCGGTCATTACCCCTGGGTCGAGATTGGAGTTCGCTCAAGCAAAGTTTGACCCATTACGAGAACATCAAAACCTTTGATGATGTTGCTCGTCATCTTACGCTAGAGGAGAATAGAATTATGTCTGAAAATCCTCCCACCGAAGCTCATATGATATCTTATGATACCTCGGGTCATAAGAATAGAAAGCGTAAGAAGGGGTATAATAACCATTCGGGCAAGAAGCAAAAGAAGGGAAATCATAACAAAGGAAAGTTTGGAGGAAGCCAAACTAACAAGGGCAAGAACAACGAAAATAAGAAAAGCAAGCCCAAGGGAGTTTGCTATGTTTGTCGAAAGCCTGGACACTATGCCAGGGAATGCCCACATGAACAGGTGTGTAACTTATACATGTGTTGTACTAAGTCTTTTGTGGCATCATGTTTTATGTCGAGTTCTGACTCCAATTTTTGGATTGTAGACTTAGCAGCCACCGAGCACATAGCGCATGATCGCGCTTACTTTGTGGAGTTCCAACGCATCCCTAGAGGGAGCAAAGTCATCTATGTGGGAAACAATGCAGTTGTAGATGTACACGGCATAGGAACGTGTAAATTAGATCTCTTAAGTGGGAGAACTTTATATCTCTATAATGTGTTGTATGCCCGAAAATTAGTCGGAACTTGATGTCTGTTCCTACATTATCAAAGTTAGGTTATGTATTTAACTTTAAAAATAATGTTATGAATCTATATTCCAGGAATACCTGGATTGGACATGGTGAAATAAATGAAGGTTTTATTATCCTACAAACTTGTCCAATTTCCTTTTCTCATGAATATGGTTATATTGCTTCTTCTTCTAACAACCATGTTTCAGCAGAAACATGGCATTCACGTTTGGGACATATCGGTATTGACAGAATAAGCAGATTAGCCAAGGATGGATATCTTGGTGAACCATCAAAATTCAAAATGGAAATCTGTGAACCATGTTTGGCCGGCAAAGCAACACGTAAGCCTTTTGGTAAGGCTCAAAGGGCTACTCAACCTTTGCAATTGATCCACTCTAATATTTGTGGGCCAATGAATGTAGAAGCAAGGCATGGTGCCAAGTACTTCATTACATTCATTGATGATTATACTAGATATGGTTATATATATCTTATCACCCACAAATCAGATGCTTTAGAATGCTTCCAAAAGTTTGTGACTCTTGTGGAGAATCAGTTAGACCTTAAAATTAAGGCTCTACGAACTGATTAGGGTAGAGAATATTTATCTCATCAATTCAAAGACTTCTGTGAAGAAAAAGGAATAGTTCATCAGTTAACTACTCCTTATACCCCGCAACAAAATGGAGTTGCTGAAAGAAGGAATAGGACACTCATGGACAAGGTTAGATCCATGATGTCACAAGCTAATCTTCATATATCTTTTTAGGGAGATGCTTTGTTAACAGCGGTTTATGTGTTGAACCGTGCCCCTTCTAAATCAATCTCTGAAACCCTTATGAATTATGGAATCGAAGACGACCAGATCTTGATCATCTTCGACCATGGGGGTGTGGGCCTACATAACCTCTACTTTCCATAAATATGGAAAATTAAGCGCTCGTGGCCAGAAATGCATTTTCATACGCTACTGTGAAAACTCTAAAGGTTATGTTTTTATAGGTGAAAATGAACATGGAAAGGTCACAGAGATTGATTCTCGAGATGTCACATTCTTAGAAAGTGAATTTCCAACACTTTCAGGAGCCACCAAAGGATCAAGTTTTATGAACTTGATGATTTTGCTATGAATCAATTTGTTCCCGACTCTAAGGATGATGAGTCTGATGATGTTCAAGAGCCTTTGGCTCAAATGGAACAAATGAATTCTCCACTCACTCAAACTCATGATGAGGAAACCGAGAATATAGAGGAATTACCACCTCCAACTCGGAAAAGTGGGAGAGGAAGAATACCAAAACGATTTTATGGTATTGAAGAATATGAAGCAAATATGGTGGTTGCCCCAAAGGGATTTGAGTATGAAACATTCCTTACCACTGTCATGGATGAAGAGGAACCTCGTAATATTCATGAAGCCCTCTCCGGCCCAAAAGCTAAGGAGTGGAAAGTTGCCTTATTGGATGAACTGGAGTCTATGAGAACCAATCATGTTTGGAATCTAGTTGATCTTCCACCTGGGCGTAAAGCCATTGGAAGCAAATGAATTTTAAAATCAAACACAAGGCAGATGGCTCTATAGACAAGTACAAAGCAAGGCTTGTTGCAAAAGGATACACCCAAAAGGAGGGAATTGATTATGAGGATACTTTTTCTCCTGTTGTTCGTATTGGATCAATTCATCTCATACTAGCTATTGTGGCTTATATGGACTTATAGCTACATCAAATGGATGTTAAAACTGCTTTTCTCAATGGAGAACTTGAGGAAGAAATTTACATGGAACAACCTCAAGGATTTAAGCAAGCAGGAAATGAGAAGAAGGTATGTCGACTTCTCAAATCCATTTATGGTCTTAAACAAGATTCGCGACAATGGAACATTATTCGCGACAATGGAACATTAAGTTTCATGAAGTTTGGTAAAGCATGAATTTACAGAGCTTTATGAAGACCAATGTGTTTATATGAAACACACTTCCACAGGATTTGTCCTATTGACATTATATGTGGATGACATTCTAATAGCTAGCAATGACAAGTCTCTTTTACTTGATACTAAGAAGAGTCTTACAACAATGTTTGAGATGAAAGATATGGGTGAAGCAAGCTATGTACTTGGTGTGAAAATTCTTCGAAATAGATCGAAGAGATTATTGGGTTTGAGCCAAGAGAACTACATTAACACAATTCTCAAAAGGTTCAACATGCATAATTGCAAACCCATAGACACACCAGTTAATAAAGGGATATTTTTGAGCACATCAATGTGTCCCAAGACTCCAGAAGAAGAAAGTGAAATGAAAAAGGTACCCTATTCTAGTGCTATTGGTAGGTTGATGTACGCCATGATGTGCACTCGACCTGATATCTGCTATGCAGTAGGATTAGTAAGTCGATTTCAAAACAATCCTGGTCGGGCACATGGGAATGCTATCAAACGCATTCTAAGATACTTAAAAGGCACTATGAATTACGTGTTATGCTATGGAGGTGGAGATTTACGCTTAAGAGGTTTTAGTGATGCCGATTGGGCAAGCGATGTTGATGAGCGTAAATCAACCTCTGGTTATGCCTTTCTGCTTGGTGGTGGAGCTATATTGAAATACCCCGTAATTAAAAATAGGGATTAATTAGGCTAATAAGTAATTTAGAAGCTTAATTAAGTGTAAATAATCATAAGGGAACAAATCCCGAAGAAAACGGACCTTTAAAACGGTTTAAAAACATTACCGAACCTTAAAGCACGTTTTTCGAGGTAACCGGGAAAACGTGTCTTTAAGCGGGTCAAATAGACTCGTAACAATTTTAGTCAACTAAATAATCATTAATAAACATTAGTGAGACTTTAGGACCAATAAAATCAATAAAACGAGAGATTGGTAAATGCAAACGATAAATTTGACCTATTAAATACCAAGAAATAATCTTAGAGAATAATAAATCAGAAAAACCGTCAGGTTGCAAAAATCCTGGTTATTGTAGTAGAGTTTATGGGAACCAGGTATCGAACCGTGGGACTATGTGATAAATCTAGACTTAGCAAAGGTTATAAATTGAGGGGGAATTTTGTTTTGTTCCAAACTGTGAATTATAATAAAGACAACAAGAATTTAAATAACAGTTAATAATTAAAATAACAGAATATTAAAAGTGGTTGTGAATATGGAAGAACGGACTCTGGGTTCAGGTTTTACTCGTTTGATTAATTATGCTATTCTACCGTTTAATTAAGAATAATTTGGCAAAATTCCTTTTATAGTCTTCAGATTTAAATCCTAAATTCTAATGACCTCGTTTACCAGAACATGCCAGGTTTGATATAAACTCAGGCAAAACACATGTAAACGGCTAGTTAAAAGGAGATAATTTTGCATCTGAAATACTAGATTTATTCAATCAGAGTAAATTTTTCCACAGACATAACAATTAATATGACCTATCTATTTATCACGGATCTGATCAAAATAGATTTCGTAAAGCAATTTAATGAACTCATGTAATTTATTAAAATGCGAGAGAATAACATTAATTGTATCAAATTATAATTAATTTAAACCGGTAAAATAAAGTGCACAATTAAAACAAACTAATAATAACCATCTCCCAGAGTATAGATAATCTAGCCGGACATGTTAAATAAATGAGCAGAGATAAGAGTAAAAGAAATCATCTGTTTCGCTGACTCCTGAAGCTGCTCCGTTAATCTGACAGACCGGAATAGAATTGAGGCAGATGATAATACACGGAGAATGGTGGGGCGTGAGTTTTGTGGTGGTGGTCGAGTGATTTGTGAATTGCGAATGGATGTGTACGTAAGTGAATTTGGAGAATGAATTTGTGAGTGTGTGAGTGTAATACGTATGGTGATGTTTACGGGAGAAAGAAAATAAAATGGTGGTGGTGTCGAGTGAATTATGGAGAGATGGATGAATGGATTTTTGATGAAGTGAATGGAGTGAATGGATCGACTGATGGGTGCGTGAATGACTCGATGATTTTTAGCTTGCAGAGCGTGGGTTTATATAGGCGGAGGACATGGGAAACAGACAAGGAAGAGAACGGTGCAGTAGGTGAGTGGCGGTGGATTGTAGTCAGAGATTTCATCGGGCAGTGCAATTGATTTCAGACAGATTTAATTGATGACCCGCAGCAGCCATTGATTGGAGAGCCGGCGTCACTCTCGCACAAATTAAGGTGGGCGATCGTCTGTAATAAATGAAGTAGCAGTTGGAGTGCGGCGCCGCGAGGAAGGAAGAAGAAGACGTCGCGAAGAAAACTTCTCTGCGTCGGATTTAAGCCTCGTCCGCCTGTGGTACCGCGTGTGCGTCCGCTTCAAATTCAGGCGGACGCGACTGTGTAACTCCGCTCCTTACGTCCGCGTCACCGTCCGCGTCCTTATCAGGCGGACGTATCTGTTTGTCCGCGACATCATCATGCGGTTGTGCATGCGGTTAGTATGCGATATTATATATATATATATATATATATACTAATGTACTGCAAACTTCATCCGGCTCCCGATTCTTCGTTATAAGTCCGTTTTAATCGCCGTTTGTTGCGTTGGAAAGTTCGTGAGGCGAACTATGCATTTCTGTCATCATTTCCTGATTTTATCATATAAATTGGAATTAGTTCCTACCCAAAGTAAGAGTTACAAAAAGCATAGGATAAGTGTGAGAAGGTGCGTAAAAAGTTACATAAAATAATTATCTAGCACCTATAAAACTATATAAATTTCACACTTATCAAATCACCCCACACTTAGCTCTTTGCTTGTCCTCAAGCAAAACTCTCAAACACGAGTTCAAGTCAAGCGAATGAAACTCAACTAAAAAGGAAGGACACAGAAGAAAGATTATTAGTTTTACCAATACAGGGGCTTTTTCTTTTTCATAAAACAAGAAGTCATCAAAGCTAAATAGAGAAACAAAACCATAAGAACCTCGCCTTTAGCAATGAGCCAATCCACCTTTACATTCTCAAACCGTTAGAACGACAAGGGGCATGAAGTAAGATCTTATTCCATCATACCTTTCAATGCCACATACTCTTGATCCATAGAGAAGATTATATTTTTATTTAGCATAATGATTGCACTTTTTTTTTAATTTAGCGCTTTTAAGTTCTTTCACCACAGACTTTTCTCTCCACCCATGTAACGGCTTTGGGTCAACTATCCCAGATCACAAGGACCTTAGGTAGCTAGGTGATGAGGCACCCCAAAGGACTTAATAACCAAGTGGACGAGGCCTGACTTTGGATCAGAATTAAAATTAAGCATGCTTAGGATCAGCGGAGTACCTTGCCTTGTTCTTTTTCCAACCATTTCAATCAAGACATTCCAAGGCTCAAGGCTAAAAACAGGGTTCAGATGGTGAGTATTCTCAATCATTATAGTATTCACAGAACATAGACTTCCTTTTAATCAGTTAAACCAGAAAAAATTAAAAATTGTGTACCCATTATCAGCTAACCAATTATACTTCCTTTGTGGCTTCCTTCCAAGTCGAGCAACACAGCAGGAGTCAAACAAATGCAAGAGAAAGAGCTCAAAGATACACAAAAGATAAGCTACGGAGGAGGTTACCCCACCCCACACTTAGAGTGAAGCAATGTCCTCATTGCTGTGGAAGTATTAATATTGTGCAAGCAATCCAACGGGAAACAAAAGTAAGACATATAGTAGTTCAGAGGGGAGTATGTGTAACAGTAAAGAGTGAAAAGGATTTAGAATACTCCCAGAGTCCGTTCACGGTGTGTTGCACTGTCCACCCCACACTTGAGTTCAGCTGTAGAATTGCGCAAGATGTGCCTGGAAAGAATTTTCTAAGCAGCCAGAAGAACTCAAGTTATTACTGCCTCATGTGCTGCTACTCCTTAATGAAGAAAAAATAAGCAATAGACTAATAGCATTATTATATATATATATATTATATTTTGTTTTTAATAATATAATATTAGACAAAGGATTGAACACACAGAAAAACTTGAAAGTGAATGTAAGTTCAAGGAATAAGATAGAGAATTCTTCCTGTAAATTGAAAATAAGTGGTGGGTTGCCTTCCACCAAGCTGCTCTGTTTTATAGTCTCAAGCTAGACTCGGCAGTCCGATTTAGGAGAAAGAGAAGAGGAGTGGGAAGGGGTCCCACAACTTCCTAGAACTACGTTGCGCAGCTTTCGGAACTTATGTTTTAACCGCCATGGGAGAGACCTCTTTTTAGGTGGTTCCGACTCCGAAACAGGGGAAGAGAGATCCTGCTGTACCTGGCAAAAGAAACTCCAAGCAAGTTAGTAGAAACATCAGCACACGACCCAAAATGAGTGGGGCCTCCACATCATCATCTATGTCTAAAACAACAAAATCCGCAGGAAAGATGAAGCGGTCAACTCCCACTACAAGATCTCGCACAATTCCCATCGGTTTTATCTCGGATCTGTCGGCCAGCTGGAGTTTAAAAGGACTGGGTGAAGCTCTCCTCCTTTACCTTCAAGAAGGTTGCATATGGCATGATGTTATGCTTGCACCCAGGTCACACAGGCCACTTCCACAATCGATATCTCCGATAAAACAGGGAACAATAGGAGTGCCCGGATCCTTCTGTTTTGGGGGAAGTGCTCGAAGTAACGCCGTAGAGCACTCTTCTGTAAGGTGGACAGTCTCCTTGTCCTGCTTCTTCTTCCTCTTTGTCACGAGATCCTTCAAAAATTTTGCATAATTGGGCATCTCCTGTAAAGCATCAATTAAAGGTATATCGATAGTCAGTTTCTTGAATATACTTAAGAATTTATTGAACTGCTCATCTAAACACTTCTTTTTCATCCTATTTGGAAATGGAAGTCTATTCGCTTAGGAGTAGAAGAAGGTACATCAATTTGAATAGAAGATGGAGAAGGAGAAGAATTGATTGGAGCCTGTATCTCCTCATAAACTACCACTGGTGGGACCGAAGGTTTTGATGATTTATTAGAATGGGTGATCTTTTCACCGGTTTGTTGTGCAGTCACTTGCTCTTGATTATTCCCCAGCTGCTTGCCACTTCTTAATGTCACGGCTGCACTGAGCTCATCCTCAGGTGGATTTCCGAGGATGTACCACGTTGCAGATCCTTAAGGCCTTGGCCGTCTCTCTCGGATTCTGCTGAGGTTGAGATGGAAATGAGCCCGGCTGCCTTTGATGCTGGTGGTAAGTAGCTGGTTTATCGCTCTGCTGCTACTGATTTCTTTGACTATCATCAGGGATTGGTTGAGAGTTTGTTGTTCCTTCTGGGTGGTAGCCATTGAAGTGATTATATCCTGTAGCCGTTCCATTTTCATCAGATGTAGATTTAACAGGTGGCTGGTAAGAGTTCTGGCCCTGTCCCATTGCATCTGAGGACGAGCTTGATTGTATGGTTGCCTAGAGAAGCCTGGGGGTCCCTGCACATTACTTTGTAAAAGATTCGAATTAAAGCATTGTGGGATTACCATACCTGAGATTCGGATGTTGATTTCGGTTACAGGGCTGTTGGTAATTCCCTTGTCCTACAAAGTTGGCTCTTCAGCGATCCATATCTCCTCCAGATAAGGGCATACTTCAAACGAGTGGTCACCACCACAATGAGAGCACAGAGGCTCAGATGAGGATGAAGAAGCTATCCTCTTTACCTGCTGAGAAGGCTGACCATTAATAGAAATAAATCGTCAAATCTTTTCACTAGTGAGCTTACCAGTGTGGATTGTTGAGCTTGTGACTCTGCCATCTGCTCCATCCAAGGATCTATATTTCTTGCACCTTTGGCACCCATAGTCATAGTTCTGCCACCTTCGGTGCCCCACTGACGAACTTCTTCTATGTACGTCTCCATGGCCGCCATGAAATCATTGCCGGATCGGTTGAGGATGTTTCCTCCCAAAGCTGATCTAACTTCGGCTTGATGTATATGCTGCAAACCATTAAAGAATGTCATAGCAATACACGTGAGATCTTGTCGTGATGAGGACACTGTCGGAGCATTTCTTTAAAACGATCCCATGCTTCACAGATAGTCTCAGCACCTCCCTGTTTAAAAGCAAGTAAGGCAGCAACCAAATTCCTAGTTCTAGAAATAGGATAATATTTTTCATAGAACCTGGTGTCATCTCCTCCCAACTAGTGATAATACCAGAGGGAAGACAGTAGAACCATTTCATTGCTTCACCGGTGAGGCTGCTAGGAAATAAACTCATTCTAGCATACTCTAGGAGATTATCTGAGCACCCAATTGATCAAATTTATTAGAAATCGGTTTACGATGATCTAGGGCGTCGTTGGGGTTGGAACCGTCAAATGTGCCAGAGGGCATCTCTCGTATGACCTTGTTCTGATGTGATGGCTTCAGATCCTCCAGTCCTTCATTAATTCAGGTGGTAGCGTAGGAAGAGCTACTGGGCTTCTTCTTGGAATGGCCGCTGGTCTGCTAAATTGCTCATTGCTTGGCTACCGTTCGTAGGAGTTGCCATTTGTATTCTCTTTGGAACCTTTGTTGGCGTCTAGCTAGCTGAGAGGTACGCTCGATTTCTGGGTCAAGGATTCTATCCCAGTCGAGATGAGTGTCTGACCAAGAACGGGTGTACACCATTAATTTCTGCAAAAGAGATCGTCAAAACTCCACAAAAGTTTGCAAGCAGAGTAAAATGAAATAAAAGTAGTATAGCTAAATAAAGAAAAAATTAATTAGAAAATAAAAAATAGATAGATACAATAATAATATTAATAACCCAAGCTAAGGACTAGACAGGAATCTAGTCCCCGGCAACGGCGCCAATTTGCAAACGATAAATTTGACCTATTAAATACCAAGAAATAATCTTAGAGAATAATAAATCAGAAAACCGTCAGGTTGCAAAAATCCTGGTTATTGTAGTAGAGTTATGGGAACCAGGTATCGAACCGTGGGACTATGTGATAATTATCTAGACTTAGCAAAGGTTATAAATTGAGGGGAATTTTGTTTGTTCCAAACTGTGAATTATAATAAAGACAACAAGAATTTAAATAACAGTTAATTATTAAAATAACAGAATATAAAAGTGGTTGTGAATATGGAAGAACGGACTCTGGGTTCAGGTTTTACTCGTTTGATTAATTATGCTATTCTACCGGTTTAATTAAGAATAATTTGGCAAAATTCCTTTTATAGTCTTCAGATTTAAATCCTAAATTCTAATGACCTCGTTTACCAGAACATGCCAGGTTTGATATAAACTCAGGCAAAACACATGTAAACGGCTAGTTAAAAGGGATAAATTTGCATCTGAAATACTAGATTTATTCAATCAGAGTAAATTTTTCCACAGACATAACAATTAATATGACCTATCTATTTATCACGGATCTGATCAAAATAGATTTCGTAAAGCAATTTAATGAACTCATGTAATTTATTAAAATGCGAGAGAATAACATTAATTGTATCAAATTATAATTAATTTAAAACCGGTAAATAAAGTGCACAATTTAAAACAAACTAATAATAACCATCTCCCAGAGTACAGATAATCTAGCCGGACATGTTAAATAAATGAGCAGAGATAAGAGTAAAAGAAATCATCTGTTTCGCTGACTCCTGAAGCTGCTCCGTTAATCTGACAGACGGAATAGAATTGAGGCAGATGATAATACACGGAGAATGGTGGGGCGTGAGTTTTGTGGTGGTGGTCGAGTGATTTGTGAATTGCGAATGGATGTGTACGTAAGTGAATTTGGAGAATGAATGAATTTGTGGTGTGGGTGTAGGTAATACGTATGGTGATGTTTACTGAGGGAGAAAGAAAATAAAATGGTGGTGTGTGCGAGTGAATTATGGAGAGATGGATGAATGGATTTTTGATGAAGTGAATGGAGTGAATGGATCGACTGATGGGTGCGTGAATGACTCGATGATTTTTAGCTTGCAGAGCGTGGGTTTATATAGGCGGGAGGACATGGGAAACAGACAAGGAAGAGAACGGTGCAGTAGGTGAGTGGCGGTGGATTGCAGTCAGAGATTTCATCGGGCAGTGCAATTGATTTCAGACAGATTTAATTGATGACCCGCAGCAGCCATGATTGGAGAGCCGGCGTCACTCTCGCACAAATTAAGGTGGGCGATCGTCTGTAATAAATGAAGTAGCAGTTGGAGTGCGGCGCCGCGAGGAAGGAAGAAGAAGACGTCGCGAAGAAAAACTTCTCCGCGTCGGATTTTAAGCCTCGTCCGCCTGTGGTACCGCGTGTGCGTCCGCTTCAAATTCAGGCGGACGCGACTGTGTAACTCCGCTCCTTACGTCCGCGTCACCGTCCGCGTCCTTATCAGGCGGACGTATGTTTGTCCGCGACATCATCATGCGGTTGTGCATGCGGTTAGTATGCGAATTATATATATATATATACTAATGTACTGCAAACTTCAAACGGCTCCCGATTCTTCGTTATAAGTCCGTTTTAATCGCCGTTTGTTGCGTTGGAAAGTTCGTGAGGCGAACTATGCATTTCTGTCATCATTCCTGATTTATCATATAAATTGGAATTAGTTCCTACCCAAAGTAAGAGTACAAAAAGCATAGGATAAGTGTGAGAAGGTGCGTAAAAAGTTACATAAAATAATTATCTAGCACCTATATAAAACATATATAAATTTCACACTTATCAGTAAAAAAACTGTCAAAAACGGGAAGTCGTGGGGTAGAAGTATAATTAGCACAAACTTATGTGTCCAACTTTGTAAATAAAATTTTAAGACCCTCATGGTCTGTGTGGGCTGTCCGATTTGGCCCCTCCTCACACTCTCTCTTTACTCTCTTTTACTCACAAACAAACAAAATAATAAAACAACACTCACTACTTTATTCTACTCTCACATACTCTCTCTCCTACCCATTCTCTCCTCTCTCTCGCGTGACGACCCATCTTCCATCCTCTCTATTTTTCTTCCTTCCAGCCGATAGCAATGGAGAACTAGCAAACTCTCACAAAATACCATCTTCCTCCTCTTGAAACTCCACCAAACCTCCTCCAAAAATTGTAAAAAACTACACCATTGTGTTCCTCTCACCAAGAGCTACGTTTCTACCTTTCAAAACTTGAAAACAAGCAATTTCGTTTTATGGGTATACCCCATTTGGAGCTTCAACACCACCATTAGAAGGCCCTCCTTCTCCTTGTTCTTCTAAGGTAAAAATATTTTGAAAACTCCATCTTTTCTGCTCTTGTGGGCAAAACGAAATTCATAAACTAAACCCTTGTTGTTCCTCTTGTTCTAGCCGATTTTGGCTTGTTGGTGGAGTTGGAAATATCATTCTTGAACCACTCCAAGCTTCATTTGCACTCTTGGAAGGTAAAAATTTTCTAAACCCTAAAACCTAGATTGAAACTTGATAATGGTTAGGGTTAGTTCTTAGTATTGAATGGTGTATATGAATGGTTGTAGTGTGAGAGGATTGAGATTTCAAAACCGGTAGAGAAGAAGGAAGGAAGGAGAAAGAAAGAAGAAAGAAACTAGAAGAAGAAAACAAGGTAATAAGCTCACCCTTGTGTAGTCTTGAATATGTATGTGTAACAGATTTTTAGAAATAAAAATGTGTATCGTAAAATGATGATGCATTAGTAGTATAATGTGTAAGAGAATGCAAGTATTTTGAACCTTTGAAAACAATTAAAAACTGTTACAAACAGATTGGGATTTAGTGTTGAGTGCAGGAAATTTTGTAGTGTTTTAGTATTGAGTTTGGTATATGAGAGCTTGTATAGTTTGTTGTTTGTTGAAAAAGTGAGATGAAAAGGGGACAAAATGTGAACTAGAATATGTGGTGAGAGTGTAAAAATATAGGGGAGGTTATGTCAAAATTTATATAGGATTAGAACACTTAGAGAATTAAAACTAGGTGACTAATGTGAGTGTGTAACAGATTTGTTTAAGATAGGTGGAGGGTAAGTTGAGAGAGATAGATAGTGCAATGTAAATATTAGAGGTGCTAGAAATGACATTAGGAGAGGGAAGTTGTAGAAGGGGAGTGGAGTAGTGAGTCAAAATCTGTAGCAAAAGACATTAGGAAGAAAACTGTTTAAGTGTTGGTTGAAATTAAGAGAAATGTGTATATAAGTTAGTATAGAGTTGTGTGATGGATTAGGAAATGAATTAGCATGGTTTAGGGTGTTTAAATTGCACACAAAAACATGTTAGGATGCATGTAGGAAGATTGGGGAAGCAATGGGTGAAATTGGGAAGGAAAAAAAAAAATCTGTAACAAGGTTCTGGAACCGTCCGACCCAGAGCCTGGATCGGACGTGGGTCGGACGGGCTTAAGAAACGAAAACCAAACCTTCTGTAATGGTCCGACCCAGAGCCGTGAGTCGGACGTGGGTCGGACATGGCTTGAATAACGAAATGTAAACCTTCTGTAATGGTCGACCCAGGGCCGTGGATCGGACGTGGGTCGGACAGGCAAAAAAATATAGTGGTCGAAGTTTCTGACTTCGTCCGACCCAGACGGTGAGTCGGACGGGGTCGGACGGAGCTTAGACTCGAGACCCAAAACCTTCTGGAATGGTCCGACCCAGAGAGTATGGGTGGACGGAATAGTGCTGGGTCGGACAGGGTAATTTTCTGGGAACAAATCTTACTGGAATGGTCCGACCCAGGGCGTGGGTCGGACGGTGGGTCGGACGGCCCTATCCTGACAAAAAAAAAATTATTTTAATTAAATAATAATTGTATATATATATATATGTATACCCATACATATATGTATATGTACATGAATGTAAGCATGCAAACCTTAGTAAGAAAATAAGAACTTAAGTAATGAAACATGAGTAAGTAAGTGTAAGTGTAAGAAGTATAAGGACATAGTAAGTATGAGTTAAGTAATGATAGTTAGATTAATCATTTAATTGTATGTATAATAGGATTTGATTTGTGACACCGAAGGACGTTTGGAATCACGTACAACGGTGAACGGTATGGATTCCTCATGCCCCGTATGCTATCTTGGTTACTCTGATTTGTGTGTTGTGTGCTAATTGATCACCAAATAAGATAAATGCACGAATCGGAGTTAATATGCATACTTGTGGAATGTAGTGTTGTATGTTGTGAATATTTTCTTAAATTTTAGTTTGTATAATTCATGAAATGTTTGGATGAATATGAATGTGTGTATGTATGATGTATTGTATTGTGACCGTTTATTATTGTGTTGGACTTCTAACTTATTCCTAACAAGCTAACCATCTAACTTAAATTGGTAATTAAATTGGAATGAGTAGAAGTCCGATATAGTTTCGGCCACGCGTGAGGATGCGGAGTCACGAGAGGTTGGCTCCAATTCCTGACTCTTAAACTGGTCCGCGGCCCAAATCCCTTAAGTGGGTAGCATCCCGGATTGGTGAGTCAAGTAAATCCCGGAGGTGGGACGGTGTAGTCCCCAGGGCCGGAGGTCCCGACGACTTAACTTGAGTATAAGTAAGTAAGTAAGAATGAGTAAGTAAAGTAATGAAATGTAAGTAAGAAAAGTAAGTAATGAGTAAAAGAGTAAAGCATTCCGATTAACCCGGATGCATAATTTGGCTAACCTTGTGAAGGTAAGTAAGTGTGTGTGTTGATACATTGTTGCCTTGAATTATGTAATGAATTGTATGAGCATGTATTTGTATGAAAAGCATGTATGTATGAAATAAATAAATGCATGTTTAGTGGACGTCAAATAGTCGGCGTGCCCTAGCTAGCACGCGGTATATGCGGAGTCCATATGCAGCGTTTGCTGAGCCCTTGGGGCACCATTTTTACTACACGCAGGTACTCGAGAGTGATGAAGATGTGAAGACTCAACTCTATTTTATCTTCTTTTGGGATGTAAACATGAATTTATGATGGTGTACTGAGTAGTACATGGCTGTAACTTTTGAATAGCCGGTGTACCATGGGGTACACCTTTTTGGATTTTGATAGAATGAGAATTGGTATAGATGAGTAGTGGAAACTCATTCTTTGGAACTTAGAAATGATGTAATCGAATATACTTAATACTCGGTGATCCATTGATGTAAGTATTGGCATATGGTATTTGGTAAGTAATTTAGTAGCTCGGTACGTTATGTTCATCAGACCGTGACTGTAAGTATTAGTAGCCTAGCTAGCCGTATGGGCGGTTAGCGGCATTGTTTCACCCGCCGTAGTAAGTATGTAATAATTCCGCTGCGAACTCGTAGGATTAATAGGACGATTAGACGGTAAGCATAGGATTAGCGGTTGGGGTGTTACAAAAAGTGGTATCAGAGCGTAGTAACGCTCTGATGTCCTTAGTACCGAGCATAGGGGATTACCGAGTTAGGATTTCAACCGTCTTAAGACGGATACTTAGAAACCTAACTAGGAACTACCGTTGTTAACAACGGATACCCTTAACGTTCTTATGAACGATACCTTGCTTAAATTCCAAGACCTTTGAGTCATATCTTGCAAGCCTAACGTAACTGTTAAATATTCAGATGTCAGGCAGAGGTCCAGGTCGCCCCAGAGGAGGGGGCAATGACGGACCGGCGCGCAGACGATAGCTGAGATCGTCGCCGCCACGGTAGCGCAGATGCTACCTCAAGTAATCCAAGCTGTACAACAATCCAACAAAACCAACAAACTCAAGCGGGGCCAATCCCTCCCCCGCCACCCAGAGAAGCAAACTGGGTAAAAGCTGTAGCGGAGCTCCGCCCTCCCTGCTTTAGGGGCGAGAGTGATCCGGCTAAGCTCGAGGCCTACATCTCCGAGATGGAGACGGCTTTCGAAACACTCGAAGCTCCTGCTGGAGTTCGAGTCAGAGTTGCAGCCTACTACCTCAAAGATGCTGCGATGGATTGGTGGAAGCTGGTCAAGCATGAGCATGTCAGCGACCCCACATTCGACTGGGATTCCTTTCGCCTCACTCCTCCGTTCCAAATACTACCCTGAGCATGTAAAACCAAGAAAAGGCTAGAGCTGGACGCCTTAAAGATGACAGACAAGATGTCTGTCGATGAGTACTACCGCACCTTCACCTCCATCCTCCGTCTTCTCCCTGATCTAGGATACACGGCCAGGTGTTGGTCGATCGCTTCTATGGCGGTCTGAGCCATCGCCTTCGGTACGGTATGGGCTACACCAGATTTACCTCCCTTCAGGTAAATAACGGTTAACCCTTAGTATCATTTCAATTCCTTAAATTCCTTGAATTCTTGAATCTTTTCCCTTATCCTTTCCTTAAATGAGAATCCCGGCTAATACCTGAATTTCAGGAGTGTTATCACGCGGCTTCTCGCGTTGAGATCACTTGCCAATTAAGGGATGAAGAGACCGCGCTGAAGCGCAAAGCTAACAACAAAAACACCAGCACTGAGGAGCAGAACCAGGGGAAGAGCTGGAAAAAGAAGAAAGGGAATTTCTTTCAGCAATCCCAAAAGAAATCCCAGGGTGAGAGCAGTGCCCATGCTGAGCAGGGCAAACCACTGAGCTTCTTCAGCTTGGTTATTCTGCACCGGTGGCAGCAAAGCCACTGAGATCACACCCACCAAAGGGTAAATTCCTAATCCAATTTGTATTCGTATAAGTATCATATCTAGTATACCACGCACACATGTGCTAACCCTCTAACCTCAGGTTCTAGCTCCGGTGTCGCCAAAACCTTCTCCGATGGCCGCACCTATGTGTGCAGAAAGTGCAACCAGGACCATCCTGGTAAAGGACTGTTTGGGAGAGAAATCAAATGCTACAACTGTCCAGAAGCTGGGACACACAGCTAATAGATGCCCAGAGAGCAAAGCCAAAGGGAAACTTTCAGAGCTACAAGCAGAGAGAGGGCAAGGAGGTGGCATCTGGCGATGCACCGGCCCAGCAGGCACCTCAGGGACAGGGATCCCGGGGCCCTCAGAGGGGCGCACCTCAGAGGCAGCCTGTTCTGCATGTATTGACCGTGATGGGCCCGGTTCGAAATCCGGCCAAGGTAATCATCTAAACCTTTAATCCTTGAAATAGCATGCCTAGTAGTAGAGTAACTGTATGAGTGAATGCATGAGTAAATAAATGAAGTGTATATATAAGCATGAAAGAAGTAGTTGAAACTAGTACTCACCGTAGATGAAATTTGTAACCATAGGAAGCTTAGTATCTGTTACCCGATACCGGTAAACTTGAATCAAGAGATCGACATCACCAACCACGACTACACCAACAAACAGTGTCAGGTCATCCGACCAGGTATGATCTTATTAAAGGGATACCTGACACCCGAAGCGCAAATCTCAATCATCGACGATGCAACGAGCTAGGAACGGGTCAAGGTGGATTTTACACACCCGAATTCCCCGGTGGAGCGAAGATGAAGCTGAAGATGATGTGCTTGGGAAAGGACTGGAATCCTTATACCAAGACATACCAGGAGACACGAACACAAGACGGAGCGACGCCACCGACAATACCACCAGAGTTTCAGACACTCATCACACAAGCAGTAGAACTTGCACAACAATGTGAACCTGAACCGATCCCCGCACTTGAAGCGGATCTCTGTATCGTCAACTTCTACGAGAAAGAAGGACGACTTGGGTTACACCAAGACAAGGACGAGACAGCGGAATCTCTTGAACAAGGAGTGCCCGTAGTGTCTTGGTCCATTGGTGATGACGCCGTATTCCTGTATAGCGAGCAGAAGCGTGTGGACCTCGCACAGAAACTGGTATTGAGATCAGGAGATGTCCTAATCATGGGTGGAAACTCTAGGATGCTGTATCACGGGATCAACAAGATCAAGTTGAATACGGCACCGCCGGCAATAATCAATGCCACACACATGAAACCAGGACGCCTGAACCTTACCTTTAGAAAGTATTAAATTCCTAGTATCATGTAATCTATTAGTAACGTGTATTAGAGACACGGTATGTATGATGGTTGGTTTATCAATAAAGAGCAGTGTTGATTTAATTCCACTTGTGTCCACCATCAATACTTATCCAATTGTGAATCCAATAGGTTGTGGACTCGGTACCGAAGGTAACCTGAGCATCCTCACCGAAGCACAAGCCGGCAAGAAGCGGCACCATCCTAACGGGAACCTTCCCAGTAAATGGCATTGATGCCAATGTGTTATTCGACTCCGGCGCCTCTCACACTTTCGTATCACCATCCTTGTGAAGAGGTTGAAGCTAGATGCGGATGAGCTACCGAACTTCATGGTTACTCTCCCATCGAAGGAGCGAGTAAAGTGCACCAAGTATTATCAATCAGCCACAATCCAAATCAAAGGCGAATCGTTTCCCATTTCCTTCATCGAATTCAATGGATTGGGATTCGACGTAATCATTGGGATGAATTGGTTGGAGCGGCACAAGGGTAGAATCCTCTGCGCCGAGCATCGTTTGCTGCTCAAGAGTCCTTCTGGGGTTACCGTATCTTACCGCCAGAGACCGAGAGAGCCTTCGACCACACTTATATCTGCCATGGCATGTACCGGGAGCTCAGAAAGGGCCAAGAGGTGTATCTGTGTTATGTACAAGACCTGGAGCGAGATCCAGAGTTCAGTGATGAAGTACCCATTGTATCCGAGTATCCCGATGTATTCCCTAAGGAGCTACCCGGCATGCCACCACCGAGAGCAGTGGAATTGAAATTGATCTTTGCCAGGTACCGGTCCCATTGCCAGGGCACCGTACCGCATGGCACCTGCAGAGAAATGACCGAATTGAAAGAACAGTTGAGAGATCTTCTAGAAAGGGTTTATACGCCCGAGCGTATCACCCTGGGGAGCACCGGTCCTCTTCGTGAAGAAGAAGGACGGTAGCCTCCGACTTGCATTGACTACGCGAGCTGAATGCGGTCACAGTCAAAAATAAATACCCACTACCACGTATCGACGACCTATTCGACCAGTTGAAAGGAGCCTCAGTCTTCTCCAAGATCGACCTCCGTTCAGGGTATCATCAGATTGCAATCAAAGAGCAAGACACGAGAATTGAGAAAACGGCATTCCGTACCAGATATGGCCACTACGAATTCACAGTGATGCCATTCGGTTTGTCAAATGCACCAGCTAATTCATGGACCTCATGAATCGTATTCAGTGAGCAGTTGGACACTTCGGTTGTGGTCTTCATCGACGACATCCTTGTATATTCCAAATCACCAGAGGAACATGAAACCCATTTGAGGAAAGTGCTTGAGACACTGCGCGAGAACCAGCTTTATGCGAAGTTCTCCAAATGCGAGTTTTGGCTTGATCAGGTATCATTCCTTGGACATGTCATCTCGAGCGCAGGTATCTCGGTTGACCCTTCTAAGTAGTAGAAGCTGTACGATCATGGCCTAGACCCAAGACTGTTACCGACATTAGGAGCTTTCTTGGTCTAGCCGGTTACTACCGGAGATTTGTAAGGGACTTCTCGAAAGTCGCCAAGCCCATGACTACATTGATGAAGAAAGATGCACCGTTGTATGGACAGACGAGTGCGAGTTATCATTTCAGAAACTGAAAGACTCATTGACCTCAGCGCCCGTCCTTACTCTTCCAGAGGGCACAGAGGGATTTGAGGTATACTGTGATGCATCAGGCAAAGGAATGGGATGCGTACTCATGCAGCATGGCAAGGTTGTTGCTTATGCCTCCCGCCAGCTGAAAAAGCATGAGGAGAATTACCCGACTCACGACTTAGAGTTAGGAGCCATTGTCTTCGCCTTGAAGATATGGCGACACTATCTCTATGGGGTAAGCATCACCATCTACTCCGACCATAAGAGCTTACAGTATGTATTCACTCAGAAAGAACTCAACTTGAGACAGAGAAGGTGGATGGAGTTTCTCTCAGACTACGACATCAACCTGCAGTATAAGGAAGGGAAGGCAAACATTGTAGCCGACGCCCTGAGCCGTCGAGCACACTCGCTCCATTCGCTACTCGCTTCTTCTAGCTTGGTTGACGAGGTGCGAGACGCTCAGTTGAGCGACCCTTACCTAACCGAAATCAGACAAAGATCGAGAATGGTACATTTGAGAAGAAAAAGTATGACTTTAAGCTACACGAAGATGGTTTGATTCGGTTGAATGGCAGGCTATGCGTCCCCCGAAGCAATGCTGAGCTAAGGGATCGCATCCTGCGAGAGTCACACTGTTCCACATTGTCAGTCCATCCGGGAGCCTCCAAGATGTACAAAGACATGAAGAGGTACTTCTGGTGGTCTGGAATGAAGTCAGATGTGACAGAATTCGTATTGAGATGCTTGACATGCCAGAAGGTAAAATTGAACACCGTAGACCGGGCGGAATGGTACAATCGATGCCAATTCCGGAGTGGAAATTTCATGATATCTCCATGGATTTTGTTGTAGGACTCCCACCTGCTAGGGGAGGACTCAACATGATCTGGGTTGTAGTAGATCGCCTTACCAAGGTTGCCAGATTCATACCGATGAAGGACACCTGGAAGGTAGTAAAGCTAGCTGAGCTTTTGATAAGGAGATTATCAGACACCACGGAGTCCCTAAGACCATAGTATCTGACCGCGACACCAGATTTCTTTCGAGATACTGGAGAGCTACAAGGGAAGCGTTGGGTACAGAATTGAAGTTGAGTACCGCCTTCCATCCTCAGACCGACGGTCAGACAGAGAGGACCATCCAGACACTGGAGGACATGCTTCGGGCATGTGCCTTGGACTTTCAGGGGAGTTGGTTAGATAAGCTTCATCTTATCGAGTTCTCGTATAATAATAGTTATCACGCCTCGATTAAGATGTCGCCTTTCCAAGCTCTATACGGTAGACCTTGCCGTACACCCTTGTGTTGGGATGAGTCAAGTGAAGCGGTCATAATAGGACCGGAGAGTCTTGAGCAAGTACAAGCCGAAGTGTGCAACAAATCCGAGCTAACATGAAGGCAGCCCAAGATAGACAGAAATCCTATGCGGATGTGAGACGACGCGACCTTGAGTTCGCCGTGGGCGACCAAGTGTTCTTGCGAGTTTCACCTATGAAGGGTGTCTTCAGATTTGGTCAGAAGGGCAAGCTAAGCCCAAAGTTTGTAGGGCCGTACACTATCACCGAAAGAGTTGGATCCGTAGCCTACAGGTTAGCACTACCTGAGGACTTGGGGCGTGTCCATGATGTATTCATGTGTCACAACTCAAGAAGTATATTGCTGATCCTTCTCATGTGTAGAGCCCGAGAGATATCCATTGAACCAACCATGAGATATGTGGAAACCCCAGTGAGAATCCTTGATAGGAAGACCAGAGACACTCGCCATAAGTCTATACGAATGGTGAAGGTCCTATGGTCAAACCATGATGTCAGAAGAAGCGACATGGGAGTTGGAAGATGCCATGAAGGCTAAGTACCCACAGTTATTCATAGACTAGTTAGTCTAGTATTTAGTATACGGGTACGGGTCGTACCCCTTTTAAGGGGGTAGAGCCCTTTTGCTTTAGCATTGCTTCGGGGTAAGCATTGCATTTTGTATGGCACATGTAGTGCAAGTGAATTTAGTATGGATGTGTATGTATGTGTAATGTGTAATGTGATGAATGATGTGTATGTGCATGTATGTGTGATGGTTTGTGTAATGTGTATTGTGGTATGGTATGAATGGAATGAAATGATGTTGTGTATGTGAATTGTGTATGATGTTGAAATGTGTATGCTTGCAATGTGGAATGAAGTAAACACCTCATAGGTGTGTAGTAAGACACATTATGACAATTGGTGTGCATAATGAGTAGAATTATAAAACTATTAACCTTGAGCAACTTTGAGGGCAAAGTTTCTTAAGGGGGGTAGATTGAAATACCCCGTAATTAAAAATAGTGATTAATTAGGCTAATAAGTAATTTAGAAGCTTAATTAAGTGTAAATAATCATAAGGGAACAAATCCCGAAGAAAACGGACCTTAAAACGGTTTTAAAAACATTACCGAACCTTAAAGCACGTTTTTCGAGGTAAACGGGAAAACGTGTCTTTAAGCGGGTCAAATAGACTCGTAACAATTTTAGTCAACTAAATAATCATTAATAAATATTAGTGAGCTTTAGGACAATAAAATCAATAAACAAAGAGAGATTAAGTAAAAACTGTCAAAAACGGGAAGTTGTGGGGTAGAAGTAGAAATAATAGCACAAACTTATGTGTCCAACTTTGTAAATAAAATTAAGACCCTCATGGGTGTGTGGGCTGTCCGATTCTGGCCCCTCCTCACACTCTCTCTTTACTCTCTTTTACTACAAAAAACAAAAATAATAAAACAACACCAACTTTATTCTACTCTCACATACTCTCTCTCCTACCCATTCTTCCTCCTCTCACGTGAACCCATCTTCCTCCTCTCTATTTTCTTCCTTCCCAGCGATAGCAATGGGAACTAAGCAACTCTCACAAAATACCATCTTCTTCCTTTGAAACTCCTCAAAACTCCTCCAAAAATTGTTAAAAACTACACCATTGTGTTCCTCTCACCAAGAGCTACGTTCACCTTTCAAAACTTGAAAACAAGCAATTTCGTTTTTATGGGTATACCCCATTTGGAGCTTCAACACCACCATTAGAAGGCCCTCCTTCTCCTTGTTCTTCTAAGGTAAAAATATTTGAAAACTCCATCTTTTCTAGCTCTTGTGGGCAAAACGAAATTCATAAACTAAACCCTTGTTGTTCCTCTTGTTCTAGCCGATTTTGGCTTGTTGGTGGAGTTGGAAATATCATTCTTGAACCACTCCAAGCTTCATTTGCACTTTGGAAGGTAATAAATTTTCTAAACCCTAAAACCTAGATTGAAACTTGATAATGGTTAGGGTTAGTTCTTAGTAGAATGGTGTATATGAATGGTTGTAGTGTGAGAGGATTGAGATTCAAAACGTAGAGAAGAAGGAAGGAAGGAGAAAGAAAGAAGAAAGAAACTAGAAGAAGAAAACAAGGTAAATAGCTCACCTTGTGTAGTCTTGAATATGTATGTGTAACAGAATTTTAGAAATAAAAATGTGTATCGTTAAAATGATGATGCATTAGTAGTATAATGTGTAAGAGAATGAAGTATTTTGAACCTTTGAAAACAATTTAAAAACTGTTACAAACAGATTGGGATTTAGTTGTTGAGTGCAGGAAATTTTTGTAGTGTTTTAGTATTGAGTTTGGTATATGAGAGCTTGTATAGTTGGTTGTTGTTGAAACAGATGAAAAGGGTGACAAAATGTGAACTAGAATATGTGGTGAGAGTGTAAAAATATAGGGGAGGTTATGTCAAAATTATATAGGATTAGAACACTTAGAGAATTAAAACTAGGTGACTAATGTGAGTGTGTAACAGATTTCGGTTAAGATAGGTGGAGGGTAAGTTGAGAGAGATAGATAGTGTAATCTAATACATTAGAGGTGCTAGAAATGACATAGGAGAGGAGGAGTTGTAGAAGGGGTGTTAGTATCAAAATCTGTAGCAAAAGACATTAGGAAGAAAACTGTTTAAGTGTTGGTGAAAATGAAAATTAAGAGAATTGTGTATAAAAGTTAGTATAGAGTGTGTGATGGATTAGGAAATGAATTAGCATGGTTTAGGGTGTTTAAATTGCACAAAAACATGTTAGGATGCATGTAGGAAGATTGGGAAGCAATGGGTGAAATTGGGAAGGAAAAATAAATGTAACAAGGTTCTGGAACCGTCCGACCCAGAGCCTGGATCGGACGTGGGTCGGACGGGGCTTAAAAACGAAAACCAAACCTTCTGTAATGGTCCGACCCAGAGCCGTGAGTCGGACGTGGGTCGGACATGGCTTGAATAACGAAATGTAAACCTTCTGTAATGGTCCGACCCAGGGCCGTGGATCGGACGTGGGTCGGACAGGCAAAAAAAAATATAGTGGTCGAAGTTTCTGACTTCGTCCGACCCAGACGGTGAGTCGGACGTGGGTCGGACGGAGCTTAGACTCGAGACCAAAACCTTCTGGAATGGTCCGACCCAGAGAGTATGGGTCGGACGGAATAGTGCTGGGTCGGACAGGGTAATTTTCGGGGAACGAATCTTACTGGAATGGTCCGACCCAGGGCGTGGGTCGGACGGTGGGTCGGACGGCCCTATCCTGACAAAAAAAAATATTTTAATTTAAATAATAATTGTATATATATATATATATATGTATACCCATACATATATGTATATGTACATGAAATGTAAGCATGCAACCTAGGTAAGTAAGAAAATAAGAACTTAAGTAATGAAACATGAGTAAGTAATGTGTAAGTGTAAGCGTATAAGGACATAGTAAGTATGAGTTAAGTAATGATAGTTAGATTAATCATTTAATTGTATGTGTATAATAGGATTTGATTTGTGACACCGAAGGACGTTTGGAATCACGTACAACGGTGAACGGTATGGATTCCTCATGCCCCGTATGCTATCTTGGTTACTCTGATTTGTGTGTTGTGTGCTAATTGATCACCAAATAAGATAAATGCACGAATCGGAGTTAATATGCATACTTGTGGATATGTAGTGTTGTATGTTGTGAATATTTCTAAATTTTAGTTTGTATAATTCATGAAATGTTTGGGATGAATATGAATGTGTGTATGTATGATGTATTATATTGTGACCGTTTATTATTGTGTTTGGACTTCTAACTTATTCCTAACAAGCTAACCATCTAACTTAAATTGGTAATTAAATTGGAATGAGTAGAAGTCCGATATAGTTTCGGCCACGCGTGAGGATGCGGAGTCACGAGAGGTTGGCTCCAATTCCTGACTCTTAAACTGGTCCGCGGCCCAAATCCCTTAAGTGGGTAGCATCCCGGATTGGTGGTAGTCAAGTAAATCCCGGAGGTGGGACGGTGTAGTCCCCAGGGCCGGAGGTCCCGACGACTTAACTTGAGTATAAGTAAGTAAGTAAGAATGAGTAAGTAAAGTAATGAAAGTAAGGAAAAAAGTAAATGAGTAAAAGAGTAAAGCATTCCGATTAACCCGGATGCATAATTTGGCTAACCTTGTGAAGGTAAGTAAGTGGTGTGTGCTACATTGTTGCCTTGAATTATGTAATGAATTGTATGAGCATGTATTTGTATGAAAAGCATGTATGTATGAAATAAATAAATGGCATGTTTAGTGGACGTCAAATAGTCGGCGTGCCCTAGCTAGCACGCGGTATATGCGGAGTCCATATGCAGCGTTTGCTGAGCCCCTTGGGGCACCATTTTTACTACACGCAGGTACTCGAGAGTGATGAAGATGTGAAGACTCAACTCTATTTCTTTATCTTCTTTTTGGATTGTAAACACTGAATTTATGATTGGTGTACTGAGTAGTACATGGGTAACTTTTGAATAGCCGGTGTACCATGGGGTACACCTTTTTGGATTTTGGGATAGAATGAGAATTGGTATAGATGAGTAGTTGGCAACTCATTTTTGGAACTTAGAAATGATGTAATCGAATATACTTTAATACTCGGTGATCCATTGATGTAAGTATTGGCATGTGGTATTGTGGTAAGTGATTTAGTAGCTCGGTACGTAATGTTCATCAGACCGTGACTGTAAGTATTAGTAGCCTAGCTAGCCGTATGGGCGGTTAGCGGCATTGTTTCACCCCGCCGTAGTAAGTATGTAATATTCCGCTGCGAACTCGTAGAATTAATAGGACGATTAGACGGTAAGCATAGGATTAGCGGTGGGTGGTTGGGGTGTTACAATATATCCTGGTTTTGTAGCAAGAAACAAGCGTGGTAGCATTATCACCATGGAAGTGAATAATTGCTACATCAGCTGCTGCACAAGAAGGGTTTGGCTTAGACGTTTTCTGAAGCATTGGGAATTGTTGAAAATGCTAAAGATCCAGTCGTCATGCATTATGTTAGTATGGCTGCTAGCATATGAAGGATCCCAAGTACCATGGAACGACTAAGCACATTCAAATTAGATACCACTTTATTAGAGATATATGTGAGAAAGGAAAGATTGAACAGAAGCACATTGATACTAGGCGTATGGTGGCGGATCCGCTCACAAGCCTATACCCTACAATGTGTTTCAAGACCATGTAAAATCTTTGGATTACGTGTTGGTCTATAAACAATTATTATTTTATGAATAAAAGATCATCTTTCTACATCTCTATTTTCCACATTTGATAGTTTGAAGTCATCATGAGAGATGTCAAGTTGAACCAAAGGTTAACTCACTCACACGAGGAAACCGTTCCCTATGATGTATGAGTTAGTCATGAGGTGGTAAGGCTAAAAATAATTCTTTTGAGGGTACAAGAATTGTGAGCCGCCTTGATTTGAAAATCAAGATGAGATTTTCATATTGGAGAATCGAATATGGAAACTGCTCCCAAATTCCATGTAGGTTCAACATAGCTAGAATGAGCATTGAAACATGTGGTGTGCTCAAGATTAACCATGTGGTTAAAGCTAGTGGGTTGATAGTAGGACATCCGTTTTCTTAGGGAAATGTGCATCTCCACTACACACTTTCATACAGTGTGTGCTGACGACCATTGCTTGAGGTGATGGATGGATCCCTTCTCCTTCACTGTGTGAGTCGCACAAACTTAGCAGCCCTTATGACTTCCAAGAGATGGACCATGAAGTATGATGATTATGTTGCTACTTTAGGAAGTATTCGAAAGACCATAAAATCTGGTTGGAGTACATGCTTCTTAAGAAAGCAGTTATCATACATATGAATTGTGGGCATTATGGAAGGAAGGTATTTAAGAATAGTCATGAACTTAAGTGTTGTTCACTCATGCGTGGATGTTGTGTACATCGTGAACATGCACAGATGATTGAGTCATAATTATCTAATATTTTTGAGGGATCTAATTATAGCTTAGATCGTTCGGATGAAATTATACCTAAGGAGGGCGGTAATACATGAGCACCTGTTGAAATTAGAGTTACATGTATTGGAATATCCTTCGGTTGGCCAAATGTGGTTTAATCTATAGGTTTCCAAGTTGCAGGTGGTATTACCTGGTCGCACAAAGTATTTGCGAGTATGACCAACGTGAGAGAAAAGAGATACATCTCCAAAATTGCCATTTGAGCGAGTGGGAGATGTAGGAATTATAAGGGTAGTTTAGTATTATACGCTCAAAGGCTATTTTGGTAATTTGCCATATGGGCAAGTTGTATTTTGGTTATATAGAAAATCAAACAATGCCTAATAAAAGGTGTCTTTATGTGAAGGTATTAGTAGAGTTGTGACACTTTGGAAAAGACATCACTAAAGAGACATGTCTTTCCATTAATACAACTCTTCATATAAAGGAATGTCTTATAATGAAGGGAGGCATCTTTTGGAATGTATCTTTCCATTAAAGACACTATTGAGATATGTCTCTCCATAAACAATACTTCCAACTCCTATAAATACCTACTTTGTGATCATTTTTTGATGCGTTTTCCACTGAATGATCACTATATTTTTCACAACAAATTCTCTCTAAAATACGCTGAATTAACGCTAGTCGTTGGAGGCATTTACTTCGTGAACACATTGAATCGAAGATTCGTTTCAATACCGGGATACCATTGATCAAGGAAGAAGATCCATATTATTCAGAAGATCAAGTTGTCATCATTTGCTCTTCTACAAGTAAGATTTTACTTCACAATCTTAGTTCAAAACTTTGTCTTTATTTCAGTTTTATGCGAGAGTTCCTTCGATCATGATACTACTTGCTACATTAGACATATGTGATTTTTTCTTTTACCCTTTTTGTTAGTCTCACACAACGTACAGATTATGCGATTGGATACGTGCTGATCATATGATTAAACGCCATAAATTAGATTATAACAACAATTAATCGACAAAATGAAAGTTCCCACTTCCCACGTGCGAGTATACGGAGTCAGGGACTCACGAAGAACACGACTGAGGATTCAAAGTGGAGAGACAACTATACTAATTGAATCTTTATATATGAAATTTATGTTACAACAATCAAGGGTTCTGTTGAACACCAACACATGGTTGAAAGATCTGACAACAACCCTCACTTATTATTCTCTCGATCTCTAGAATTACATCCACCAAAATTTCCCTCAAGGCTAATTAGAAATCATTACGTTAAACATTCGAGAACTCTCACTTAATTCTTCTGTCTATCAATCGTTTCCTAATGAATTTTCAATATATAGGAACAATATTTATCTTCTAAAAATTAATCTAAAATCAGGATATTATAATTCCAGGCTAAATAAAAAAATTGATCTTTCTGCCCCTCGATAATGTTTTATCTAATATCTGAAAGGACCGATTGATTTTTAGTCATTCTGTAAGCGTATAAAGTCAGTTCAGACTCTACTTTTGTGATGTGGTCTTAGTCTCAGTTTGCGATTGATTTCTCCCTTTTTGATGCCGCAAACTATGTGACTGATGAATGTTCCCCTGAGTCACTGTTTCAATGATTTGTTATCGAGCTGAGGTAGTTCATCCTGAGTCATTGCTCAAAGTTTCACTAGTAAAAAATCATATTTTTTTGTTACGAAGCTCCGGTAACGACTTAATATCGTTATAGTAACAATAATTTCGTTACCAAAGATTGTACTAAAGACTTAAAAAAATTAAGACTACAGTAATTGTTACAAAAACATATTTTTAGTAACGATTAACTTTTAATAACGAATAAAAAAAGTCGTTAAAATAAAAAAAATTGATCTTTAGTTCCGCCATCTACTGTGCCAGCTCGTGTAACGACATGTAACGACTTATCATTACAATATATTAGATTAGTAACGATTTTGATTTTTGTAACGATTTATTGTCGTTACCAAAGATCTATGTTATAGTCTTGTGTCTAGAACTGAGAAAGTTCCCCTGAATTGTTGCAATCTCTCTTCATAGTCATACAGGGTTACTATATGCTTTCAAGACAATTTCCCCCTTTTCCAATTAAAAAAGAAACTAAATCACAAAACCTCACAGGTAAGGAATATTTGCGTGAGTCACATACTAAGATTTCAATGTGGAGCTTTTATTAATAAAGGATGTTTATCGTGCTAATCTCTAGTGAAACCACCCATATTAATCCCCCAGAAGTGTATCATGATCTTATCATTGGGAAGGAGATGAAAAATTCAAGACAAATGAATTGGCTTCTTGGCGAGCATGATATGACGGTTTAGGCTTAGGTACTTGTTTGATCATAGTTGTAGACACAGACTTAAAATAGTGGATAGGAACCCACCTTTTAGTGTGTGAATTTTGTCTTGATAATTGTTCACAGCAATTGTTTTTGAAATACTCCGTAATTAAAACAATGATTAATTAGGTTAATTATGATTTTAGAGGCTTAATTATATCTAAATAAAAATGAGGGAACAAATCCCGAAGAAAACGGATCCTTAAATGGATTAAAAGCATAAACGAACCTTAAAGCGCGTTTTTCGAGGAAACCGGGAAAACGCGACTTTAAGCGGGTCAAATAGACTCGTAACGATTTTGGTCACCAAATAGTCTTATAAACAACGGGTTCCGGTTAGTAAAAACTGTAACAACCGGGAAGTTGTGGGGTGAGAGTGTAAATAAGCAAAGTTAAGGTGTCCACTTTTGCAATAAAAAGTAGAAATCTGTGTGTGTTTGGGGGGTGCGATTTCCTCCTCTCTCACACTCTCTTAACTCTCCTCTTATTGCTAAAAGACAAACAAAATAAGTAAAAAGCAAAAATTGATGTAAAATTATGGAAACCACATGGGTAGGCAAAGTAATTTTGAAACCTCGTGGGTGGGTGTGTAATTTCGTCAAACGTCATGGGTGGGGATGTAATTTTCCCTTTTAACTTTCCATAAAATTGTCTTCGCGTTTTTAACTTTCCTATGATGGTTTCAAGAGTGTTTAGGGTAAGATTCATTTGGTTAATGAATAAGGTTCATTTTATTATTAAGAAGATTCATTTTATTAATGAATAAGATCACTTAAAAAATACGTAATATATACTCCTTCTAAAAACATAAAATTTTAAGTTTACCAAAACATATCCTGATGCATCTTGTTTTGAAGAGCACGAAAAATGATGAACAATGGTATAATTTTTTTTGTTTTTGCTCTTATATTTTGTAAGTTATAACATTTTGAAAAAATATTTATTTCTCTCTCCTAATAACAATCATATTCAACCCCTCTCCAATTCTTTCCTACGCGTACAGTTTTTTATTTTTGATTTTTTTTTCTACTCTTATATTTCCTCCCAATCCTATATTAACAAGTGGATAGTCTTCACCTTGTAATATGACACTTTACCAGGTTCTCCATGTTGTACATCAAACGGTGCGAAGAGATTGCCGAAATTAGTTGTTGGTAATTACTACCTGACCGCAAATGTGTTCCTTGTGTCTCATGGGCGAGAGAACAGGCGAAAGTATTTCCAATTTTAAAATCTCACGCTTACAATAGAAATTTGTTGCTCTCTCTTTTTCCGGCAAATTACAGACAGAAAATTTGTTGCTCTTCTGTTTTGATAGATTGGTTGATTTGGTTGACCATTAGTTTAAACTGCTAGTTATGTGGTGGTTGAACTTATTTTGTTTTGGATGTGATGTTTAGGGGTGAACAGACGGTTAGATTATTAATAATCGTTTTTTTTGTCTGGTCATTGTATTTTTTAACTGTTCTATAAAGAGTTTGGTTATTTTAGATGGGTGTGGAGAACCTGGAGATGGTGCCATAGTAGAAGGTGAGACTATCCACTTGTCAACATTTAATTGGATTATAAATGTAAGGAAAAAAAGAAGAAGACTTACATGCACGTGAGTTTTTGGGGGTAGGAGAGAGAAATATTTTTGTTTTCAAATGTCATAACTTATAAAATATAAGTGCAAAAATAAAAAAATTATATCATGTTTCATCATTTTCCGTGCTCTTCAAAATAAGATGCATCATGGATATGATTTGGTAAACTTAAAATTTTATGTTTTTAGAATGAGTATATATTAGGTATTTTTAAAGTGAATCTTACTCATTAGTAACATGAATCTTCTTTAAAATAAAATGAACCATATTCATTTGCAAAATAAATCTTACCCCTTACCCCAACACCCTAAAAACCACCCTAGGAATGCTAAAAACGTTGAAGGCATTTTATGGTTTGTAGTGCAGGGTTTAGGGTAAACCCTAAAAAATTGTCGAGTTAGTGATGACAATATAAAGTGTAGAACTAATGCCAAAAAGATTACCCTGCCCCCTAAACACCCAAAAAAACCACCCTAGGATAGCTAAAAACGTCAAAGACATTTTTAGGGTTTGATTACAGGGTTTGTAGTACAGGTTTAGGGTAACCCAAACCTTAAAAACTGTCGAGTCAGTGACGACAATATAAAGCGTAGAACTAATGCCTAAAAGATTACCCTACCCCCCCCCATCCAAAAAACCCCCTAGATAGCTAAAAACGTCGAAGGCATTTTTATGGTTTGTAGTATGACCCTAAACCCTAAACCACAAACCCTAAAAAACTATCGAGTCAGTGACGACAATATAAAACGTAGAACTAATGCCAAAAAGATTACCCTACCCCCCCCCAAACACCACAAAAAACCGCCCTAGGATAGCTAAAAACATCGAAGGCATTTTTATGGTTTGTAGTACAGGGTTTAGGGTCTAACGACCCTAAACCACAACCCTAAAAAACTATCGAGTCAGTGACGACAATATAAAGCGTAGAACTAATGCCAAAAAGATTACCTACCCCCAAACACCCTAAAAACCACCCTAGGAATGCTAAAAATGTCGAAGGCATTTTTATGGTTTGTAGTGCAGGGTTTAGGGTCGTTACTGTCGAGTCAATGACGACAATATAAAGTGTAGAACTATGTCAAAAAGATTACCCTACATATATAAGATATAACATTTCAAAATTTTGCAAATTTAAAAAAAATAAAAAATAAAAACCAACGCCATGTTCGAAAATCTCCTTTTAGATATTTCAGTTATCCGTAATAAATTACAGTTCGGTTGTCGGATATTGAAATTCAAGCTCCAGTTATCCGAAATATAACTGAACTTTATCAACATATATTTATAAAACAGATTTACGCCATGGTTTCATCTAAACTTACTCGTTTTTTGAAAAAAGTTTGGTTATTTCTATTGTTGTTTTTAATTTAGGTTATTTTATGGGTCTGTATGTAAAGATTCAAATCCTTTTGTCAATTATTTTGATGATTGTGAAGTTCAATTATTCTGATGATCATGAAGTTTGATCATTTTGATTATTTCAGGAATTTTGATTATTGGGTGGTTAACAATTATCACAGTTATTAATTAAAATCGTTATCGGTAAAATGAATATTATTATAAAATTTAGTTAATTCGGTTGTAACCTAAATAATTGAACACCATACTTTATTCATATTTTGGGTAACAATTATCTGTTCTAACCGTTTGCTCATCCCAAGTGGTGTTTGATTTGCTTGTACTGGTGCTGAGAGTTGTTTATATTGACGTTGAATTAAGAAATTTAACCCATGGATTGCATAAAAACTAGAAGACATTATGTTTGTTTTTTTTAAAAAAAGAGTAGTTGGTAACCTATGGTTAGAAAATATTGCAAAAGAAAGAGTGTGGCATCAAAGGGCATCTGGCCTACATTCGACAAAAAAAAAACAAGTGAGGAAGAGGGCATTGAGCAAAAAGCAAAAGAGAAAAGTGAAAGAAGTGACTGTAAGTATTAAGTTTATATAGCTATTAAAGAGTTTATATTATAAGTTCTAGTTTAGACATTTATCTGATCTTTTGGAATGAATGAAGGAGTAGAAGTAAGAGTTGATATAGAGTTGAACAAGAATTGAAGACTAAAGGATGACATGCATGATGCATAAGTCTTAGGCTCTTAGCTAGGTTTTGTGAACTTGAGTTGTGTTCAGATCTATAACATATGTATGGTCCGTCTGTTATGTCGAAGTTATTATTGAATGTTTCATTCTTGTCTCACATTTTGCTATAATTGTTTTGTATTAATTTGATGACAGAAAATATATCACTAACTAAATAATCGATTAACCTATTTTTATTTATATAAAACAAGGGTTTGCTGATGAAGATTTACGCCAAGTTCATGGGTTATCAAAGTTGCATAAGCGTAATAGATCAATTTTTCTAAACCCTTGGATTTATGAAGATAATACTTCCCCCCCCCCCCCCCCCCCCCCCCCCCCCCCCCCCCAAAAAAAAAAAAAACCCCACACACACAAAAAGTATGTTCGTCTTTGTTAATTTTTCTAAACTCCTGATTTTTATGAAGATAATATACTTATTCCCCCAAAAAAACCACACACAACACTCAGTCCGTTCACCTCTATTAACATATCTGATGAATCAGCACTCTGGTCAGAAAGCAATCCGGCCCCGTACAGAAGTTAGCTCTCCATCTCGCCCAAAGTGCACAAACATCCCGATTCCAACTGAAGCTCACTTCTGCTGGGACATGAACCAATTTTGCCCCAAGCTCACAACCGCAGACATCCAAGCAAAGATGTCCAGCCCAGCCCCGAGTAGCTGGGTCAGAAGTTCAGAACAAATCCAACACGTAGGTATATTTGACATCGACTTGCATCACGTATTAATAACATTGAACTTGAACTCAAAGACAAGTATAAAGCAACCCCCCCCCCCCCCCCCCCCCCAACAGCATGCTGCCCGTGCAGCTCAAGAAGTTTTGAGCGACCCTCTTGTTCAATCATCTAACACTGCTAATACAGCAGCACATGGTCACTGAAAAGAGTGCTGGTATCAAGACTCAGACGACCGTTCTTCAGCCTCTATATCAAAGCATATTTATGGCTAGCAAGAACAAATGTATTCTTTTTTTACTTGTCCTTGCCACTCAAAATCAAAGTAGAAGAAAGAACCAAAAGGACATTCCAGGTAGATTATGATAGTATGTTCACACGCTAGCGGGGTAAAGTTCAGCATAATCCACATAAATTAAGCAAGCCATGGAGACCCTAAATGCACCATGAGCAACACTAGCTAGCGAACAAAATCATTTCACGGAACTTCAGATCTCCCCTAACCATGATCTATGTAACTCCAGCGAGTGAATTGGAGAACAATAACCAGACAATTGCACGGCAAGGGAAATGATTTCACAACAATCAAGGAAACAAATATATCAAAAAAAAAACCACACACACCCACATAGCAGAAACTTCTCCAAGGCAGCACTTTTTGCCTTTTACCCTCACCTATCTGAGGAGCAGCCACTGAAAGCTAACCATTCCAAACAAGACATCACGACCAGACCTAATTAACGAGAAAACAACAAATGAAAACAAGGCACAGGGCTGTCTATTCATCACTACTTGCTTAGATTAGTTACATCTATCCAAACACCTATTACCCTATCTAAGCAATAATAATTAACCGCCTTCTTTTGGTACCCAGAGTATCAAGCTGGTCAATAATAACATAATGTTACACATCACTACAGGACTTCTACAAGCTAGGAAAGGAAATACCAGATGGTATAAGGAAAGGCCACGGGTTCTGACGTACTTCAGCACCCGGAGGAGGAGGCTCAGAATTGGGTAAAGAGCAACTAGGAGGGGAAAAGGGCAGCCCAGCATGAGGTGGTGGCCTCCAATAATCACGACGGCTAGGTATTGAGATACTCATGGGACTAAAAATCTATTAGAGAAAGTAGGAGAGGAGTCATAATGATTGATATGGTGAGTAGGGATAGGCGGGGATGACCACTGGTGAGAATAAGAAGCAGAAGCAGCATAACGATTAATAAGGTAACCAGATCTCGATGGGGAGGACCAATTACTATGTCGAGGGGATGGAGCTCTTGCATAGTTTTGCTTCCATGACAGAGTGTTGGGGCTGACAACCGGAGATTGGAAAATTGTGTTTGAGTTGAACGCTCTAGGTGCTGATTCACTACAATCAACTTGCACATGCAATGGATCCCATTTTTTTGGTCAGCATATTCCGGTATTAGGGCATTATTCCTGGGAAATCTACGCTCTTCTTCATCCTGGAGCCAGTAATATTAGACTTAACATTATTTGTATTAGCATTACCAGTTTCTTCGTCACCATATATTTGAGCCCTGAAGGCTGATCCTCATCTTCTGGATCTGCCCAAATTCCAATGAAGAATTTGTCATGGAATAGAATTAGGTTTAACAATAAAAATGTGTGCATACTACAGGTTAAAGGGGATAAACTTTTGCTTCATTATCAGATGGACCAACAAGACTGCTTACCTAAATATCCAGATGGGTATCCTAATTGACGCATCCTATGAAGCCAAGGGGGAGGATCCAGCTCCTGCAGCACATACAATACAAAATACTAGCGAAGTAAGATATACTTGCACTGTTTTTGTGAGTTCATCATATGGGGAGGATAGTGAGGGGCAAAGGAAGCGCAGCCATATGAGTATCAAGCCTTACACAATTATAAAGGTTTGGAATACAATTTCCTTTTTCAGGTGTGCAATTATGACTGAGATGGTTTAGCTATGATTAAACTACTCTAGTCACCTTGAACCTAAATGAAAAATGATTCAAAAAATCCATATTCACAAGGACTCTTTCGCAAAATGATATAAATTCAGAACAAAACTCAACTTACCCCGAGACCCAATGCTTCCCTTGTTTCAGCTGCAAGACATCCTGGTTTCAGTCCATCATACTTTCCACTAGGAGAACTCTGGAAATATCGAGTGTGAACATGAGGGACACTACGCTTATTCTTCTTGGATTGGAATTCTTTGCGAGCATTGCTTATAGAAACAGTATCACGAGGCTTTGGACAGTCTTGCAAGGAATGATTATAGGAACCACAATTGAAACATCGACTGGCTTCACGAATATTAAGGATTCTGAGACAACAGAATAGGGTTAACAATGCATCATTCAGCAAATCAAAACCAGAAAAGGCAGCAAAAATGTATGACTGTGGAAAAATGCAAGATTATTGTAAATATAGTCATAATGTTGTTCCACACAAAAGCAACACTTCAGGAAAATGTCATGGCAGTTAAAAGGCTAATGTCTGTGTTCGATGCCATTATGACATTTGCACTCAACCAAGAATTACCAGCAGAGTTTCAGTCTCTAAAAAAAACAAATAAAAGAACCAACTTCATCTAGAATGCAAGGTGCAAAGGAACATGAATCAGCTACAATGGAGAAAATTCTATTCTCATGAGGCGAAATGCTAAATGCTAATCAGGATACGCAATTTTGACATATAAATTTTGCATGCAGTACTCAAATATTACTCATTGAGGAACATAGATCATGCAGCATATCAATATATTTACAGAGAAGGGTACAGGGCTCATCCATGAGAACACTAAGATTCAAATTATGCCACACACTACAAGCCTGAGAAGAAAAGATACTAACTTGTTTGGATCAGCAGATTCCTCGCTAGGATTCAAGCCAACAGCATAATCTCGATCATATACTGGAACACACTCATTTTTCACAGATAAGGATTCTGTACATTGCTTTTCTGTATTTGGTTGTCCAAGCAAAATGACTTCAAGGAAAAGAAAAAGTAAGATGTGATACAATTATGTATAGTGTAATAACAAATGTAGAAACAAAAGAAATGTGAAGATGAAAAATGGGAATATTAAATAATTTTCATCAACAAACAAGAAACTGTCTCCTATTGTCCCAAGTGGTTGATACAGAAGTTAGTCCTAATCCTATCTATGTATAGACCACCATTGAATGAAAAATTCACTGATTTGAAGACATGCTTTAGGCATTTAAATAAAGCCATCTAAAACTGAAGAACAAAGCATACCACAGTTGACCCTTCTGCAGCAACATGCAATGCGGGGTAATAAGTTTCTTCTCCAAACTCAGAAGCTTCTTCTGTCAGATTCTGGTATAGAAAATTTAGTGACGACATTTATATGAGTAAAATAAAGGACACATTCATGACCAAAAAAAGGAAGTATTAACTTGAAAAGTAGAGACACCATAACAATGAATTTTGAGGAACAATAAGTAAGCTCACCTGCACGGAGGAGGAATTCTGTGTGTGCCACTCAGACCAAATATTTAAGAGTTCTTGTAGCTTCCTTTTGCTGTTTCTATATATTGACCAGAATAATGTAGTTAGTCAAAAACAGTAACACCATATAAGTTTATTTGAAAATACAGATCATGGAGAAATGTCTTTGTTCTTTGTCAGTTTGTACCTTGTCAAGAGAGCTATAAATGATCCTGACAGAGGGCTCTTCGTCCATAAGGCGCCTCTTCTTACCAGAAACGGATGAAACTAGAACAAGCAAGAATATATAATGGTAAGAACCAAGCTACTTAAGAATGTGGAGCAAGACAGGATGAGCGATTGAATAAAACTTATTAGCATTTCCATATAACTCATTTATAAATTGAAACTACAAAATGAGAAACACAATGTAAAGTATATCTCTCTGCTGTTGTCTTCTCCTTCCCATCAACCAAGATTTCATTGATACCACCAGCTTTACAATGGATTGGGTCAATTAGAGAAGAATCTACAGCCAATTTGACCAAAACAGTATTCTCACCAGGAGGCGACAGAGAAGGCTTGTCATGATCTGTAGTACCAGCTTCTACCACATCATCCATCTCAAATATTCCACCTTCAACCTTGGAGCAGGCAGTCTGACTATCAGCAGCACGAGTTCTAACAGTAGACAAGCCACACAGTGCAGTTCGGTTGCTAGAAGTATCAAGGTGCAGATAATTTTCGGCACCCATAATGATTATCCCTAAAAAGTGGAAGCCCAAATTCTTTGAGGTTTCCACCAAGGGGATACGGGTCTTATCTACAAACAAAGATACCACCAACCAGCTGTAGAGTGTGAGTGATTAGCAGATCAATTAGTGTGACAACCGATGAGAAGCATAAAAAAGACAAGAAATCGGCACAAACTACAGTCAAGTCGGTTTTTCTCTTCCTTTAGGCAATATGATTTTGTAAACGAAGAAAACTTACTTCTCAAAATGATAAATAGTTTGATTTAAATTTTCTATTAGCGTCCAGAAAATGCTTTACCAACCAGAAACAAGCGCAGAGAAGAGCACTGAAATACAAAACATCCCATACAATCATGATACCGAGGAAAAAAATCATCTTTCTCACTAAGTGGAACATACTAAAAAACGCAGCCTAACAGCTCGTTCAGAGGAAAAATTTAACACGTAGAACAGTAAATCCATCAGTAATTAAGTACTCTTGAGAAAAGAAAACATATAACCTATTACGAACCCTAAATATTTGAGGTTCCGACAAGGACAAAATTCAACATGCAATACCGGGAATACAGGCAATCAGATTCCTAGAAGCGAAACGCGGAGAGTCTAGGGCAACAGCTAATACCACGAAAGCGCTCTCTACAGGGACGGGATTCCTCGCTTATCTCTGCGAGCTGTCGTCCGTATCCGCCGTTTTTCACTCCCCGCTCTAAGCTAGAGATAGAGGATTTTTCTAGTTCAGAAACGATGTCCACGGCTGACAGGGTAAGAGGCTAAGAGCGTTCTCTCAAGCGGCACTAAGTAGTCTGGTAGATTATGGCTAGTACTAATGATTGTCTCGAGCGATTTTGTGGCGAATAGCTTTTTTTTCATAGAGAACTAAGTAAGAGCCTCACCTCAAGCGGCAGAAATAGTCTTTTTATTGGCTCGTTCTCACATTAGATAATGAAGTAGCGGATTAATTTTTGGGAAATTATATGCCCCAATCATGATGTTCGGTGAAATTACACACTCCACTCCTGAGGTTTTAAAAATTATTTTCTCATATGTAGTTTCCTCGTTTTACATAAGCGATTTTTTAATTTTTATTTATTTAAAAGATGCTTAAACGTTGTTCGAAATTGATAAAAATTTACATAGATGATGGTAAAGTGTTATATTTTGATCTTATTTCAAATCCGAAGTTTTTTAAGCTCACATGTGACCCGTAGGACCCAATGAAATATATGACATGTGAGTGTATATTCATTGGACCCCATAGATCACATTTGAGCTTAAAAACTTTAGATTTGTCACTAAACCAAAATACAACACTTTAGCATTGTCTATGTGAAATTTCATCAATTTTGGACAACGTTTAAGCATCTTTTAAATTGAACAAAACTTAAAATAGTTGTTGGATGTAAAACGAGGGAAACCACATGGGTGGGGAAAGTAATTTTTGAAACCTCATGGGTGGAGTGTTGTAATTTCACCAAACGTCATGGGTGGGTCATGTAATTTTCCCTTAATTTTTTGAGGCCCCACCAATTCAATGATGAAGATTACCCGTTCTCAATTTATAAGAGAAAAGCTAGGGGTAGATTATCTTTCATTCAAAAAGCTACTTACACTATCTTTTTGCTAGAATCTACCATTGGATTTTTAAATAGAGGGTGATGATTAAATTTATGGGTCCCACCACTACCTCAATAATCTTCATCTCCACCCCATAATCTGGTTTTAGAATGGGGTCTAATTCATCCATCCGTTCGAACGCTTGTTAGACTAGTGTTTTCATTTTTTCCCTTCATCCCGTGGACCCCACCTATTTTCATCTATCGTGAGAACGAGCTCTATATGGATGCGTGGTCTCCGCTCCTCTCCCGGCTATACCCACATGTAGTTAGAGACAACTACATACATATAGTAAAAGAAAATTATACATTACACTTATAAAAGATCTACATTACTTATATAACAAATGTTGTGCATAAAAATAGCACTTCAATATAATTATTTATTGCACAAGTTTTCTTACTTATTGTACATGTTTTCATTATTGGTTGTATAGTAAATGTTGGCTAAGAAATTACGCTCCCAAAATACCTGCTACGCTTCGGGAATTGGTGGGCTTAGGCTTGTTTATGATCAGCTTTTATTAACTAATATATCAGAGAAGAAATTGTAAGACAGACACACACTAAACATAAGGGGAAACATATGCAAACGCACCCTAAATGTTATTCCCTTCGTCACAGCAGCAGTGTCCCATTAGACTTTTGGATGTAAATTCAGAAAAGTTAACAAGTCTTCTTTCCAAATTACCCCTTAATGACCCTACCATCTGTAGCTAAATCAATTAACCAAAAGCAGCTCTATTTTCTTCAAAACATCACCCGTTGTACTACAACTGACAGCATATTAATGAGTATAAATGTTATCAAGTTTCATGATCAATGTAAATTTGCCAAAAAAAAATTTTGTACATGGAATGAGCTTTATTACTTTTCCCTCCAAACTTTTCACCTAGAAATATTCATGAAAATATTCCCTCAACTATTGGGTATAAATGAGAAGAATACTTGTTCATTTATTTTCAATACTACAACCAGAATAACAACAACATCGATTAACTAAAAGCAAAATTTTCTTCAAAACATCACCTGTTGTACTATACCTAACAACATATTAATGAGTATAAATGATTATAAAGTTTCATGATCAATGTAAATTTGCCAAAAAAAAATTATGTACACGAAATGAGCTTTATTACTTTTCCCTCCAAACTTTTCACCTAGAAATATTCATGAAAATATTCTCTCAACTATTGCGTATAAATGAGAAGAATACTTTTTTTTCTAATTCCGGTAATGGGTAGGTTTCGAACCCAGAACCTTTGGTTCTAGGATACCATTCCTCTACCGACCAAGCCACGGGGCTTGGCAAATGAGAAGAATACTTGTTCATTAATCTGTCATTACTACAACCAGAATAACAACAACACTAAAAACTGAGATAAAGAAAATGGAAGAAGGCAACATCACTATAAGAGAGAATCTATCCAAAGAAAAAAAAGGTAACACTTGATGGAACTCCTTATATAGAGTAGTCAGAATGGGAAGATTTTAAGAGGCACAATGACCACCATTAGGGGTGAGCATTCGGTTATTCGGTTCTATCTGAAAACTGAATTAGGAATAATAGTTCGTTTTGTTTTTGTTCGGTTATAATCAAATAACCAAATTTCAGTATGAGAACCGAAATAACTGAGTAACCGAATAATCAGATTTTTGTTAAGGCTTGAACCTAGAACCGAACCAAAAACAGAAATTTTTACTTCGGTATTCAGTAAGAACCGAATTATAAGAAAGGACCGAATTATAAGAAAGAACTGAATTATAAAAAAAAATGGAATTAGGGTTGCAAAAGCCAAAACACGGAGTTTATGCATATATGTTATTTGGTTATTCGGGGAAAACCGAATAACTAACCCTGGAACTGAAAACCAAACCGAATTATATTTCAATTTTACCCTAATAACCAGAATTTTTTTAAAACAATTAAAAATTTCAGTTAAAAAAATGAAATCATTTCGATTCTTTGTTATAACCAGAACCGAGTGCTCACCCTTAACCACTGTAGCCCAGGAGTTGGCTGTTTGTAGAAAAATTGTGAGTCACTACTGGAACGAGATGAAGTCTTCAATTGCAAATGCATGCATCACAGACCTAACACCAAGGACAACTGGTGCACTTGGTAAGCACTCAATAATTCAATGTATTCATTATATAATATATAATAAAATATGTTACAAATAGGGTGATTCCACGTGTTCAAGGCCAAACAACAACAAAGGGAATGAAAGGGAATTCTATTTCGTTTCTAAGTCAGAACCAAACAAACTTTTTTTATTAAAGGGAAACCCTTTCCTTTCCCTTCATCCACTTTCCTAATTTCATTTTGTTCCATTAGGCGAAGTGAACACACCCTTTAATATTTTGCATTCAAAAAAATATTAAGTTATACAAGGTTATAACTGTGACCCGGATCGGTTCCTTTTTTTGAAATATAGCCGTTATTCAATAGGACCGACTACATTTCAAAAGACTACTAACTCTTTCTAAGAAACAAAAGACTATTAGTTCAGGCTCGACCTACTCCACTTATGATGATTATCTATTTGACTTTTAATTTGGGTGATGATGAGGTTGTTGATGAAATACCCCAAACTAATAAAACAAGGATTAAACATCTAATCAAATTAATTAGGCCTAAACATGCCTTAAAAGTCAATTGAGAACAACAATGGTCAACACAAAGCAAGAATTGCACCCTTTGACCGTTTAGGGTAAATACATACCCAAATGAACTCCTTAGGACCTAAAATGTTGTCCTAAGCATATTAACACATAAAGGAACGTATTAAAATTATTGGACAACACTCCAACACAAATAACAAGCATTTACATGCTTAAAAGTCAATGAGGGCAAAAATGTGCTCTAAGAACCCTTAAAGGTCTTATGACCTCTATTTGATATAAAATTGGATTCCTAAGATCAATTATCATGTAAGGAATGTAATAAAACCTTCTCAAAGAAAACCAAGCTCAGAAACACCTTGGGACACAAAATGTGCACTAAAACACCTTAAAACACGTTTTGTGTATGAGCTCTAGGATATTGACTTTTTGTCACTTTAAGACCTAGATTACATTCTTTATAACATTAATGTGACATGATAGACTATATTATAAAGTCTAAATCAAAGTTTAAAAATAAAATCAAAATGGGTGATTTTGGGTGAATAGTACCCAAAATAACATTTAATTCCTAAATCTAAACCATGGTCAATGTTCATCCATTGGCTTTGACCACCAAATTTCGACAGAAAAGGAGGATTTCCTCTTCATTAAGCAAGCTCCAAACAAATATATAGCCAATCTAATGACTCACCATTTACTATTTCATAAAGTAACTTACTTTACCTTATAATCAAAATTTGACTTTCTCTTTCCTTCTACCCCATTCCAAACGAGTTCAGCCAGCAACCAGACCCTCCTTCCTTCATTTTAGAGCTAGGAAGCAGCCAACTTCAAAGAGGAACTCCCATGGCATAAGGTAAACATTCAAAACATGTTATATGTCATTCTCTTCATCTTTTCTTCCTCTTTCCATTGATCTAACTTCCAACCACTTTTATCCACTCATCTAGCACGAGTTGGTGTTCAAAGGGAAGGTGAAATCTTGGCTGAAACTCAATATTCAAGGGGGAAGCAAGCTTAAGACATAATTAAGGTAAAAATGTGCTTTAAGCACTTAATTCCTTTTCTACTTCAAATCCGGTTGACTTATATTGTTCCCTTGGCTTATAATCTTCCATTTATCATGCTTGATCAGTAGCAATTGCAACCACATCATTTGGTGGCTGATTTCAAGCTTAAACTCCATTTTAAGCCATTTTAATCAAGGTAAACCCTAGCTTTCTTCTACCTAGATCATTGGCTGTTATATAGCTGAGTTTAAAGAGTGTTCTGATGTCTTCTTTCTGTTGGAAAAATAGGCCGAGAGCAGCTTGGGAGACCCTTGAGATTTCAAGGTAAAAGTTCATGTTTTTCATGACTTAAATTACTCTTATGGTTAGTTCAAGTTTGAGACCTAACCATATCATTATATTGCTGTTAGAACACATCTAAGAAGCTGTGGGAATTTTCCTGTAACTTGCCGTGGCCAAACAAGGCCTTATCTTGGCTAAAATAAGGTATAAATCACTTAAACCTTCACTTGGTATATTAATATGTGTTTAAACATATGTATATATAATTTCGTGAGTGAACATGGTATAAAAGGTCATATTTTGACCTTAGGTGGTTAAGGAATGAGTTAGTAAATTTATCTAAGTAATTAATTAACATAATTGTCAAATTTAAGACATTATGTGGAAAATTGGTAAATATGGAGAACTTATGGGAGAGGCCGAGAGTTTAATGCATTTTGGGCATTTATGTGTAATTTATTTTATAAGCTAATGTTTGTAATAAGGCCATGTACTTTAGGCCATTTTATTTATGTATATTAAGTTTAAATTAGATTTTAGGTAACATATATATATATATATATATATATTACCGCATAATATAAGGGGTTAAATCATAATTAAATAAATTTGGGGGCTATAATAATAAAGCCGAAAATTAGGTGTTAAAAGGATTTAAAATAAAAATTATAAGATTTTATAAAGTTTTGGGGTTAAATGGTAATTTCTAGAAAATATGGGTATAAACCGTAAATAAGGGAAAGTAATGGTCAAGGCAATATTAAGGAGGTCAACCTTGACCATATGGTAGGTTTTGACCAAATTAGATAAGTTAAATAGCTTATTTAAGGTTTTATAATAAGATAAGTATTTAATTGTAAGATTTTTATAACATATGGGGTATATATGTTATTACCGAAAGTTAAGGGTGTAAAATGGTATTATAAACACCCATGGGCTATTAGGAATTTTTAGGAATTTATTGGGTTGGATTTGGAATTAAAATAAACTATATATGTATAATATATAGTTATTATGTCATTGTTACACTTTGGATAAATAAATGGGGTGGAAATGTAATAACCGAGAGTATATGGGTTAGTAATGGTAATTATAACCCTTGGGTGGAATTTGGTGATTTTTGGAATTATATAAGAGTATTTAATGAAATAAGTGTATAATATATAGTTTTAATGATATTATAAAACTATATGTTATAAATTGGGTCAAATTGCAATTATAGAAAGTTGGTGGGTTGAAAAATAATATAGAACATATATGGGGTCTGTTCGGAAATCTAAAAGATATATAACTATAGGTTATATTAATATTAAGGTTTAAAATGTTATAAATATGATATATATGACATAACATTATATATGTGGTCAAATTGTAAATTTGGAAAGTTAAAGGGGTTGGAAATAAATTTAAAACAGAATGGTCTGTTCGGTTATTTTAATAAAATAACTATGGGTTATACTTTTTATAAGTTAAAAATGTTATATTATATGGTATACATGGTATAAATTATGGGGTGATTTTGTAATAAACATAAAGATATGGTAAGATAATAATATTAGATTGAATGGATGTGCCCATGCGGCAATATAAATAGTTTTGTACAAAAACTATAGGTTATAAGTTAAAAGAAATAAAAATATCATATTACATGATATTAGTATATGGTATGACATTACATAATGTTATGGGGTTAAAATGAAATTAAAGGAAAGTATAGTGTTGTACCGAATATATTAAGGTTGGAAAATGAATTTTAGGCTATGGTCTACAATGTTATAAATGTTATAACAATTATATGGTATTAATGGGATTTAGATGGAATTAATATAAGTAAGGGTATTCACATTAATAATGTGACAAACTATAAATAAATAAGATTTATAAACTAAGGTATATATTGAATAAACCTTAGGGGTTGTATATATACAACATAAAATGTTACATAATATTAGGATAATAATCTTAATATAAATTGTATAATATAATACAATTAATGGGAATGATCATCTCATATAAGATGATAAAAATGTAACATATATTATAAGAGTTTTACAACTCATGAAACTTACCTATATTGGTAAATATATACACATGCGAGAATAATGTATATAAGGATGGATATATATTATGGTTGGAAACCATATAATATAATGGTGGAGGTTATTACATGAATATAGTTTACAAACTATAAGTTATAAGTTTTGAATTCAAATATAGTTTACTAAAAGATTAATGGATAATAATACAATGTATTATAATGGATGGTGGGAAAATAATACTATATGATAAATAATGCATGCATACATGCAACTATAGGTTATATGCCTAAGTTCAATGATGGACAAGACTAAAGGAATATAATGAATTAAACTTAACAGTCGAAACATTTCGACCTACGAGAGTTTTAGTAACAAAGCCGACTGGTTTAGAGGAACCCGTAACAATTAACTGTAGAAATCTGGGGATGAACTGTCGGGGTCACTTGTTATTCGGAAATACCGGATTTAGTTAGTCATGGAGTCTGACTTATAGTTTTATTACAGTCTAGATCGTACTTCAGACAAAGGCGCCTGACGAGCTAGTGGACTACACTGCGCATCCTAGGTCTGAGGTGTACGGTATGTAAAGGGGTTTGATCCGGGTTGTCCTGAGGAATTCCTTGGGCTCGGATTTGGTTGATATAACTTGTGTGTTATGTGTGTGGATATGTGTATGTGATTATGTGTGTTATTGCATTAATTATTTATGCACGAGCGTTGTACGGGACTAACACTACGTCGACTATAATCGACTTATATAAACATACATATGCGTTTAATGTGATGACATGACGGTTACTTAATATAATACCCTTAGTATTAATATTAAGTATATGGTAACCTAAGTAAAACACTTAGGTACGAGACACGACATTGGTGGTCTCTAGAGCATGGATCTCGAACATGAATATAACCTAGATTACTTATAGGTATGCGTGAGACCCATTGGGCAGCTAATTAATAAATTGTATTCTCCATAAACTAAGAGCATATTTTAAACATTATGAGAGAGAGTAGGTATGAGTTGAGGGGAGGAATCCTAGTAGTTTAAACTACTTGGTTGGTAACACCCCTACTGCTAATACTGTCATTACCGTCCAATCTCCTTATACAATCCAGACTCACGCAGCGGATACTTACATACATACAGTGGGTGATACAATGCCGTTAGCCACCCACGTGACTAACAAGGCTACTACTACTGCTACATACAGCATCGGTCTGATGGACCGGAATATCCGAGTACTACACACTTACGATACATACTCCAATTACCAGATCAGATACTAGAACTTCCCATCCATTACAATACTCCATTTCATACAATGCTCCATAAGTTCGATACATTACAATACTATACACCGAGTTTACTAAGATCCTTATACAAATATAATACCTCTTCCAAATTCGTATCTACAACTACCCATTCCTCACAAACTACTTACTTCCTAGGTACAAGGGTGTACCACTTAGTACACCTCTACATTCTACTTCTACTATCCGAATGTAGCCACCGGTCTCTTACCTTGACCATATCCGCTTCGGGTACCTGCACACTAAAAACGTTCTCCCTAGGGGGTCAGCTTTCGCTGCATATGATAACCGATACCCCGCGTACTAGTGAGGGTACGCCGACCACTTGGTCGAATACATGCGGTTCGTTCTATTCATACATACATGCATACATGCTCTTATACATAAATTACAATACATTACGCAAGGAATACATACATACACTTCATTACATACAAGGAATACAATATAAACCATCCAATACATACCTACCTTCTTCCGAATTACACATACCCATTACATACACAATATACAATATTGTTAGCTTCATGGTCCACCCGGGTTAATCGGGTGGAGATTACTCTTTTACTCATTACTCCATACATACGCATACATACTCATACTCATACTCATACATACTTACTTACTTACTCTTACTCATGTTAAGTCGTCGGGACCTCCGGGCAGGGACTACACGGTCCCACCACCGGGCTTTACTTGACTCACCGATCCGGGATGCTACCCACTTAAGGGATTTGGACCGCGGACCAGTTTAAGAGTCAGGAATCGGATCCAACCTCTTGTGTCTCCTCATCCTCACGCGTGGCCGAAGCTTATCGGACTTCTACTCATTCCAATTTATTCCTTACTTATGTTAGGAGTTAGGTAGTTAGGAATTAGTAGAAGTCATTCATTCAAGCCACATACACTATACATTGTTCATATACACATTCATAAAAAATACATTACAATATACAAGTACACAACGAAATACAATGCACTTCATCATCATTCATATATTTCATGAATTATACAAACTATTGTTCAAGACAATTATCAGGAACAATGTAAACAAGCACAAGTAAGTGCAATATAGTCCGATTCATGCATTTATCTTATTTAGGTGATCAAATAAGCACACAAATCGGGGTAACCAGATTAGGATACAGGGCATGAAGAAATCATACCTTTCACCGTTGACTTTGGACTCACCGACTCCCTTCGGTGTTCAACTATTTGAATCCTATCACATACATACAGTTGGATGGTTAATTATCCATAATTAACCTTACTTATTACTTTCTAAAGTTTCCTAGTTTATACTTACTAACTCCTCATTGTTCAAATACCTTTACTTATGTTACTTACTTAAAATTATTTTCTAAGCTGTTTATAGTCTCAATGACCATTAAACATCATTAATCATGTCTTAATCATCTTATACAATGATTACCCATCCTTACCCTAACTTAGAATATCTTTTAGACACATTCTGGAAGAATTTTAGGGGTGTCCGGTTAGTGTCCGGGTTTACAAACCCGGACCAGGGTGTTGTTCAGTCTCGGTGGAAATTAGGTGTGGTCCGGGTTTAGGGCTGGGTTTACAAACCAAGACACTAACCCGGACCACCCCAAAAATACACCCGAGAGATTTGCAAAGGAATGGTCCGGGTTTGCAAATTGTAACAGCCCAGTAATCAACCACTTGTGAGATATTGTCCGCTTTGGGCCGCAGCCCGCACGGTTTTGCTTCCGGGGTACCATCCCCAAAGGCCTCTCACAAGGCAAGAGTATCCCACACCTATAAGGTGTGGTTCGTGCGCTCTCCCGTATCGATGTGGGAGGTGACCCTACACTGGGTATCACACTCTGTAACATCCCCAGTCTTAACCCACATGTGAGATATTGTCCGCTTTGGACCGCAGCCCGCACGGATTTGTTCCCGGGTACCATCCCAAAACGGGTCTCACAAGGGGAGAGTATCCCCACACCTATAAGGCATGGTTCGTGCTCTCTCCCGATCGATGTGGGAGGTGATCTCTACACTGGGTATCTCTCCCCATTGCTCAACCACCTACCCCCTCTGGGAGCCCAGCGTCCCCGCTGGCACACCGATCTGGGCCTGGCTCTGATACCAATTGTAACATCCCCAGTCTTAACCCACATGTGAGATATTGTCCGCTTTGGACCGCAGCCCGCACGGATTTTGTCCTGGGTACCATCCCAAAACGCGTCTCACAAGGGGAGAGTATCCCCACACCTATAAGGCATGGTTCGTGCTCTCTCCCGATCGATGTGGGAGGTGAATCTACACTGGGTATCACAGTTGCGCATTTGTGATCACTGAGGGGTACCCAATCGGGTTCCGCTATAGGTATTTACCAACGAGCCCTATTTGGATCGTGGGTCAGGTGGCTACAACCTTTATATGGACGCCTTACGAGGCAAAGTGAATAGTTCAGGGGTATACCCGGCAATTTTGACCCAACCCGAAACCCACCCGAACCCAACCCATAATTTGCGGGTTAGGGTCTTGATTATTGACCCATCTATTTTTTGGGTTGGGTTAGGGTAATAAGCTAATTTTGTGGGTTGGGTTAGGGTAGAGATCTTAACCCATGACCCAACCGAAACCCGAAAATATATTTGAGTAATAAAAAATAATATTAATTCACATATATATATTATTTTCAGATCAAACTATACCTTAGCCTTAAGCCCAAGTGTAGTTGGGCTTTCCCACCTTTAATAATATTATATAATCTTAACTAAACAAAGGGCCCAACTAGCTGCATATCAAACAAAGGCACAACCATACCTTAACATAATGTTGAATACCCAAATCCTCTCATCTTGCATACTCACATCCATTTTTCATCTCTACGTCGTTGTTTATGTCTATGTCGCTCTTCATCTCTGTCCAATGTTTGTTTTTCTTCTTCTCACTGCCACAGTTGTTCTGAGAACATAGGTATGTTCAGATAATCTAGATGGGTGAACAAAAGTAGGTGATATGTATTTTTTGTAAGTAGAATCGTGATTATAGACCTCTTAATGAATTCTGAAGCCAACAATGCGAATAACATGCTGCATAAAAGTTCCTCAACTGTTGGTAACGATTAAGTGATTGTGATTGTACTTTTCTTAAGCATTACCACTCAGTTTAAACAAGTGCAATTATTTAAAACTATCAGTCATAGTTTGAGGCTTTGCGCGCTCAGTTTATAAATTATTTCTAACTTTAGAAGATTTTTCTTTAGTATATTTCTCTAATGCATAATGAAGATTTTCATTTTCGTTCCTCTTTTGTGCATATCTAGATAGGATTCCTCCCCAATAGTGGTAGAGCTTTAGGCTTAGATTGATAAATATAAACTTATGAAAAAAGTACGTGTTATTCTATTCATGGGAAATTGGTGCAGTACTTTTACATTCTTTGCTTAACATGGAATTCGTTTAAAGTTTGGTCGATCAAGCAAGATTACTTCTCTCTCTTTTGTTTCATCCTAATTAGTGTGCCAGCTAGCACTGGATGTTTTTGGATTCTTTTATTAATTTCTACTCCTAATCCATCTAAATTATTGTATGCTTGAAAAAAATGGGTTGGGTGGGTTGGGTTAGGGTTGAAGGATTTTAAACGGGTTGGGTTAGGGTCATGATTTTCTGACCCATCCATTTTTGGGTTGGGTTGGGGTTGATGATATTTTAAATGGGTTGGGTTAGGGTTGATATCAACCCGACCCAGCGACCCAAATTGCCAGGTCTAGTCAGGGGCCTCCGGACCTCTGGCGAAATGAGCACCTTTGTGTGTACGGGAGGACTACTATCAATTGGTGAGGTTATCGGGTTGTCCCAACATGACGCCCAACTGGTAATTAAATAAACATGGTTTGGATGGATGAGGCCTTGAAGGCCAAATTAAATTAATTAAGGAAAGTATTCGCTATGGCGTTTATACAATACTATAATTCGATACGTTCGTTTATACAACTGTTGTTTGTGATATGTTATGACTGTTCGGATTGGATGGATGGTTATGTTTTCTATGCATGTTTATTATAGTATTAATTATATCTGTAAAATGGTAAAGCATGAAACCAATCTAATAATAAGATGGTTAAAATGACTAAGTGACCAATAGGGTCCAGGCCCGGCATACTCAGTGTTTATCGCTGAGACTACACTCATTGTGCAGGTTACTGATCATTGTCGAAGCCGAAGTGCGGGATCAGGGTAGTTAGAGATTACTTTAATTACCGCACATGGATTCTATTTGTATAACAATGTTAGACTGTGGAATGTATTAAGGTACGGTTATGTATATTCGGGATTGGGTAGACGCTCACTTGTCGACGGTTATGATTATGGACTTAGTATGATGTATAGGAGTTATCTCGTTATCACAGCGGTTTAGTAGTGTTGGTTATGTTGGTTGTTGGATATAGTTCTGCTTCGTTACTCGCATGGGCGAGTAATGGCAGGTGACACCCGAGTGAGTATTAATGTTGTTATTTATCTTCCGCTATAAGACGTTTTATTTATTGCTACGTGAGGGATTATTACGTGTTTATGGAGAGGGGTGTTACAGTTGATGTTCTCAAGTGGTGGGAAGGCCAACAATCAAAGTTTCCAATCTTAGCTCAAATTGCATGAGACATCCTTGCAGTTTCTACCTCAACCGTTGCTTCTTAAATAGCATTTGCACGGGTAAACGTGTATTGGACGCTAGAAGATCTAGCTTGGCGCCATATTCAATAAAAGTTAGTGTATGCAAGTACGATTGAGATGCTGCTGAGATATGTTCACAAGGACAAAATCAACAGAATGCTTCTTTTGAAGAAGATGATTGGCTAATGTTGAACGTCAGCAGTTAAGATCAATGAGCTATTAACGGTAGCGATGACGTATGAGTGCTTGATTTTAGTTTATAACACTAATATATTGGTCGAAATTTGAACTTGGAAATTTGAACTTAATATTCAAACTACTAGTAGAATTGTAATGTCATTAGGATTGTAATAATAGAACTAAGTGTGCTTTGATTCCTTTGGGATATGTATGCAATTTATGTTATAATTCTAAAAATCTTAAGATAAGTGCAAACCCACAAAATGAATAAAATCTTGTTTTTTTATAATACATAAGATTATTTGGAAAATATTGCCATTGTTATAACTTTACAATATTACTAATTATCCATAAATTACACAAAATATATCATTATAAAAAGTCTAGCAGCTCGGGATCGGCTCCGGACCTGTTATGGTCCCAAAAAAAAGAATGGGATCGGGACCAAAACCGGAATCGGTTACTAGCGGTCCAGGACCGGTCCCTCACTCTAGGGACTAAGACCGGTTGAGCCCGAGACCAACATCGAGACCGGCCCGGCCCGTGGCCAGCTCTACAACAACAGGAAGATGTGAAGTGGATTTTATTTAGCAAGTTTACACTTAGACAAGACTTTTGTAAGAAGTTGAAAGCATAAGTTTATTAAAGAACCCAATAGATGTGATTGTAAGGGCAATCCTTAATTTTTTTTCTCCGTACATGTTTGATTAGAATTTTTTTTGTTTGCTCCAAGTATAACAAGAGTAAACTTCAATTTATTGGTTGAGGGTGGACGTTTTGTTGTTTGATTATAATCTAAAGATATGAGACAATATACGGTTATAATCTGTATATATAGAGATGAGAATAGCTATCGTATGGAAATTTGTCTCCATTTAAGAATCTAAAGGGTGTGACATTAAGTTTACTGGTGGCCTATGTTGTTGCATGTGTTATGGTGATAGCTCTAACTTCTGGTAATGAACATCTAGATGACAATTTTCTTATTCCTGGTCATTATCTTGTCAATATTGTTGTATCAGTTACATTGCTCAGTTATATGGTTGTGATTTTTTTTTTCTGATGCCTTTACTGCACCTCGGAAGTCACTCCTCCTCCAATTGAAGTGACAAAGCTTAACTAGCGCAAAACTTTGTCTTTGGGACAGGTGGATTGGTTGAAGGTTTTGTGATGCAGAGAGGCTAGTTTTTTTGTTAGAGCCCACCCTGAACCTAATGTTCTCCACGGAGGTGTAAGACACTTTATATCCTTATGTTTTTCTTCTTAACAATCGCTAATATTGATTGATGTTTGTTTGGCTACCAACCTATCAGACAATATTTTTGTACTATGAAATGTGTTTGTGTTCTGTTATAGTTGAGGGATACTTAAAAGCCCCCTTTATTGCTCTTTGATATGCTAGTGGATCTTGCCAATTATCTCCACTTAGATTTTATGGATAAGGACTTGACTTCGTTATACTTAGATGTTAGATTTTGAGAAGAAAGAATTGTGCTGGTCAAACACTTGGACATCATACCAAAACTTCTAAAATTCATAACATTGCAATCCATACAAAAAGTATTTTCCTTCATATCACTATAGCTGTGGAAGCCATATTCTTAATATGTCTCGTGCAAAAACGTCATCCTTTCTTCTTCTGGTAGCTCTTTTTCATCATTTGGTAATACATTCAAATCAATATCTAGTTTTCTCTTTTTAACCACTGAAATGGTTGGCTTTATCTCCTCATTTGGCTCTATCTTTGGCTTCACAACATCATTTGGCCTAGAACCGATCATAACCAGTATAGGCCAACTGCCCAGCCCGGGTCGGCCTGTATAATAACCCAATGCTTATGGGTATAAAAAATAATTGGGCGGACTTGGACAAAAAAAATAGCTCAACTTTTTTTTGGGCCGACTAAATATTTTTCTCAGTTGATGGCCCGGCGTGGCCCTGTTGTTCATAGTACATACATCATAAGTAATTAAATATTATTCGTGGACTGCACAACATACCGGCTTAAAATTTTGTTTTATGTTGCCACACTTTGCAGCCCTTCCTCACCAACATATGCGACGACATAAGCTTCAACTTTTAACCCTAATTCCTTTCATCACAAAAATTTCTATCTCATAAAATTTACCAATGGTTCATCTAGAGCCTAGACAACCATCTTTAAGGTTCTAGTTTTATCTTTTCAGTTCTTTATATTTAGTTTGAAATTTCTTATTCCAGTTGCAACTTAATTTTATGGCATTCGTGTGTTGTTTGCACTTTTTTTTTTGTTTCTTTCATCCACACTAGTATCTACGCTCATGTTCTTGCAATTTCTATTTTGATGTCGTATATCAAGTAAAACTTAGTACTTTTTTTTGCTCTGCTTATCATCTTCTTTTTATTCATAACTAAAGGATGGTCCTTGTGATGATATTTTCAAATCTGATCTAAATAGCGTGTCTATTGATTTTCATACTACACACTCAAATCTATTTTGGCAAATGAGTCCCTCATTTTCTATAACTAGAGTAATCTTAGTACAAAACAACTCTTAGAGTGATATCCTTTCTTTTAAAATATGTATTGTTATCGATTCAAGTTGTATTCTTTGTCTTCAATTATTAAAATGAAATAGGATATTTATTGTTGATCAAGTTTAGTGTCTAAGCTACTATTATCTTACATAATACATTTTTTTGTTGTTTTTTCATTATATTTATAACTTGGACTACTTTTTTATGCAGATGGATAACTCTAATTAAGAAATTAGATGTTGTTGAAGTCCCTGATGAAAAGAAGTTATGGTTGTTAAAGACAAAAGACTTAGATCAGAATGTTGGTTGCATATGTAACGAATACCATCAAAAGATAAGTCTAAAATCCAAGAGTGTAAGTATTGCACTATTGTTTTTACAGGTGCCTTTTCAAGTGGAACATCACATCTACTTAGACATTTAAGCAAGTGTCCTAGACATTTTACAAGAGCTTTGAAAAATTACTGTATTCGGTAGAAAACAAAGTAGGAAAATATAAAAAAAAATGTGAACTAAAATTGAAAACTCCTAGTATTAATGTTGTAGATTTATGGAGAGCCATATGCTTGTTGTTGTTGCTGGTCTCATAATTGAAGAGCCAGGGTATAGATATTTGAGTGGACATACTCTTCATAGAGATATATTGAAACTTATCAAGGATGAAAATAAAGTACTTGAGAATGAGTTAGAGAATATACCAAGACGAAATATTTTACATCAGATAATTGGAGGAATGATTCCAAAGATGACAAGTATACTTTCATCGCTGCACACTGGAGTGATAGTAATTGGAAGTTGCAGAAGATAATAATTTGGTTTGGGGAATTAGGGCCTCCCTATGATGGTCTCAATATTGTTGATGATATTTCTTGGTCTATGTCACAATGGAAAGTTTACCGTAAAGTTTTTACCTTTACATTGGATAATGCATCTTATAATGATACAATTGTTACTCATCTCAAGGCACGTTACCTTAGGAACATATCTTTGATGTTTCATGGAGAATTTTTCCATTTGTTTGTAGTTGTCATATTATCAACCTAATTGGGCATGCTGGGTGAAGGTAGATTGATGATGTAGTACATAAGATTAGAACTAGTGTTAACCATCTAAAGGCTTCTATTCCAAAGAAGAAGAGAATATATGAGTTGGCTGAGAAAACTTACCATTTGGACATTACAAAAAGATTAAGTGGTGATTGTTGTGTGAGATGGAATTCCTCTTACTTGATGTTGGATCGTGCTATCTATTTTAAGGTTGTGTTGGATCATTTCACTTCAAGCGATGGTGATATAAGATTATTTTCCCTTTTTGAAGATGAGTGGGAGAAAGTATCAAACATTCATAGTTTTGAAAGTCTTTTATGATGCAACTACCAAATTTTCTGCATCCAAGTATCCAACTTCCAATATCTTTTTCATTGGTATGTGGGTGATCCAAAGAAAGTTAATTGATACAGTTGAAAGGGATCATGATTATTTGTCAACTATGGTAAAGGACATGCAAGCAAATTTTGGCAAGTATTGGACAAATTACAATTTGGTATTGGAATGTGTTATTATGTTTGATCCTCGATACAAGCTGGATATGTTGAGTTTTGTTACACCAAGATTTATGGTGATGTATTTACAAAGGAAAAGGTTCAGAAAATTCTTGAGACATTGACTGAAATGTTTAGGTCATGTCCAAGAGTTGCGAATGAGGATAACTCTAGAAATGAGGGGTGTAGTGAGCGTCTTAACCAGGGGGATGACGATATGAATGATTATGAAGCATTATTAATGAAGAAAGGAGAGTTGCTATTTATAAGTCATAACTTGACTTGTATCTAACAAAGAAGAACAGTGACATAACTAGTGATTTTGACATTTTACAATTCTGGCATAATGCCTCAGCTCAATATCCGACATTGGCAGTTGTGGCTCATGATATCTTAGCCATTCCTATATCAACAGTTTCTTCAAAATCTGATTTAAGTATGAGTAAAAAATTGGTTACTTCATGACGTCCATCTCTTGCTTAAACATGGTAGAAACTCTTGCAAGACTGATTGCAAGGAAAAAGATTTTCTTTCGGTAATTGTCTTTACCTATATCAATAATTATTTTATTAAGTTATGTATATACATATATATATATATATATATATATATATTGTCTTATTGTGAAATTTCATATTCTTTTGTTATATAACGTTCAATGTTATCAATTGGTGCTGGTAATGAGGGTGATGAAGAAGATAGTGATGAAGAGGAGGGAACCACAAATGGATTGATTGTGGTTTGTAGAAGTTTTTATGATTGATATTGGATTTCCCCTCTTCTTTATAATGTGCATGTTGTTTATAATCACCAATTTAATATGGAGTATTGACTTGCTTTAATTTCAAATATATTGCAGGGGCACCTTGATCACTAAATATGGTGATATGAGACTTATTTTGTGATTTTTTAGAATCATTGTTTTGTAACAATTACAGTGTGATCCCTTTTGGTGTATGTTGATTGAGACAACACTTATGTCTCTAGTATCTCTTTGATCATAAGAGAAAGAATATGGAGATTTTTAGAACAACTAGTAACGTTGAGTTTTTATCGGCATTGATCAAATTAGTTGTAATTTTTTATGTGAATGAATTATTATCTGATAGAAATCATTTGTCAAGTTTATGTTCTTAGGTACCATAACTACTTGATTTGTTCTTAAAAGTGAATTGTTTTTATGGCAGCTCCTTAGTCAAATAACTGCAGGGGGTCTATTTGAACAACAACTTGTCTAGTTGCTTATTTTTGTATGAACAACTCAATCTTGTTCACATAAACAACTTGTCAAGTTTATCTTCTTAGACTATTATAATAACTTGATTCATTGCTCAGTGCATCCTTTTTTTTTGCAGCTCTTAAATGCAACAACTACAAGGGACCTTTTGAACAACTTGTCTAGTTGCTTATTTTGTATGAAAACAACAACATGGTGAAGCTCTGCTCTACTACTAGAACATGATTGTTTGGATCACTTCTCAACCCACAAAACTGGGAATCTTTAGCATATTAGTTGAACATAGAACTAGTTTGAGTTTTTGAGAAACACTTGGTGTACATTAGAATTTTGCTTTGTAAATGTCATCGATGGTTTATTGTAACAAGTTATGCTAGAGAAATAGATCATTGATTTTAGAATATATTGTAACACATTGATAGTTCTAATCATGCTTGATTTTTAAGAAAATATTTTGGGTGTTTTTTTATACATATATTTATACTTCAAAATCTATGTTATTAAATTTGTTAAGAAAATTAAGTTAAAAGTGGGCTAGGTGGGCTGGGCCATGGCATGAGTATTTTTTCAGGTGGGCGGGTTGGGTTCAGGTAATTGGCTCGATTGGGCAGGTTTGGGCTAAACACTTGGCCCGAATAGGCTGAAAAATTAAGTCCAGCCCGGTTCGAACCCGGCCTACGCCCCGTTGATCAGCTCTAAATTGGCCCCCCTTAATCATCTTATGTAAGAAAACAAAATCCAAACAAATTGATAACTCAATTGAGCTGCTCAACAAAATTGAATAGATTAATGCATTGAAAAAAACACTTACATAACAAAAATCATATAACTGTTTGCTAGTGCACCACTCAGGCAAGTAATCATGTTATTCACAAGTTCTAGAAGACAATTTTAATTGTAACGATAGTACTCCTCTATCCATCATACCTTTTTTTTGCCTATGTGAGGCAACTTATAACCAATGTTGCCATGAGCCTTCATTGTTTCCAACATACACATTTGCCAAGTGAGAAAACAATTGTTGAGATCTTCTGCGGGAAAGATATTGCTGTGCAAAATAGTTATTAAACTACCTTGCTAACTAATGGGCAGTGAACCCAGTCGTTGTGGCTCAACAATGTCATATCCACAAGGACTTCGTAACTATCTAATTAATTATAAGCTTAATAAATGTGCATAAATATGAACAAAGGTGCATAAATGTAAATTGGGGGGTTTTTGGTTTTGGTTGTGAAAATAGAATAAAGAAAAACAATAAAATTAATATAACTAAACTAGGATAGGTGTAGCCCGGGATGGATCTTTGCACCCATGACCCCTTTACTACCGATTGTCGACTCTTGAACTCATAGTTGAACAACGGGAACTCTTGTTTAACTAGTGACCAAACCTTGATCTACTAGTCCTAATTAAAATATGGAAAAAACAGATAATGACCCTCTAAACCCAAGATGAGTCAAATCTTACTTAGTTAATTTTAACCTTCACAACCAGTTAGGTTTAATCTCACTAAGTAGCATTAAGCACAAGTTCCCCCTAAGTTGTAATGAAATCTATCTCAGAACCACTGATGATAAATTACATTGATTTAGCCCGGGTTTAGGTTTCTATCTCAGACCACCTCATGTTTAGAAAGAAACCTACATTAATGCCTGAATAATCGGAACCCTAGAATCTATCTCAAGGCCTAATATCGACGGATTCAGAGTAACCAACTAATTCCAACACATAGATAACAAATTGGGTAAAACCCTAAACAAATCCCCAAATCATGAGTGACAAGTTTAAGAGTCATAATTAATCAATAGTTATTAATCATTGGGAACAAAGAATAAAATAAAGCATAAACACAAGTTCAAGATTCAACAATCCCATCCCAAACTATAAGGGAGGTTAAGCCTCCATAAGAGAACAAATATGAGAAAAGGGAGAGGAAATAGCCATGAGAGGTTGAATAAGAGCTTCAATGGTGAGGGGGTCCTTTCTCTTCTTCCTCTTATTTTTCTTTTTCCTCTATTTTCCTCTCTTTTCTTCGTTCTGGGTCGTGGCTCTCGATATCCCTCTCTCTCCTTTTTTTTTGCTTTTAAAAATGTAGATCTGGGCAAAACTCCATTCCGACCGCCCCTTTGTGGCGGTCGACTTGGGGCGGTCCGGACCAGAAAAGAAAATACACTAGCGAACTCAACCTGACCGCCCCACAGGGGCGGACAGTAGGGACGGTCCGGACCAAAGGCAATTTCGGCCCTTGGAACGAGCATTTTTAGCCTCCGAAACTACCGACCGACTTTATGGGGCGGTCGGCTGGGGAGGTTCGTGACAGAAAATAAATCCAACTGCTCTATCTTCTTCATTATAGCTCCGATTTTGGATCCATTAGTGCTCACACGTTTGTCTCTTCGTCTACTTTATTCCTAGCTATTTCATTCCTCCCGTTTCAACAATAATTGTGTAAAACACCAATAAACATAAAACTAGAAGAAAACTGACTAGAGTGGAGAAATGAGCATGAGAAGTGTTGATAACACATACTAAATACACCCCTAAAACATGCTCATTTGGACACTCAGCAGATATCAAAAGTTGTTTCAACTTCATTGACTAGTTCATGGATAGATTTGCAAGAAGGTTGTTTGTTGTTGCAAGGATTGAATTGCTCCGAAAAAGTCAAGGTCAAGCATATTCACGTCGGGGGTGTTAGAAGGTTGGAAACTTAGTCTGATGTCAAATCCCTCTTTTGATGCTGCCTCGATGACTTCTTTATCCTTGGGAAGAATATGTGGTTTTGCATTGTCTTGTTGGATGTATATTGTTTTTGAACGATAGCCTGACCACTTTGATATAATTGCTGGAAGAACTTTGTCAATTAGAAATTTCCTAGCAATGTCTCATATAACAACCAGTGACTTAGTTTCCATAGATCCCGCTGCTCTATTCTTGATGCTATGTTTTACTAATGCTTTGTAAGTGAATGGAAAAATACCTATTTTGCCACAAAATAGCTCCCCTGTCATTATAGTACACATAGGATGGGAAACCACAACAAAAACGTGATCTAATTGTATATATAGAATTTATAATAATATGTGTTTTAAAATAAAATAAATATTTTTGATTAAATTAAACAGTGTATGAGAATGAAATAATAGATAATAGCTATACAGAATTTTTAGTAAATATACTATTGTCATTTATCATATTTGTAAGTTTTTAAAATTTAGAGTAAATTACTCCAACGTCACGTTTAGACATTAATTCTTTCAGACTTAACAACCTCTCAACGTCACGTTATCACATCGGACAATACTTAATACACAACCATACTCACAATATTTTTCTTCTTATAGGAGTCACACCCTGATGGTGTTGTCTAAGAATAGGGCTTTAGAGAGAGATTATGGGTGAGGTTATGATTTAAGTATTGCTTAGTTCGACAATATTACACAGTGGAAGTGAAAATCTAATATGTAAAGAGATAAGTTGTCACGTTGGAGGGAATTAATGTCCAAGCAAACATATTGGTTTTTGGGACCTACTATCAAGAACCCCTATACCTTGAGGGGTTGAAAGATATATTGATAATCTGAAGATACTAACTTGTAATATCGTCACACCTTAGGGGCTTAGAGTAATTTACTCTATTCAATCTACAATTTTAAAAATCATGTTTTAATATTATAATTACATAACGAAATGAATCATTATAAATATTTTATTTTTACATGTACAACACTTACATATTTGCTCCTAATTAAATGGTATACTTTTAACTGTTATTTATGTCTATATTATAAATAATTAATTTGTAGATTTATATCTATTAATTGTAATTGAAGTTAAAGATAATATATATTCATTATAGTCGCATTTTTTTTGTTCTAATTTTTAAAATATTTGAGTAAACTAATCATTTGCTTGAAATAACAATTGTTGGTTGGGGAAAAGAAAATGATGGCAAAAGAAGTAAAAAAGGTTTTTGGGATTTTCAAAATTGATAATAGCCAAAAGAGAATCAATCAAAATTTTAACAAAACCATCATAAATGAAAGGGAAATTCACAATATACCCATAAAATTTTTCATAATTCACAACATACCTCATTTTCAAAACATGGTCACAAGATACCCCTAAAAAGTTTTTAAATTCATAACATGCCCTAAATTTGTGAAATGACCTTAAAAATGACTGTTTTACCCTTGATATTGCAAGTCATATTTCAAGTTTGCAATATACCTCTTTTTTATTCAAGAGCATTTTATGAAATTTTACAAAAAAAATATTGGACAATTTCATGAAATGCCTCTATATTTTTGGCTAATTTATGAATACCACTCTAAAAGGTTACAAAATTCTAAAAAGTATATAAAATTAAATATAAAAAAATCTATTCTATTAAAATAATTTAAAATTTTAAAATTGAAAGCTTTTTTTAAAAATTAAAACACTAAAAACAACTAAAAAATATTTAATTTTAAAAAAATTAGAAAAATTGAAAAAATAAAGAAAATTACAAAATTACAATTTTTAAATTTTTTTAATAAAAATATAATAAAATATAAATATTTCTTAGCGTAATTTATATTCTACCAAGTTTAATTATTTCATCAAAATAAATAATTATTCAATGTTCTAAGTGTTAATATGTCTTTAAAAAAATTTATTCTATTTTTCAAATAACTTTATGACATAATATTTTTGCTTTTTTTACATATTTATTATATCTACAATTAATAATTGTCATTTACAAAATGACACTAAAAGCGGAAAATTGAATCTAATTGAAAGACAATATAAAATAAATGATACACTAGTGAAGGAGTTATGAAAGTACTTGACATGGAGATAATGCAATTATATAATTAACATATCCTGAAGAAGTCTTAGTTGAATCGAAAAGGCACCGTGTCTAGCAGTGCAATCTAACGTGAAAATCATTTTGCAATTTTGAAAAAGAACATGAAATAAGGTTCAACACCGTATTTGAAGAACAAAGCAGTGCTAATCTTGCTTTCACAGTCTCTTACAAGAAATCCCTCTCTGATGCAGCTAGCGACTTGTCATCCTCAACAACCATATATGGAAATGAAATCTCTCTTTGTTGTTGTTGCTACAGAAAACCTGGCTACCTTCTGGTTATTGCTAGTGTAATTAGTGACTCTAATGGTGTGATTTTGATGGCTTTTAACAGGAAATTCATTGGTTTGACTAATAATTCAAAGACGGAGAAGTTAGCAATCGGGTTTGGATGCAATTGAGCAACTGAAGCTGACTACTCAGAAATCAGTATCTTCATCAAAAACCCAAATGTGCTACTTGCTTGTTGAATCCTGGTTGAGAGTGGCTAACCATCTATTAACCACGATTTGATGGACTCTCTTTTATGTTTCAATACATGTTTTTCCAATCCTTGTACCGGAATATGCACTGGTTATCCAACTTTTCTTCAAACTATTAATAACTCTAATGGGTGGGGAGGAGTGATGTCAACAATCCAACTTGGAAAAAATGTGAATCACCCCGTCATCCCCTCTGTGGGAGCCAACCGAATGCCCCTGTGTGTGCCGGTTTCCCCATCATTGTTTCCTACCAACTCAACTATCCAAGTTGGGGCAACTTAAATAGTAGTTAAATAGCACTTGGATGAGTGCAAAACTCCGCCCACAGTCCACTTCAGCTGTAAGTATAGCCTCCTTCACACTTCAAACACTAACCTAAACTCAGAACATTAGTGCTCTGTATTAATCCATCAAAATGGGAATGCTCTCATATTTTTAGAACTCATTACCACCCTAACTTAATCAACTATAAACTTAGTTTACAGTCTATAAAGTTTCTTCTCGATAAAAGCTCATCACGTGATATTCATATCAACAAAGCTAAAAGATTCGTGTATCTCCAAGTATGCTTGTAGTTGATTTGCCATATTTGCAGTAGATTGGTTAGTGTTCATCAATACTCCGATGAGACTAACTTCTCTAACAAAGATGATAGACTAATCAAATATGCGCGACGAGACATATCAGCTTGAAACTACTCTAACAACAGAGTGGAATAGCTCTTGATACAATCCCCAAAAGTCCAGCTAATATAAAAAGAGCAATACTGAAACATATGACCAGATTTTAAGAAGAAGGAAATGGATTGAACCCGCTACTAACCATCTTCTCAAGGGGAGAGAAAAGAGGGGACGGTAGGGCGTCCCAATCGTACCAATCCCACCCCTCGCATTTATCAGGCTCCATGTTCCGAGGCTCCGGCGACCCGGCGGCTGGACTCGCTCGCATAACAACCGTTACATAGTGGAAAGGAATCGGGCGGGCGTCGGCGCAGATGTAGCTTGTCACTGTTAGTACCTCTGCCTTCGCAATCTCCATCCCTGTCTCCTCCTTTGTCTCCCTCGCCGCACATTCCTCAAAGCTCTCGCCTAAGTTCATCATCAATTTATTTTCATCATATTCGAGGGGGAAAAGTAAAGACAGTCAATCGACGTCCATTTGGCAACCAAATTGAAGAATCAAGTGTGTACCATAGTTGGTCTATAAAAAATTAAAGCACGATACGGATCGAATCAGCAGAAATATTTGGTTTTAGATGAACTTGTAAATTTTGACTCTGGACTTCGCCGAACGACGATCTGAGAGAGATGCGGAGAGAGAGGTTTTACCGAACTCAAGTTTGCCGCCGGGAAGAGCGAAGGTCGAGCAGCCAACAACGGAGCGGCGACGCCCTAGAAGCACCTTTTTTCCGTCTCTTATCAGAAAGATTGCCACGGCTACTTTTGGTTCCAATTCCAAACCCGATATCATTTCCGCCATGTTTGCTATTCCTCCTCACTAGCAGGCGAAAGTATATTCTGTTTATTTAGTCTTCTTTCGCTCCCATTTCAATTTCACCCCGCCAAAGTTGACTTCTGTTACTTTTCATTTGCTTTTTAATGGAAAAAAAGGACTCTTGTTTCGACTTAACCTTGCGACCCAAGTTCAATAAGTAAAAACAATGGGAAAACTGCATTTCATACTCTCCAATATGTGTGAATCGGTACGTTTTTCCAAATTTGGATTGATTAATACTAGCTTAAAATATTAGTAAACATTATAATATTATCTTGTTTCAAAAAAAAAACATTATAATATTATCTTAATAGTCTCTCGGTGAACATTGTAAAATTATTTAATGTATCTTTGTTGAGTGTACTTTTTCATAAAATAAATTGTATAATAATAAATTGTATGCATATAAAACTGCATTTTTAATAAGAATATAATCTATTTAAATATAGGCAAATCACGAATATTTTTTGAACTGGATTACTATTTGCAGTACAAAATTATTAATCACCGCAATACAATTTTTTTTTAAATCATATTAACGTTGTAAACATGTAGTGACATCGTGTCGTAAATTTTGTTTTTCAAAACATGTATTTCGTCACCGTGAACTGTAAAAAACGCTCTCGTTGTATTAGAAGACGTTAAAGCCGTTTTTATTGTGTTCGAACGTTATAATTGGGACTTGACATTGGTAAACGACGTTTTACGTTATGTTTGATTAAATTACAGACATTGTCACAATTTCAGAAACGTCGTATTGAAAACAAAGTTGATAACGCCAATTTCGGGATAAAAAACGGTCTCGTTTTAGTAAAAGCCGTTAAACCCGTTTTTATTGCGTTTGGATGTTATAATTGTGATTTTATGCTAATTAGTTATTGATGTTTTACTATATTTAGTACGAAATTTCTTAATATTAGTGAAAACGAATATGTCAAAAAACGAGCGAGCATTTTTTGAAAAAACGCTCCTAAACACGCACATTATATATAAAGGGACGTGTTCGGTATCTTCATTTCTCACGCATGCACCATCTCTCTTCCAAATTACCTCGCCGGAATCCTCTCTTCCTGATCGCCGGAACCACTGCCGGACCATCGCCGACCACCGCCGGACCACCACCGGAAAAATTTTCTGGTGAGTTTTTCAAAAAAATTTTTGCAAGTTATAGATCTTGATGTGGTGATTTCAAATATGTTGTTAGAATTTAGAAACACAAAATTAGCCTAGATCACAAAATAAAAATCTGGAAAAAAAGCTTGAAACTCCAACAATGGAGTCGCCTCTGCCTTGGACACGCCTGGAGCCTGCTCACCTCTTCCGTCGACACGACTTGCACCGGTTCACCACGCCGACAAAGATGTCTTCCTGCTGCTCGCCTTCGCTGCAAAGGCGAAGTCGCCAGCCTCGCCTTCTCCATTGACACGAGCGTCTGCTGCTCACCGCGCTGACAAAGGCGACCTCCTGCTGCTCGCCTCTACTGGAAAGCCGTTCTCACTCGGCTCGCCTTTGCTGCGAACACGAACGGAGAAGACTCACCGGGGCGGCGGAGACTAGTTGTCCAAACTCGCCCCGTCTGTTGGGGCGAAAGGGTTTTTTTTACAATAAATCTTTTTATATTTATTAAAATAATTATGAATCATGAAAAATTAAATTTAAAAAGTGCTAATAAAACAACTAAAATATTAAATAAGAGAATGACAATTATAAAGTCAAGAGTTACAATTATATAGAATAATTATAAATCATAAATGACCTAGTCATTTTACTAAGTTATAGTTCTATTTTTTGAACTTTCTTTTTCCTTGTATTATGGCAGGAAATTGGAGCTTGGGAACCCTTTGAAATTGCCAAGAAAAACAAGCGAAACAAGTGTGGAAAAGTCCATCTTTGTAAAGCTAAAAACTTTAAACTAAACCTTGAAATTAAAGAGTTGGTTAAGCTTCAAATTTATACCAATAATCTAAGTGAAACCCCTCTGTAAATAGGGCCGACGAGCAAGGAAAACTTCAAGCTACAAGCCTCTTGAAAAATCAACTTTTGGGCATTAGGAGGTAAACTCCTTAAGTTAGTGTTTAATGTCATTTTAATGGTGTTTTGGTCTTGTAACAATTAAGGCTGAATCCCTACTGTTTTATTTACTGTATTTTAAGTTTATAATTTGTTTAGAGCAAAGTTAAAGAATTAATATGTGTTAAAGGGCTTATAGGTACAAAAGGATAAGTAAAAAGGGGCTAAAATGCAATTTTTGAAAACTAAAGGGTTAGTTATGTATAGGGCCGAATTGTTTCTGTATAAAATGGTTTATAATGATATATTTATGTTTATGAACTTATATTATAAGTTTGAGTAAGTTAAAATAAGGTTTAAGTACTTAAATGACAAGTTTGTGAAATTTTGGGGTTAAAGAGTAAAATGAGGGAACTAGGGTGTACTTGCTGTACAAAATGATTCATAATGACCTAAATATACTTATAAATTTATTTTACAAGTTTGTGTAATTTAAAATAAAGTTTAAGTGAGTAAGTAACAAGTGTCATCACCAGCTTCGGGGGGCATGTCGCCATTGACCTTTGGTCAATGACTAAGGTATGTACTATCTTATCTTTCACTTTGGCAAGTAGATTTAATTATTTCTTCATGCGTGTGTAAAACTCATGGTAATTGTCTAGGACCGGGGTGTTTTGGGATTCGGGGTGTTTTGGGATTTAAACCCCAAAACCCTATAATCACGAACTGGCCGTTTAACGGGGTTTCTTGCAAAAGGGCAAGGAATATGTTTTTGTACTCAGGGTTGGATCATCTGCTAGATGTCACATGGGGTTTCAACAACAGGTCATTGATCTCGGCCTTTGTGGAGAGGTGACAGCCGAACACCAATTCTTTCCACATGCCTTTTGGAGAGATGACGATCACACTTCATGATGTGTGGCAGATACTGAGGATCCCATCCTTGGTCATTCGCTTGTGGGGAATCCGTCAAACAGTGAGCTTAGGCAGTTGATGGCTACATTGTTAGATTTTGAAAATGGCGTTGAGCAGATGACCGAACGCATATGGCATACTGGTGCTATTCAGACATGTCCACTTATAGAGTGGTGTTCGACCAGCCCAAAGGTACCTATGAAGCAGGTGTGCGGTTGGCTCTACTATGCTCTCGCTACTACCATCTTTGCTAACAAGGGGCATTCCCGTATAAGTTCTCTACCGTTCTGGTTAGTCACTCCCATGGGTAAACATACGAAGCTAAAGAGGTACGCATGGGGGTAGGTACTCTTGTGTGGTTGTATCGCCAACTGGGGATAGCATCTCGTGTTGACTGTAATAGCATTGCTGGCTATTTGACCCTTCTCGAGGTAAGTGTTTTAATGTACAATAATGTGTAATAAATTTTCATGAATTCACATTATTAGTTGGCATATTTTTTTTTTAAATTTATGTAGTGCTGGATATATACGTACTTCCCCACTCTTAGACCAGCAGTTAGTGCTGACTGGCGTGATGGGGAAGATAGACCGTGGGCTATGAGATAGGTCAGGTCCACCTCCTAGTAGAAAAATAAAGATTCACTGGAGAACTACTGCAAGCATCTAGATGCTCTGACAACAAGAAATGTAAGTGGTACAATAATTTCAATTTGTATTATTTACATTATTGTTTATTATTGATGATTACGTTTCCCTGTGATCCAATGTAGATTGATTGGTTGCCCAAAGGTCGCGAGAAGGTGAATGAGAATAGGGGTCGCTCTTGGTACAGGGGTACCTTGCAGTACATGAGCGTGAATGAGCCATATATGCCGGAGCGTTGTCTTCGCCAATTCGGGTACGTTCAGTGTATCCCACCTCCCCCTATTAGACCGAACCATAGATCCGAAAAAAGAGGGAGAAAGGGAACCCCCTATAGATGTGTGTACCCCCCCCCCCCATGTATACCGAGTTGATCAACATAGTGTCATTATTTGACACGAGTTGATCAATGTAGTGTCATTTTTTGACACATTTTTTTAGCATTTTAGTAACAAAGAAATGACTGTAAAAACTGTTTCACGTACCGATTTTTATTTTTTTGAAGAAAAACGGACGCCCCAACACATTACAATGTATTATCGATACTTTGGAAAAAAAATGTGTACTGCACTTAGTAAAATCATTATTAATCAAGTATAATCTTCTTTAATTAAATCACAACACTACTAGAGAAATGGTCTATAGCAACAGTTTTTTTATACATTTCGCAACGCATAAATGCGTTGTCAGGGTCTATACCAACACACAAGAAAGCGTTGTGTTAGATCATGTAGCGAGGTTCTATTGCAACACATATTCTAAGTGTTGGTATAGATATAAATTATGTGTTGTCATTGCTTGCAACACTTTTGCCAACACATCTTAAGTGTTGTCACTTGAACATCTTCATTTCACCTCTAACAACACTCTCGCAACACTTAGACAACACTTTCGCAACACTTAAACAACACTATCACAACACTCTCGCAACACTCTCCCATCACTCAGACAACACTCCCCCAACACTCTGTTAGCACTCAACCAACACTGCACTTTCCTAACACTCTTTCTACACTCACAATGCACTTTCCCAACACTCTTCCTACACTCACAACACTCTCGCGACACTTAGACAACACTTTCGCAACACTTAAACAGCACGTTCACAACACTATCGCAACACTCAAAAAAGAAGGAAAATCATAAGAAAACTACTAATGCAATTTCAAATCACCAACAAGAACATAATGAAAAGAATTAATAAATCAGAATACAACATGCTCAGTAGATTAACAAAAGTAGAGGAGTTATGTATTGTACCTTGCTCTAATTATGTAATGTGCAATTGCATCGGTTACGAAATCAACTGCAATACCGTATGGTGTGCAGCGAGCAGCAGTTCCAGATACATCTTTGCAGAGGCACAAGCAAACAGAAGAAGAGAAAGAAATGGCGTAGAGTATGTATGTTCCTTATCACCAGTTAGGGTTGCAATCATCACAAGGTGTGACAGAACAAATCAAAAGCTTCTATTGTTATAATCACCAAAGAGCGGAAGATAAGTTCAATTACATTACCGGTTCCGGAAACTGTAACTATACCGGTTCAATCTAGTGTGCAGCGAGCAGCAAATCCAGATTTATCTCTGCAGAGGAGCAAACAAACAGAAGAAGAGATTGGAATGGGGCAGAGCATTTATGTTCCTTATCGCCAGTTAGGTTTGCAATCTTCACAAAGTGTGACAGAAAAATAAAAAAACTTTAATTGTTATAATCACCAGAGCAAAAGATATGTTCGATTATACTACCGGTTCCAAAGGCGCAAACAGAAGAAGAGAATGAAAAACGGTGCAGAGCATGTATGTTCCTTGTTCGCCAGTTAGGGTTGCAAAATTACCGTGAGTGAAGAGAATGAAGAATTGCCCTGAGCATGTATGTTCCTTGTTCGCTAGTTAAGGTTGCAAAATTACCGAGAGTGAGGAAAATGAAAGAGTGGCGCAGATTCGCAGAACATGTATGTTCCTTGCTCGCCAGTTAGGATTGCAAAATTACCGTGAGCGAATAGAACGGAGAATGGCACAGAGCAGAGCAGGTAACCAGCAGCAAAAAGATTTTTTTTGAGGTGTAGTAAGTGTTGTATTTAAGAAACAAAACTAAATCCCAACACTGTAAAATAAGTGATGGATATTTGGGGAGGGATATGTTTTATCCTTTTAAAAAAAGTGTTTGAATATAATTATGTTGTTAGTAAAGTGTTGGGATAACCCATTCCCTTAGTAGTGCAAGTGGATGTCAATTAAAGAAAAAAAAAGTTGTACCCACACTTTGTTACATATTTACAACGCTAAAATGATTTAAATTTTTTTTGAAGAATCATATGTGAAATATGATTAAAACTAAACTATAAACTCAACTGAAATTCTCAACCCCAACTATTTTCTTTATGTACAACTTCATTAAATTAAAAGCAACATTTAATTTTTTTTAAAAAAAAGATTCGATAAAATAAGTTGGAAAACTTAATTAATTAAATAACAACATAGCTCCATTAAAATAGAACTAATAAGATCTAAGCACATCCATTTCTTTTCTCAACTCAATAATCTGACCCCATGCAGCTCCTCCTTGTCAGTTGAAGATTTCACCACCGAGAATCAGGAGTTCGATTGTTCTCACCCTAGCTGCCCATAGTAGATTATGGATAAACGTTGGGTAAGCTAGTGTTCGGATAGCTTTCTTTGTGTGCTGGTCAATCATAGTCAAAGTGAAGATAATCTTTCACCTTCACCTACCTACGCTCGCATGCACACGCACACACAAAGGTGTGTTTCACACCGCAGCTGATCTTTTTCTTGCACTACAAACCAAGCTGAATCCAAAGACAAAAGAGAAAGGTTAATTTTGACTTTATGGTTCGTCAATGAAAGCTCGTGCATACAAAACATGATACTACGGAATAGCTTAACTAGTGAGATCAAGCTATATTCAAAAACACCTGCACTCCTTCCCACCCACACTTCTTCTTCTCTCCCCCATCACGACTATCGGCTTTCACCAACGCCGTGTGCGCCTTCATTGCCAACAACGCTATAGAGCGGCTCTCGTCTCTTTATCCACAGTGTTGGTTATATTTATTTAAGTAATAAATAAAAGATAATATTTATTTGTTAAATATTAGTTACAACCAACGTCAAATAATATTGATAAGAATATTTGTTATTCTTATCTCTTTTCTGTTATTATTATATATAGAGACTCTGGAATTAGTTTCCAGTGATAGAAAAGATACAGGAACCCTAGTTCCCACATAATACAGAGAGAGAGCGGTGTTAGGGTTCTTAGGTCGTGGATAGCGTGGGGAGTGCTGCTGTGGTCTCCTCCACCTGGTAAACGCGAAGGATTCATCAGTTGCTGTCAAAGGAAGTCGATCCGGTTGACAACGAATAGAAAGAACGATCCGTATAATTCCGCTGCGTTCAAGAGGTAGGTACCCTAATCCATATATTTCTATCAGTGGTATCAGAGCTTAATTCATTCTTTTGATTCGTTGGTTGCCGAGAAATTATAGATTATACGCCATATCTGTAAGTACGCAGAGCCATACTTCTATATTCATGAAAAATTGAATCGTTAGATAAATTCGTGCGCTATCCGTCATCTGTATGCAACGTTAGTTTTTTTTGTAATGATGTATGTGCGTTGCGACAGAGTTTATCTTTCAATCTTGGTATGGCTGTATGTAATCCTTCAAAGCTGCGCATCAGTTTTCTAAACCGATGGATTCGATAATATGTTTAGAGAAAAGACCTTATTTTTTAAGTATAAATATGGTAATTGTAGGCGTATCCTTTTTTTTTTATAGAGAACAAGGTTGCGGCAGCCGCTGTTCAAATAAAAATAATTATGTCGAATCGCTAACTTCGTATGAGATATTTCCGGTATTAAATCAAAAAATAGGATCTTGATTATGTCGGTGCAGGTTTGTGTGTTAATAATCGGTGAATTGATAGAACGCAATGAACAAATAAATTTTATAATCTGTCTTTGATTATTATGATTCCATGGCTGCGTATTCACAACACCATTCGCTGGTATGCATAGATTGGCTATGCGTGTGAAAGCAATTGTTTTTTGCTGGCATGTATTGCCGAGTTCCATTCTCTTTGATGTATTTGTGAAAGCGAATCGCTTCCGATTATAACTAAAATCTGCGAGCATTGATTGCATTGGGTTACCTTTAGAGCGTTGAGGTTAATTTCATATTACAGCGATTAATTTCTTCTTATTGATATATGTCTGATCGGTAACTCACTCGCCCTAGGGTTAAATTTTAATTATTATTTGGCGACCACAGTGGGAGTCGAACCCACGACCTTTTAGGTGAAGATGGATTTGTTCCTATATTATGAGAATTATTATCTATAATATATGTAGATCGATATTATGGTTATCTCTATCCGATTTATTCTCTTTGTGAGTAATTTGAGTGTTATTTATACGGTTAAATTCTAACGCGTAAATATATCGAATCGGATATGTATAAGTTACATAATAATTTTTATACAATACCATAAATATATGTTTTTGTAACATATAGATTGTTAAAATGTTTTTGTAACATTAAATTCTTACAGTTGTAAGATTAATATTATTGTTCGTTTTTGTGACGAGTATATATTATTGTTCCATGTTTTTAGTAATTATTATTCTATTATGATATGAATAATAATTTTATTAGAATTGAACATAAGTTGTTCAAAATAATTTAAATTAATCTAGTTTGTCTAGATTGTCTTTAGTAGACACCAAGCAATTTAATCTTTTGAACATAAGTTGTTCAAATAATTTTAATTAATCTAGTTTGTCTAGATTGTCTTTAGTAGACACGAATTAATTGAATAATTCTTTTCATAGGAATTTATTAATGGAACAATAATACTGAAAATTTGTTTTTCATTAGCTATGGGAACCGATATAATTTCAATTGTTTTTGAAATTATAAATGCATTTGTTGCGTGTTTATGGTATGTTAATTTGTAAGTCTAAGTACTGAAATTGATTGTATGCGTGGAGCATATTTTTGTTTCTTATACTTAGATAAATATTTTAATAATACTATAAACGAGTAGTGTTATGTACACTCGTAATACACAACTGATAGCGACATTATTTTTTTGTAAGATGGATGTCGAATCGAAGAGTATTGTAGCGGATCTTAACAAGGAAGAAACATTCTCTATGAAGAAAAGTCATACCTTAAGCTATTGTTGTGTTGCTTCATGTTATATGTTAACCAATACAAGTTCTATGTGGACTGTAGACTCAGCAGCAACAGAGCATGTGACTTGGGATCGGACATCTTTTGTAGAGTTTCGCCGGATTCCTAGGGGAAGCCAAAAGATTTATATGGGGAATGATACTAGCATAGATGTGCACGGGATTGGAACATGTAAATTAGTTTTGCATGGTGGTCAATCTCTGTGCTTACAAAATGTCTTGTATGCCCCTGAAATAAGGCAAAATTTAGTTTCCCTTCCGTCTCTTCTTAAGACAGGCTTCAAATTTGTTTTTGAAGGATCAACTTTAGAGCTGTTTCAGAATGGTACATTTTTTCAGTAATAACTCTTTATTGAATGGTTTGGTAGTATTTAATGCCAAAATTGGTTTAAGTAATCATTTTCATTCACGTTATGTTATTAATTCTGATGATTCAGAACTTTGGCATGCTAGGCTTGGTCATATTGGTATTGATCGGGTGAATAGACTAGCAAGAGAAGAGCTCCTTGGTGGAACTCAAGAAGCTATAACTCGCTAAGTGTGAGCCCTGTTTAGCTGAAAAATCTACTAGGAAACCATTTTCTATAGAGGAAAGGACTACTCAACCATTGCAGCTAATTCATTCAAAGATTTGTGGCCTAATGAGTATGATTGTCAAGCTTGGTGTTTGATGATTTATCACACTCATTGGTAACTTCACACGAATTTGTTACGTGAATGAAGTAGAGAATAAATTAACTCTCAAGGTTAATTGGGAGAAGAACTGAGACTGATTCTCGTGATGCCACATTCTTGGTAAATGATTATTCATCCATTTATGGAGCAACTAGGGATCAAGAGTTCTATGAACTAGATGATCCTAATCAACCACCAGATTTAAGTAATCAGCATGATATGGTTGTTGAAGATGTTCTTTTGAATCCTCAAGTTCAGGAGGAGGAACACAATTGACATGCCTATAACTTTTAGAGACACTGTCTCAGGTTTTATGGATCTGAATGGATAAAAGCAATGGAAGAAGAGTTAGTGTCCAAGAACAATAACCAAGTTTGGAACTTGGGTGATCTTTTATTTGGTAAGAGGTTATACTCAAAAGGAATGAGTCGATAATGATGAGACATGTTCACTTGTAGTGAGATTTGGGTCCATCCGACTATTTTTGGCTATTGTTGCCCGTCTGGACTTAGAATTACATCAGATGGATGTAAAGACTGCTTTCCTCAATGGAAATCTTGAGGAGGAGATATATATGGACCAGCCTCATGGGTTTGAGGTTAAGGGTTAAGAGAAGGAGGTATGTCGTCTTCATAGATCCATCTATGGTCTTAAGCAGGCATCCAGACAATGGAATATTAGATTCCATGAGGCAATGGTCGAGGACAAGTTTTCCATTATAAATGAAGACCATTGTATGTATATAAGTTATACATACAAAGGATTTGTCATTCTAACTTTGTATGTAGATGACATCCTAATAGCCAGTGACAACTTGGATCTAGTTTCTACTACAAAAGCTAGTTTGACATCCAAGTTTGACATGAAGGATAAGGGTGAAGCCAGTTTGTACTGGGAGTCAAAATATTAAGAAATAGGAAGATAAAGATCTTGGGTTTGTCTCAAGATAATTACCTTACCTTAATAATATTGTGAAAATATACCATCTTAGTGATTCTATACCCAATGACTCTTCTAACCAAAAAGATTATATGCTTAGTGCGTGTATGGACCTAGCTCAAAAGAAGTAGCCTATATGAATAATGTACCATATTTCAGTGATGTTGGTAGCTTAATGTATGCTATGTTGTACACCAGGCTGGATATCTGTTATGTAGTTGGAATTGTTAGTCATTTCCATACTAATCCAGGTCCTGAACACTGGAAGTTGCCAAGAGTTTTTTTACCTTTAGAGCATAGCAAACTATGTGTTATGCTATGACTACGGTAATTTTAACCTTGTTGGATATAAGAATGCTTATTCTCTTCAATATTTTGTTTGTCAAAATATCATGTTGTGTATTGATGTCAATGAACTATAAGGCATACTTTCTCACACAAGTAGCCAGCTTCATTGGATATATGTTATCATGAAGTAATGCTAACTTTGTCTTAGTGACTCAAAGTTAGTGGGAGACTTTTGTAGTCTATATTAAAAGGGTTATTGGTTAATCCACATGGGATATTTAATAAAGGTTCCTGTACCCATGTAAGTTCATTTTTAGCCGAGTGGGAGGTGTCTATGTGAATTTTTGACTCGTGTGGGTGGGAGTTGACATCCTCTATGTAAGAGAACTCCCCACAGCGTACTTTCATACGGTACGTGCTAGCGACCTCATTGAAGCGTATGGATTGATCCTTGCTCCTTCGCTGTGTGAGTCAATGTTTGTTATTTGCACCTTTTGACCTTTTGACTTGGGTTGTAATAGTGGTAATGATGCTGCTACTTTGGAAGGATTACCAAGATTCCATGTTTTTTACGGTTTTAGTGTAACCTTCTGGGAAAGCGGTTATTGCCATTAAGATACGATGCCAAGTAAAAGGAAAAGTTTACAAGAGTAGTTCAGACTGAAGTGACAATTGCTGGCGCCAGTAACTTTAGTAGTTATAGTGATTGGTCACAGTATCCTGCTCATCCATATGTTGAAGGATCTGGGTTGAGTTTGGATTAGTCGAACAGAAATTGGACTTGAGGTGCTGGCAACTCTTTTTTGGATGCTTCATTCTGGCCTGAGAGGTTTGGTTTGGAGTTATCCACATTGCAGGTGTGTTGCCAGGTCGCACGGCCTATTTGCCTGTATGAAACACGAAAGCTCTCGAGTATTTGACCTTTGGTTGAGTGGGAGATGTTGGTTATATTTATTTAAGTAATAAATAAAAGATAATATTTATTTGTTAAATATTAGTTACAACCAACGTCAAATAATATTGATAAGAATATTTGTTATTCTTATCTCTTTTCTGTTATTATTATATATAGAGACTCTGGAATTAGTTTCCAGTGATAGAAAAGATACAGGAACCCTAGTTCCCACATAATACAGAGAGAGAGCGGTGTTAGGGTTCTTAGGTCGTGGATAGCGTGGGGAGTGCTGCTGTGGTCTCCTCCACCTGGTAAACGCGAAGGATTCATCAGTTGCTGTCAAAGGAAGTCGATCCGGTTGACAACGAATAGAAAGAACGATCCGTATAATTCCGCTGCGTTCAAGAGGTAGGTACCCTAATCCATATATTTCTATCACACAGTAACAGATTCAGCACTGAAGTACCAATATCTGGCCCGGAATCGTCCGCTTGCCAACGACTTTTCCCAGCAAAGAGAAGTCCAGCGCAAATACAAAACCACCAACTCTCATCCTCGTCTTCATTATCACCGTCATCGCCACCTGTTGGATCTGAGATGGAAACGAAGTATTTCCCAGAGGTGAATGAGGTCGTGTAATTGAAGACGTGAGAGATGTACGAAAGTGATGGATAAGAGTGGGATTACTGCTGTTTCGATCCTACAACAACCAGATCCAATTTTCCCTTGGGAGATTTTCTCAACAGAGGGGAACTATCTCAAGCACGCCAGTTGTATGATAAAATGCCCAACAGAACTCTTTCACTTCCACTAGCCAGCAGTATTCGAAAGCCACACAGTTGAAATTAAAGATCTTGGAAATCCTTCTCTGTTCATCCTCCTACGTTTTCAAGATGGGTCTGCCTACACTAACACCAGAAAGCACGCTATTCGTCGACAATCTTCGGGAAAATGTAAGTATCAATCTGTTGTGGAATCTTTTTCATCCTTTCGGAAACATTTGTCATATTCGAATAGCAAGAAAGAAAAGAGTCGACTTGAATCGGCGCTTTGCTTTTGTTGAGTTCCACTTCCAAAGGGATGCAGAAAAAGCTATGGGTTATCTCCATGGTCGACTCATTGAAGGGCGTAAGATTATTGTTGAGCAGGCCATCCCTTGGAAACCAAAAGATCGACGCTCCGTTTCTGCTGCTCCGTCTGTCTCCTCTTCACTGAGAAAAAATGTTTCTTCTGCCCAGAGAATTGCTGAAGAGACTGAGAGTCCTTTGTCAAAGGTTGCTGCTCATGATTCTCACATTATGCCACACTCTATTTCTTTAAAAGCTTCAAATATGATGGTCTCTAAGCTAGAGAGAAGTATTGTGTTACAATCTGGAAATCATCTTCGTTTTGAGCAACTCAAGATTAAGCTTAGTAAATGGGTGCGAGTGGACGAAATCATCCCCTCTCCGGTGATAAGGTTGTTGTTGTTCTGCATTCTGTTGAAGACCGTATTAAACTCTTGGAGAAGAAATCTCACTAGAAAATCAAGGCTTGGGAGCCCTCGGACCAACCGAACACTAGACTAGTGGACATCATAATCAGAGGAATTCCTTGATGGCATGGTCTACAGAGAATATCATCTCCATTGCCCAACACCTAGGAAAAGTGATTGCCATTGAGGGAGACAAAGAAGCAAGCGCTCTAGGCTACTCAAAGGTGATTGTTAGGATTGAAACCAATCAATTCACCTTGATTAATGAAAATTTCACTATTCTTACGAATAATATTCCTACAACTGTGGGTGTTAGTGAAATCAACAATCTCCAAGTTTTTTTCCTTGTCTCCAACTCTGTCTATGGAGCATGTGACAGGCCAAGACAATAAGATAGTTGATGAGGTGGGAATCTCAAGATCAAGTTCCCCATCCAAAAGTGTTGATTGTACCAATAAGGATACTAACGATTCTCAGACAGATCGTGAGAGCTCTGATGCACTGCGTTGTCTTGGAACTCTGCGTCTGCTTGAATACGGATTTCCTGAAGATGGTCTCAATAATCAGGTGGATTCACTTAATTGTCTGACGTGCTCTCCAGATCAGACCCTACAGGAACAACTTGCTCTATCTGCCCATCTTGCATCTGAGAACATTGACTATGCTCCTGGTGGTGTGTGTGATGTTTCTCATGAAGCTCACTCAGTCATTGGGTCGGATTCTCACATTGAATTAGTCACCTCTGAACCTAATGAAGCGATTGACACAGTCCATGTGGCCAGTAACACATCAGACCATCCCACCATGATTCCATTGCCACATGAAATACCTGACTCTATGCAAACTTATTATGATATCGGTGCTAGCTTAATTGAGAAAGACACGGCCGATAAAATTGCCAACAAAGAGGCAGTTGCTTGTCTTGGTTTTGGTAAGCGTCTACAGGTGCATATTCCGAACCCCTTATTATCTATTGAGAACTTTTCAAAATCTCTCGAAGGCCCGAGAAGAAGTGCAAGGGTTGAAGGAAAAAAGAAAAATAAAGAAAATCACCCGGAGATCTCGACACCTAGTCTCTCTAATAGTCTCTCATTAGAGTTCTAATCTCCCTCTCACTTTGATCCATGTCTTATTTATTGACTCTTTCTCTCGCGTGTTCTTGTCTGTTACTGTTCTTTTTGTATTGTTTTTTGTTATGTCTGGTGTCTTTGTAACTTGGCAAGTGCTTCTTCTTGAAGCATACTTTGCCACAAACTGCCTTTGGCAGTAAATTATCAAAAAAAACAAAAGAGAAAGGTTACATATTTGTAAAAAAACGCTATAGACTACGGTAAGTGTCTTTCAATATTCGCAATGTCAAATAATTCATCTCTCTAGAAAACTTCACCTTGTAAATGTGTTGTGTTTATTTTCTAGAATTTGTTTGTTCCAGATTTATTTGTAAATAGTACGTATTTAGCAGGTCTAGCTATGATAGTGATAATAATTTGGATGTAGTTAAAATTGAGTGGGGGCTTAATGGTGTGGATTTAACTAGTCTTTTTTCTTGTTGATAGAAACCAGCCTTCTCGTTCCAAGGAAAATATAGTAAAGGAACAGAGGTAATAGCCCACAATAAATCATACAACCATAACGAAACCGAATTAAATTTATATAAGATACATAAACTTCATAGAGACTAGAACATTGAGAGAAACAAACTTCACAATTGTGAAACTTACGAAGCATAAGGAAAAATAAACAAGACCAACCTAAAGCGACTAAAAACAAAAGATTAATAGTTAAAAGACAAGGGAAGTAAGAATAGCTTTAAAGAGCACCAATAGAGGATTCTATCCCTTGCACAACTTAGGCTTGATAGCCAAAGCGCGGATCATAAACATTGTGATCGTTTGAAATCATGTAGCCACGCTTTACCTAGCCAAGGCATATACCAATCTCAAAACCAACTGCTAAAATCCAAGCCAAAATCAACTTGGCCTTAATCATCTTCATAACTATACTAGTCTGCTCCAGTAACAATATACTCCAAACGCTTACCATCTTCTAATTTCTTGCTTTTACCCTCATATGTTGCTCGAAAAGTATATTCCACTGATCGCCTACATCTAGCGATCACTGCAACTCTCACCTTCCATGCATTCATCTAAAAAAGTGATCGATTCCCCACCATTCCAGTCAACCACCAACGTTAGTTTGACATAATCAAGTGCTAAACAGAGGTGATCAAAACGGCATGACACACGTGCTCCATATTCGTTGAAAATCGATGAGCAGCTGGGATGGTGTAAGCGACTGTTTCTTTTCCCCCTCCGTCTCCCTCTCAATCTCAATACACAATCTTTGATCAAATACTATTACATGCAAAAGAAGCTTCAAGAACATCAGCCGGGAATTGATATTGATGACTGCAACTTTTCCCTTTAGTAAATACAAATTAATAGAAGACAAAATAGACTTCTCCCCTAACACTAAACTACCCATACCTTTAAACAAAACCACAATCAGAGGTAGAAGCAGAGTCTTTCTGTAAGATAATAGCTGGAAAACATGACATGCAAAGAGATACTTAAAGACAAAAAGGACAACTAGAGAAGAAACCTGGAGAAGACAAAACCAGGAAGAAAATAGACCTAGAAGAGAATTGAAGGGAAAGAAAGTAGGGAGTTAGAATGAGAGAACATGATGACCATCAGAGAAAGAACTCGTAATTCCTAGTAAATTATGGAAAATTGCTTAAGATATATGAGATCAACAAAGGAAACCTCAAACCATTCGAGCTTGAAAACTAGCCAACTTGAGCCCTTTGTACATGATACATAAATGAAAAACCACCCTGGTTAAGACCGTTACACGCCGCACGCTTATTACCTAAGACACGCAAGGCTACACTAGCGAATTCCCAAAACAGAATCAAATACTCATATATATACAAACGAACGATTACAACTTGTCTTTACAATACACAAGCGGAAGCCAAACCAAAATACGAAACATAATCCAAATGCAACTGAGCCCCAAGGCCAAACAAGCTAAATACAAAGCTCAAATGCCAAAACTAATAGCAGAAGCCGAGTCTCCAAACACGAACTAAAACCTGCAAATCAGACAGAAATAGGGGTGAGCCAAACTATAGCTTAGCAGATAATAAACTTCATCCGCTGAGCATGCTCAAAACTAATACTAAACATACATTTATACTTATACAAAAGCATAGCAAAATAAAAAACAAAAGCCGTAGAGGAAGAAGGCAGAAACAGAAGTTTAACCAAGAACAGAAGCTCAACAAAATCAGAAGTTTAACGAAGATGGAAATCACACAACAATCCACCTAAACCAAACACTGAGAGAAAACAGACGGAGCAGAGCACTTTAGAAAAAAATAGAAACATTCAGAAGACAAAAAGCACACAGCAGTCTGTCATAAACCAGAAACAGTCATAGCCAACGAAGGCATAGCACTTAACAAATTAGAGGCTTCTCAGAGAACGAAAAGCACACAACAGACCGCCTCAAACCAAATACATACAGAGAAGACAAAAACATATCACTTTACAAATCAGAAGCTTAAAGAGACAAAAAACACATAGCAGTCTGTCAGAAATCAGAAGCAGACGGAGCAGATGAAAGCAGATCACTTATAAACAAAGATGGGACACTAGCACCGAACACAACACTCAGAAAGGGTCGGAGACCCATGGATCTAACAGATCCCTCGGCAACGCAGAAATTACCAAAAGGCCAAAAGGCCCGTCGACCCTACATAATAGAAATGGGAATGACCCAACAATCAGAATGACGTCTACATATCATGCTGCGGGATAGCTTGACCCAGCCTTCCACGGCTTAGAATGTACAGAAACTAGGTCCCCAAAACAGGGTTTCAATCAAAACAGATCATAAGGTGCTCTGAAGCACAAACACCAAGGCACAAAGCCTTAACCACATCAAAGCAGAAGTCGTCGCTGAAACAGATGTCTTAACCAAGACCAATGAAATACGGAAGATCAAAACGAAGTTAGAAGCCGAAACACACCTCCAAAGCAAATCAGAAGTCAAAGGCTTATCGAGAACTTTCAGATCAGAAAACACATAAACATGTGCCAAAACACATCAAAATAGATAGTATTTGAAGAGAGGAATGCAACGCCGTAAACGGCACTCAAAACGGAGGTCAAACGAAGAAATTACGCGAAATCAGAGGGTTGTCCGGACGCATGCCGTGACACAAAACAGAGGTGTCCGGACATGTGTCCGGACTTACAAGTCCGGACGCACGCAAGACTGCAGCTTTTAAACACGTCTGGACTTACGTCCGGATCACAACTTCGGATGCAAGTCCAGGTTGAAAACAGATGAAGTTGTCCGGACAGAGTTTGAAAGTTGAAAAATGTGTGTCCAAACTTGTGTCCGGGCTTGCAAGTTTGGACACAAGTCGAACTGCAAACCCGACATTCGTCCTCGCACCCCGTCCGGACATCACAAAAATGAAGGGAAAACAGAGACGTCCTTACTCACACCCGGACATACATGTCCGGACGCAAGTTCGGACACGGCAAAGGTTACAAATCTCAGCGACGAATAGAAGCAAAACCAGAGGCAAATCACCATTAATATTTATGGAGTTCATTATAGTAGAATAAGAAAATCAAACTATACTCCCACGGGGTTTTAATGCATCGAAAACGCACATCAAAAATCAAAGGAAATCTCCACATTCAGAGAATCAAAACAAACATATACGGAAACAATATTCGAAACCCCTGTGGGTGAACATATGCAACTGAATCCATCTACCACCTACCTCATATCCGAAGCAAAGCTATCTCTGCGGACTCTACGATTCACTCCACTCGAATCACCACTCGAAACCACGAACCCTCGAACAAATTGGGAGAAGACCGCAACCGGAAAGAGAAGCAAAGAACCGAAGCGAAGAATATTGGCCACACTCGGAATCCCATACACTCAAGATCTACGGACTTGAACAATGACACATCAGATGAACAAAATTGTAGGAAAAAGGAGATTGAGAAGCGGAGCAAAGGGAGAAGATGTGCAAAGCGAGATAGGGTTGAGGGAGAAAAAACTATCGTGAGAAAACCAGAAAGGTGGGAGAAAAATAATGATCGTGAATAGAAGTGAGGAAAGAGGAAGAAAATAATAAAAATGAGAAGGAGGATTTATAAAGAAACTAAATCATTCCTAACTCATAGATAATAATAAAAAAAAGAAAAGACAAATGTAATACTCTTTCCGTACAACTAATATAATGATCAGAAGATATCATAAGCCAATTAATATATGATCAAAATGTTATCCAACTCCCTTTGCGAATCATACAGAAATAAAATAGAATAAAAAAATATGGGGCATAACAACATACCCCTCTTAAAAAGAATTTCGACGAAACCCAGAATAGGAACAGATGCACTTCCGGTGCCAGAATACTACGAACACTCACAAGGAGCTAACACTCAGAACTCACCGTTGATTGCCTGACAAAAGAACAAGTAGAATATTCCTAACACATAGTCCTAAAGCACAGAAGGAAACACTCACACCTCACAGAGCTAACACTCGGAACTTGTTAGCTGACTCGCTGATTGAAGAGCCGAAGCAAAAATTACTGAAACTAAACCTGAAGGCACGGGAACAACACTCAAACTCACTGCTAACTGACTAACAGAGGAACACAACAAAAGATTAGCCCTAAGACACAGACAGAACACTCACACTTATCTCAGAAGCTCTAACTTACACGAGTTAGCACATCGAACCTACTGGCTCATTCACCAACAGAAGAAATGAAAAATCACTGAAGGCTAAGCTTGAGGGATCATGAAAAACACTCAGACAGACATTATAACACAACAGAAGATTTCCAGTGCCCAGCCTAAAGGCACAAAAAAAATGCTAAACTCTCAGAAGACATTTTATCTAAAGGACCATACATACTCTCGAATTCGCATCTCAAAACACAACACGACCTCACAACTAAAGCACACAACTTACACAATCAGAACTCACATTCAGTCATCCTTTCCCAAAGGACCCGACTCCCTTAGTCTCACACTCAGAACACACAAGCACATGAAAACAGACACTACGCTTCCGTTGTGCAACTCTAATAGCGGACAACAACAGAGCAGACACACATAACAGACACCAGATAACAATCAAAATCACGCAGCAAATAGCATATAACAGATAGTAGGCAAAGACACAGAAGTGTAGACATGCAGACACCCACAAATCCCAACGAAAACCAAACCTAGCTCTGATACCACTAAATGTAACGACCCCAAAACCACCCTGGTTGCGAGACTGTTACACGTCGCGCGCTTATTACCTAAGACACACAAGGCTACACTAGCGAATTCCCAAAACATAATCAAATACTCATATGTATACAAACGAACGATTACAACTTGTCTTTACAATACACAGGCGGAAGCCAAACCGAAATTCAAAACATAATCCAAATACAACTGAGCCCCAAGGCCAAACAAGCTTAATACAAAGCTCAAATGCCAAAACTAATAGTAGAAGCCGAGTCGCCCAACACAAACTAAAACCTGCAAATCAGATGGAAATAGGGGTGAGCCAAACTATAGCTCAGCAGGTGATAAATTTCATTAGCTGAGCATGCTCAAAACTAATACTGAACAAACATTTATACTTATACAAAAGCATAGCAAAATCAGAAATAGAAGCCATAGAGAAAGAAGGCAGAAACAGAAGTTTAACCAAGAACAGAAGCTCAACGAAATCAGAAGTTTAACGAAGATGGAAAGCACACAACAATCCACCTAAACTAAACAGTGAGAGAAAACAAACGGAGCAGAGCACTTTAGAAAAAAACATAAACGTTTAGAAGACCGAAAGCACACAACAGTTTGTCATAAACCAGAAACGGCCAGAGCCAACGAAGGTAGAGGACTTAACAAATCAGAGGCTTCTCAGAGGATGGAAAGCACACAGCAGACCGTCTCAAACCAAATATAGACAAAGCAGACAAAAACAGATCACTTTACAAATCAGAAGCTTAAGGAGACAGAAAGCACATAGCAGTATGTCATAAATCAGAAGCAGACAGGGCAGATGAAAGCAGATCACTTATAAACAGAGATGAGACACTAGCACCGAACACAACACTCAGAAAGGGTCGAAGACCCATAGATCTAACAGATCTCTCGGCAACGCAGAAATGACCAAAAGGCCAAAGGGCCCGTCAACCCCACAGAACAGAAATAGGAATGACCCAACACTCAGAATGACGTCTACATAGCAAGCTACGGGATAGCTCAACCCAGCCTTCCACGGCTTAGAATGTGCAGAAACTAGGTCCCTATAACAGGAGTTCAATCAAAACATATCAGAAGGTGCTCTGAAGCACAAACACCAAGGCACAAAGCCTTAACCACATCAAAGCAGAAGTCGTAGCTGAAACAGATGTCTTAACCAAGACCAATAAAATACGGAATATCTAAACAAAGTCAGAAGCTGAAACACACCTCTAGAGCAAATCAAAAGTCAAAGGCTTATCGAGAACTTTCAGATCAGAAAACACATAAACATGTGCCAAAACACATCAAAACATATAGTATTTGAAAAGAGGAACAAAACGCCGCAAGTGACACTCAAAATGGAGGTCAAACGAAGAAATTACACGAAATCAGAGGGTTATCCGGACATGTGTACAGACTTACAAGTCCGGACACATGCCGTGACACAAAACAGAGGTATCCAGACATGTGTCCGGACTTACAAGTCCGGACGGACGCCAGACTGCAACTTTTAAACACGTCTGGACTTACGTCCGGGTCACAAGTCCGGACGCAAGTCCATCTACCACCTACCTCACATTCTAAGCAAAGCTATCTCTGCGAACTCTACGATTCACTCCACTTGAATCACCACTCGAAACCACGAACCCTCGAACAAATTGGGAGAAGACCGCAACCGGAAAGAGAAGCGAAGAAGCGGAGCGAAGAATATCGGCCACACTTGGAATCCCACACACTCAAGATCGACGGACTTGAACAACGACACATCAGATTTATGAAATTGTAGGAAAAGGAGATTGAGAAGATGAGCAAAGGGAGAAGATGTGCAAAGTGAGAGAGGGTTGAGGGAGCGAAGAAACTGTCGTGAGAGAACTAGAGAGGTGAGAGAAAAAATAATGGTCGTGATTAGAAGTGAGGAAAGAGGAATAAAATAATAAAAATGAGAAGGAGGAAATAATAAAGGAATAAATCCTTCCTAACTCATAGATAATAATAAACAAAAGAAAAGACAAATGTAATACTTTTTCCATACAACTAATATAATGATCGGAAGATATCATAAGCCAATTAATATATGATCAAAATGTTATCCAACTCCCTTTGTGAATTAGAAAGAAGACAAAATGGAATAAAATAAATAAATAAAATCTGGGGCATAACAACATAAAAAAACGGGAGTAAGTTTGTCAGACAACCATGTGATCATCCCAATCCACCTGAATGAACTGAGAACGATCCTCTATTGTGTTGTTCAAGCATAGACCAGGAGGACTATCAATCACGCTGAGATCACACAGTCATTATGTCATCCACTAGACTTTATTTCCTGTCTCCGTAGAACTTAAGGATATAGATGTACGAGTCTATAGAACAGATCCTATTTTAATTATTTTTTACTATTTTAAATATATTATATTAATTTATGTGGTATCATGTGAATTAAAAATATTTTTGTGGTATAATGTGAACTATTTTTATTAACAAGTAGGGGTATTAGTAATTAGTGGTATCTGGTGAAATAAAATTATTTTTTATGGTATCATAAAAACTTTTTATAAAAATGTGGTATTTTGTGAATTAGCAAACTTTTTAATGGTATCCCGTGAAATTTCCCAAAATTTAAAGTTAGGAAAGAGAGCTTAACTTGAATTTATAATATTTAAGGCTTACTTTTTATGATATTGTCCTTTTTATTATCCTGTGCATATGAGAGTCAAGGGTCTAAATATACCAATTATCAGTGATGCTAAGGCATGAATCATTCTGGGACACACACCTTAGAGTGATGTGTAAAAGTGAGGGAAATGAGGAGGATGACGTGCAAGCACCATCCCTTCACTACCTGGGCCCAAAGCCCCAACCACCTCTCTAAGCGTACCCTTACCTGAAAACTAAATATCGGTCATGCCATGACATGACCCGTCCTAAGACACACCTCTGGGTGATGTGTAAAGGTGGGGAAAACAACGAGGATGAGGTGTAAGCCTCATTCCTTCACAACCACATCGACTCTATTGACTGCATCGACTCACTCATCAGGGGGTGGATAGTCTACAGAACCGCTAAATAGCCCGAGTTTCGCTATTGAGGGTTTGATCAGCCACCACGTTCAGCATGTTGATGCCCAGACGTCTAGTGGGTTAGCTATTCACGCCCCTTAGCTGCTCAAGACTCCTGGGTGACTAACATGGACATGGATGACGACATCGGTGGAAATGATGATGACGACGAGGGTACCAACGGAGATGATGTTGGTTATCATGAAGCTGAAATAGACGAGGAAACATCACGGAGTATGGTCCTAGTTGTTTCCACCAGGTGGAAGTTGACAAAGGTACCAGTTCTTGGTGGCCCACTACTGACTAGTGTTGTCACTAGATTCGAGGGACATGTTGTAGTCGACCTATGGTCTATGACTGATGTTTATTACCTTTCACCTCTTGTACTTAATCATTTAAATCTCCATGCAAGAAGGCATTATTTACGTCGAGCTGATTAATAACCCACCCTTTGTTAAGTACAATAACAATAAGTGCTCGAATCGTTGTTAACCTAACAACCGGTGAGAAAGTTTCGTTATAATCTAGCCCATGACGTTGGGTGAAGCCGTTGGCTACCAGCCTTGCCTTATATCTCTCTAGTGATCCATCAGATTTGAGTTTGGTTTTGCAAACCCATTTGCAACCGATGACCTTTTTTCCTCGTGGCAAAGTAACAATATCCCACATGTCATTTTGTTTAAGAGCTTGTAATTCTTCGTCCATGGCCTTTCTCCAATGAACATGTTTGGATGCTTCTTTGTAATTTTGGGCTCCTTCATGTCTATAAAAGAAGTGTTCTAAATGTGTGCACTGGATAACAAAGCCATGCAAGTATTTGGTTTGATCTCGGTAAGGCTCTCACAACCCACAATAAGATTGTTTGAGATGACACGATCTCTGTACACCCTTGTCATCCAAAACTGCTTGAAATACAGAATTGCAAACGTAGTCATTTAAATAACTAGGTTTGTGACTTTCCCTAATATAAAAAATTCACTCTCTATGTGGTATTGTAGCTGCTCTTCTAGAGCTTATTGACCCTTATCTTATGATTTTTCAATCATGAAAAATCATTCTCACACATGAGACTAATGCCTTGTCATCAAAACACATGCTTATGGGTCAACTATAATCCTTTGGAAAGGGTAGCGAGTTGCAACTACACTACATTCCAAGCAAGTGTTAATTCTTGACTTCATCAAGAAATATTTATAGTTGTATTGTCTTTAAACATGTTTCTAAAGACACACGCCTTCCCGCATATATGCCTTTCATGACCCCCTTTAGGTGTACAAATTTTTAGTAAATGGATAAATCTCATTCAGGACATATGATAAGCCTCAGACTTATCATATTATAGTAGTTAGAATTGTAAGATTATTTATGAAAATAAGGTTTAAATAGCTAGTTTTTGTATTATCTTGCATATAAAGTCTATTATATAAGTTTAGACTTACGTTTGGTATGCTTTTCATGTAAGGAATGGATTTCTAACCAAAGGATCAAGTGATGCCGGGCATGAAGCCGGATGTTCAGTTCACGACACAAGTTTGGAGTAACGTAGGGGTACTGCCGGATGTACTGTCGGGTGTCTGCTACCCGGCACATACTGAAAAGTTGCCCCGGTTCACCAGAAGTTAGCAGTTGATGACCGTTAACAATCTAGCTGATGCCGGGTGTGGTGTCGGGCATCCCATGTCCGGCACAAGCATCGTTTCGTTTGGATTTTGCGGTCTAATTAACCGTTAGAAGAAAACGTTTTGCACGTGGTGCCGGGTACTCCTCACCCGGTGATAAGCCTCAGACTTATCATGTTTTAGTAGTTATAATTATAAGATTATTAGTCAAATTAGGGTTATAATAGTTAATATTTGTGTTATATTATGTATAAAGTCTATATATATGTTCAGACTTATGTTTCTATGTTTTTATGCAAGGAATAGCTTCTGACCAAATAATGCCGGACATAATGCCGGATGGTTTCTGCACGGCACGAGTGTAGAGCGGAACATGTTACTGCTGGATCCAGTGTCGGGTACTTCCCACCCGGCATAAGTGAAAAGTTGCCACGATTGACCAAATGTCAGCAGTTAATGACCGTTACCACTCCAACTGATGCCGGGTATGGTGTCGGACATCTCTTGCCCGACACAAGCATCGGTTCGCGCAGATTTGGCGGTTTTGACCATTAACAGTTGGCACGTGTTTTATTAGGTGCCGGGTACATCTGACCCGGCATTACATCCAACACAATGAGAAAATGAAGTCTATAAATAGGCCGTGAGCCTACTCATTTCTGGACATTCCAACATACCATTTTCCACTCCATCCACACGCCAAACTCCGCATCATTCCCTTGTTGGTGTCCAAGGAGGTTCTGCACCATCATCCTCGTGAAGAGAAGAAGAAGATCTTGTCGGGTTAAGGCTATGACCAATTTCCTTTCCCTCCTTGTATTTTCTCTTTTGTTTAAGTGGATGGTGTTGTAGAATTCTTTGCTATCTTTGGTTAGGAATGATATTCTTGTAATTACTCTTATGGTTATTAATAAAAGAGCGAGTTTCATCAACTAAGATTCTGATCTTCATACAAAGTAGAATGAGTTCGCTACTTGTTCTCTTTACTTCTAAATTCTATTTGAGGATTAAAAGACAAAAGTAGAATATATTAAGGGATCTTAGTGGTCTTTAACTGTGTTGTTCTGAAAAGTGGGCAACATGACTTAAGATTGGAATTAATATATTTTTCTCCATTATCTTGTTCGTTTTCGTGGCATGAAATATGCACGATTCGATTATGGATAATGAGTTCCTGTTGTCAGACCCAGAAACATGGAAATACCCTTTACAATTTGAAGATGCCGGGTGTACCGCTGGGTGTTTGATGTCCGGCACATTCAAAGATCTTGAAGGTGCCGTGCATCCCTTGTCCGGCATGATATCCGGCGTATTCATTTTGTGAGATTAATATCGAGACTTTGCAGTTTGACTTATGACCATACTTGTTCTTATGTTGATTATCATCCCGAGTCAAAGATATTTCATTTAGATAGGATTTTTAGTTAGTTTATTCTTAGTGTAGAATTGTTATTTATATCCCCCCCTTGATTTAGAATGGGCTATTACTAGGATTAGGATTGATTTTCTATTAAGTCCCATGGGTTCGATACTCTTGGTCGTAATTTGCTTACGCTATATTCCGACCGGGATTTTTTGCTACCCGTATTAGAGTTGTAGGATTCTTTTATTCTTTTATTCTTTTGTACATTCTTTCTCCCTACAATTTTCTTGTTAGCAAAATGGCGCCGTTGCCGGGGACTTGGAATTAGTCCAAGTCCTAAAATCGGTAATCACCTTATTCTTTTATTCTTTATTCCTTATTCTTTGAATTAATTATTTCATTTTTTTAAGTTGAATGAGCCGGACATGATGTCGGATATAGTAATCCGGCACTTCTGGAGGAAGTCCGAAGCCAGATATGTTACACCCGGCATTATACCCGGCGCGTTTACTTCTATTTTCCATTTTGTTCATTTTTCCTAAAATAGTGGAGTCATGTCTAAATGATCTATTATTTTTATACCATTCGTTTTATTTCTCTCTTCTCTTATTTGTATTTCCCTGCTCATTTATTTTTCTTTCGGTTTGAATATGCCGTTCACGGTGCCGGGTAAGATCAACCCGGCACTAATGGAGGAAGTCCAATGCCGGACGCACCACACCCTGCACTATGCCCGATGTTCATTCTTATTTGCTTTTTTTTTTTTAGTTTTGTAAAATTCTTAGCATTACCTATTTTTATTCCTATATTATCTTTTCGTCCTTTACTCCCAGGATTATCATTGAAATATTGAGCAAGAATTGTGTGTTACCACCCTTCTTCTTGAGCGGGAGTGTTGAGAATATGTAACATATACATTTGTTAGAATTCTCTTAGTATTTAGTATATTACCGTTAGTTGTAAGTAGTTGTTAGTAGCGGTGTATGTTATATATATATACGCGTCTACGAGTTTGTTAGAATTAAGTAAAATGTGCTCTGTAATAAGTGTTTTAGTTTCTGTAACAAGAGTGAGACACTTACAGAATAATAATAGAGAGGTTCTTTTCATTAAACCGGAACTAGAATTTGAAACCTGTCAAGAACCACCCGGAACCGATTCTGAATCCACCCTTCGAAACCAACCGGAACCGCCCCGGAAAAGGTTCCAAATCTAAATCCAAATCCTTTGTTTGGGAATCAGAACAAGAACCAGACCGGACCGAAATCATGACCACCATTAATTGCGGAATATATTTATCCTTTTTTTATTATTGCACCATCTACTACTAGGATAGCTATAGTTGATGTTATTTTAATTTTTACATTATGGGATCTATAGTAGTAGTTAAGTAGTTAGAGTTTACATTTTTTTTGTAGGAAAAGTAAATTAGCAATGTTTATATTATCATATTATGTTTAACGCTCATTCTCAGATAATATGGATTTGATAATACATATTCTCTTTGTTATCTGAATAATCCAATATAACATTAAACTCTAAAACCTGCCTAACATTGCCATTTTATAAGCTTTATCCTGCGAGGCCTTCTTGATAGTATCTTCTTCTACCTCACTAAGTGTGCTTAGGGAACTTCAAATTTATAGTACACCGTCCCTTGTAATTGAGAGCGACTCAAGATCGTCTAACTGGATATGGGTTTATCTTCAATGGCCTTCACAAGATCATCTCTCACCAAAAACAGTATACTGATCTGAGAATATATAGTCAACAATTAAAGGTAATTGCACTTATTATTTATAATACTAGTAAATAAGTCAAAGTAAGTATTGAGCCCACAGAAACAGAAAGAAATAATTGTTAACCATATTACTAACTTAAATATTCAAATCAACATATAACATTAGAGGTTGGGGGAATATTTGTTGATTTCAAATTAAACTAAAGACGTAAAGTTGTGACTATATTAACTAAATTATAAAGCACCTTGGGACGGATACTTCACCTTCTATTCTACCTTTACTATGTGATGGTTGAGATTCTCAAGTTGATAATGTCTATCCTAAATAGTTCTCAAATGATGACTTAGCAATTTTAATAAGTTAAGACAAAAATCGCAATTTAGTAGTAAATTTGAATAAACTTAAAGCATTAAGAACATAACCCCTTATTGTTGCAACCAACTTTATAAATTGATTGATAACTTGAATTAACCGGTTATACCTATAACCTAATAATCTATCTTAGATTCTCATGTCGATGGACGATAACATAAATTATAACAACTGACTAGCATGCTAGAACACATGAAAAACAAAGGAAGAACTTTAGCTTCATCGAGAACCAAATGTAATCATATAGTTATGAAATACCCCAAACCTTAATATATTGATGAACTATCTAATTATATTATAAAGAGTTAAACAACAATGTACACAAAAACATACCTTAAGCGTTTAAACCGAAAACGCACCTTAGAGCACGAAAATGTGCTTTAAGGAGAAATGTGCCTTAAGCATTTGTACATGGAACTAAAAGGCTAATGATCCTAAATACCAATAAGGAATAAGGGAACAACAATAAAATGGTCATAGGAATCATTACGTGTACACACAAATTAAGTATACAAGTCCACACAAAAACCGGTACTAAACTGACGAAAGTCAAGGAGAAACCACTAAACGACTTGGTTTAAATTGGAATGAGCAACATGCTATTTCACGAACAAAGTTTCTAAAGGTTGTAAATGTACTAAGAACACATTTAAACTAGCCAAAACAAATTGCATAATCAATGTGAACCCGTAAGCACATAAAATGTGTTTTAAGGCATTTTGGGCTATGTAACATACCTAACACATGGTATAAGTCATTATGCACGAAATTAATTCATAAAATGTTACATAAATGCAAGATAAAAAAAAATCAGATCAAAAGGGCTATAGGGCTGCCGACATTAGAGGTATGAGTCACCAAGGGTAATTTGCTTTTAAATTCACTATTCCAACTACTTAGACTTTCATTAATTGCCAAAGCACCTTGTCCCCTTAGTGAATCATTAATCAGACTCTTACCTGTCAAATGAGAGCTTCCAAATTCGTAGCTCATCCTCTCTTTGAAGAAACAACACAAAAAAACTCCATGTTCTTAGATTTGAGCCTTAAAGAACACCTTGTCTTGTAGAAATCATAACTTTCTCGTCCTAGCTCCAAATCACAAGCTTGATAGCTCGTTGGAATCTCTCTTCAAGAGATTTACAACCATAGCTCATGATCCCCCAGATTCTTAGGAAAAACCACTAAGAAGTGCCTTTGATTCTCGAGGTAAAACATTGCCTTCTTGAAAACTTCTTGTTCTTTGGTTTTTGTTACAGCCGATTGGCATGGGATACTAAACCATCTTATTCTCCATCTTATTTTATAATTTTGGGGGCAATTCCTTTAGCAAATTGCTGGCAAAATTTCTAAGGAATTCAAGCTTAAATATTAAGCTAAAGGGTTAATATACAGGGTAAACTCTACAACTACCTATTTTATGGTTCTAAATGTTGATCTATATATGATCTAAACTATTGTATACCTTGTTTATAATTGCCGATTTTGTTAGGTGTTAGATTTAATTTTTGGCACCTAAAATGTTAATATTTTGTAAATCTAAAATTAGATTTATAACCCTTATGGTATAAACTTTAATATAAGCTATCATAATATATAAGAAAATTTCATATACTATAAGTTAGGGGGTGGCCGAAAATTAAGAGAACTTAGGTGAGTTAGGAAAAATTATATAACTAAGTTAAATTAAAGGAATTAGTATATTTAAGAGTAATATGTAAAATTTGAGAAGTTTTAGTTATATATAATAATTGCCGAAAATTTATATGAGTTATTATGAAATTTATGAAGTTTAGATGATGGGAAAATAATTGTAGAATTAAGTGTACAATTTATAAAGAGTTTATAAGTATTACTAGAATTTATAAGGTTTTTGATATATTTAAAGTTAATAAAAGATAGTATATGTATACTACAACTTTAGGTAATTAAATCTGGTGATTTAGAGATGTTTAAAATGATTTTTGATGTTCAAAACTCTGTAGGAAAATTAGTTACGAAAATTAGAAATTAATTAGAGTTAAATTGGTTAATAAATGACTTAGGATAAAAGAAAAGACCACAAGGATAAAATGGTAATTTCCCTGGTCAAACGTGGTCAAACGTGGCCAAACTTGGTCAATGACAGTTTGTAAAATGTTTGGAGGAGTTTGAATAAAATTTGTAGCAAAAGATTAGATGTTAAAAGGATAAAGGAATAAAAAGTTAAGTTAAATTAACTTTAGGGGTATTATTGTAAATTATGGAAAGTTAGGGGGTTGGACCATAAAAGACTGGTCAAACTTGGGTATATTTTGGTAATTGACCAAAAGTATAAAAGAAATTGATTAAGTAAGACTTTGGAAGAAATTAGAAATAAAAATAACAAGTTTAGAACTTATTATGAATAAAATAGAGATTAAGAGGAAACTATGAGTAAGTGATATAAATAACACATTTTTATGTGTTTAGAAGGTTAAGGAAATTAAATAAAGAATTTAGAAACAAGTTGTAAAAGAAACAGAGTTAAGACGGGGTTAAACGAGACCCGTATATAAATTAAGGTATACGAGGGGTATATCCGTAATTTAATAAGTATAGGAGAAATCAATACTTAAGCTATTTCTAATGAAAGTACAAGTTATATTGAAAAAAGAAATAAATACGCATGATACGGAGTATCATACGGACGTATACGAAAAATTTTAGTGTACATGAATAGTACTCGTATACGTGAATAGTATACGTATACATGTATAGTAAATACGTATACATGAATAGTAAATACGTATACATGAATAGTAAATACATATACATGAATAGTCAAATATGAGGCGTATACGTGAATAGTAAAATACGTATACGTGAATAGTAAAATACGTATACATGAATAATAGAATATGTATATGTGAATAGTAAAATACGGTGAATAGTGAAAATACGAAAATTAAGTTATTTAACCACGCCGTCTTAATGAACTATAGGAGCGGAGTAAGGTAACCAGAATAGTCAAGACGTCATCTGGAAGTGGATAAACGTCGTTAGGCTAAGGTATGGGGATTCTTGTAGCTTGTTTGCTAACGAGGTCTACCTCGGTTTGTGTGCTATGTGTTTGTGATACGACCAAACAGGATTAAGCATGAAACCGATTTATTGTATTGTTATTGTGCGTACATTGCACACTAACACGATTTGATTCAGAGCTTGTTCATTAACTATGTTTAGTAACAATTGTATAAGGTTACAAATACTCCAAGTTGTTAGTAGGTTAATACCGAGAGAGGTTTAACTAACCAATTGTCAATGAGACTTCAACTAACTGGAACTTGTGAGGAGAGGAATCCGGTATTGACTCCGGTCATGCATGTCTAGGATAGAAGGTCGGCATCTGTATCAGATCTGTCTTCCGCATTGCCTAGGGTCGACAAACTGACCCGACCAGCTCGAGTGAATAGTTCGAGATGGGAGGCAAATTTAGGAGGCGCAGGAGGGTCAAGCCTACACCCCTCATAACTTAAGAATAAATGTTTATTAAACCAATGGAGCTAATAACTCATTGGCTAGGGTTACTTTGACCCGACAAAAATAAACAATTCAGTTAGAGAACAACCAGTTCTTTTAAGAGAACGGTTGACACTTATAAGGTATGGTCAAACACGAGAACTAAACAATTCTCAGGCCTCAGGAGTTAGGGATCTAACTTACTCATTAATGGGCGTCCATTACGACATTCGATTTATTTGAGCTGTGAATGTTTCAGATGAGTGTGTTGTTTGTTATCGTACTTCTTACTATTATTTTGTATGAATAATCAACTGCATATATACGACAAAGTAGTCGTGTGTAGCCCTGTTAGCTTGTGGGCTGCACGATTTATGTACCAGCCATGTGCTGAGCCCCTTGGGGCCTGTGATTTAAACTTTGCAGGTAGGTGCCAGACGAGGACCCAGCCTGAGAGTAGGAGTGGGTAGAGCACTAAGGGTTTAATTAGTTTTACGAAGTGTGCCTGTACACTCGTTTTATAAACTGTGGTAGTAAGTTGTAATAATAGGAGAGATACTTCGAACTCGGTATTGTATTTTGTTTTAAGAATTTATACGCACTTACGTTCGGTACACCCAGGTCCGTGAGACCGTAGCTTGAGACTGGAATAAGCCTAGTTAGTCACGTGGGTGACTAACAGCGGTTACACCAACTTTTAGTTTTTTCTTCCGCTGTGTTGTAATATTGTTGCAGGTTTGTTATGTGGTGGTTCAGGTTTAGCAGTTGGGGTGTTACAAGTTAAGACGGAGTTTTGGGTTTGATTCACATCATGAAGTAAAAAAGAAAACTACCAAGACATGGTTAAGGGAGTTGTTAGAGTGTAATTTGTATTGTAGGTTCAGATTAACTCTTTAGGGTGACACAATGTGAGTTTTGTGAATTATGATTGATGATAACAATGAGACACAAAGGTTTACATGATTTAATCTTGAATGATTTATCCATATGGACCGGTCAATCCCAGGCATGTCCACCAGTGTCCAGGCAAAGCTTTTTCTTTGAAAGACAAGAAGACTTATTAGTGGGGCGTGAGTTGTGTCATAAAATGAATTGCCGATATTTAGAATTTTGCTTGGGGAGTTAGAGAAAGGGTATACCTGGTGAGAGCTCTGGTCATTACCCGACTTTGGCGAGGGAGAAGGGGGCGGGCACTAGACAGTTCAAGGGGTTGAAGTCCGGGTCTTTACCTTGGATGCCTCCACATTGCAGACAGTGCCATCTTCCGATGGCCTTTCATAGTGGCTACTTTCCCATAGTGGGTCAGGAACTTCAGCTTTAGGCACATCATGCTTGAGATGGAGTGGAAGGCGAGGACGTCAGGGCATCTCAGGAAGGCGTTGTAGCTAGGGAGGTCGTCCATTAAAAGGAATTTGACCCTCTCTGTGTATATGAGTTCACCATCTTCAAGTGTCATCCGCAACTTGGTTGTACCCTTTGAATGAGACTCTGTCTCCGGGAAGTCGGTGAGACTGCAGCTGAAGTCGGTCACCCATTTTTTTGGGGCATCCAACTACATGTAAGCATTCACAGTGATTATGTTGAATCTATCACCATCATCCACTAAAATCCGGTGCATGTCTCGATTGTGGATTTGCGTTGTAATGACAAACATGTCATTGTGGGAGAAGGTTATATCCTTCATATCGTCATCGGTGAAGCTGATGGTTGGCGCGCTTTTCTTGGTTGGTCTGTTTGAATGGGTACTGTGTGGCTCATTGAGGGCCCATTTCCGATCCCGATTGGGCAAATTCTATTGTACAACCGGTTTTACGGTGAGCATCGTGCAACCGTTTATTTTAAATTCAAACGTTGTTCAAGTTTTTGTATTGATTGTTCATATTGATGTAAAAGGTCCACGTGTTATTGTGAAAGTTGTTCAACTTTATATGATGATTGTTCAAATTAATTGTGAAGAATGTTCGGGGATGTACATAAACATCGTACAACCGGTTGTATGATAGTTGAATTGTCCCGATTGGTGTCATAGCCTTGGTAGGCTATCATGAACACCGATCTGTCTCTTTGCTTCTTGGGATGGCGGTTTTCAGAATCAAAGTTTTTGTTCGATTGGGGCTTCTTCCTTCTCTCTTCCTTGCCGGTTGAGGTGTTTGGGCGATTGATGTACTAGTCCAAAGCACCCTGGTGGGAGGCCTGATCAAGCTCTTTATGGAGTTCATTGCAGCCTTCTATGTTGTGACCAGCGTGGGCATTGAACTCGTAGTACATCTTCAACCTTTTCCATCAAGACATGTAGTGAGCTGGGCGTCCTTCATAAGGCCTTCTCTTGTAGTGATTGCAAAGACCTCCGTCATCGGCCTATTAAGCCGCATAAGTTCTGATACGTTAGGCCGCTTCCCATGCTGAGGTTGTTACTGCTTGGCCGAGCTGTCGTGCCGATAGGCTTAGTTGGGGATTCAGGGTTGTGGCTCTTGTTGCGACTGTTTCCCCCGATGCAATACCCGGAGTCTTGGTTCCCCGTGTGACACTTGTGTTTTCCCGTTCTCTTGATGGGCTCATCATCGTCGAAGTAGATGTAGCTGTTTTGGCTAGTTTTTGGGCTATGTGAACCGTTTTCTCTCCCTTGATGTAACTTTTGGCCAGTAATCAGCTCGTCATAAGACTTAGAGGTTGCCAAGATGTAACAGTAGGAAGAGCCAATGACCGAAGTCTTTGTGCTCAACGACCTTTGTGACAGCTTTGTGGAGTCATTTGGTGTACTCCTTGACATCCCAGTAATGGCATTGTCACATACCTAGGAGTTCGAAAGATGTCCTCTTGGTCTATCGTTTGGCCGGAAGTGTGATAGAAACAGCTGTTGAGCTCTTCAAAACTCTCGATGGACTTGTTTGGTCGGCGCGTGAACCATGTGAGCGCCCATCCTGGCAGAGAAGATGGAAAGAGACAACATTAAGCGTGGGCGTCGATGTGTATTGATCCTCAGTTAAGAGTCTTGATATAGGTTTAACTTCATAGTAGACCCACAACAACTTTGACAGCCCTACTAAATTATCCCAAGACTGCAACTGATAAGAAAACACACTGATAAATCTTCTTCTACCTTTATTTTGTGTATTGATCTAACTTCCTTCTTCCCTCAAGTTGTTTGGGTTCTTAATTGCTTATCTGACAAGGCTTTTCACTCAGATTCAACCCAACACAACACTACCAACTCCTATTAAATTCAGTCACCCTGAAATCGAAATTTGTAAATACTGAGAACATAAATCTGATGCAGTTTTTTCTATTGTTTTCTCCTTGCTCACTGGTCTGACTTCCATTTTCCCCTCACGAATGACTTATCCACTTAGTTAAGTGTTTCTCTACAGTTTCAACTTTAAAACATCTCAATGTAGTTTCGTTGGTGTTACAGGATAGTCCTCACTCAGGAACTAGGAAAAACTGAAACTGGAGGACTGAACTGATTTATTTCCGCCTATTTCAATATGTCAGCTGTTTCCCCTAGGTTGTTTAGTTGTCTAGTTACATACCTTAACATAGTTTTAGCTTTAAAGCAAACCAAGACAACAAGGTCTACACTTCCAAAGTTCCTTTACACAAAGTTTGTAAAACTGAAAAGGAACAGAAAACAGAGATTATGAACTGTTTCCTTTTTCTCTTCTAACTTCAGTCCTGATGCACTAATTGGTTTCCACTTCTACCTAGGTGTTTTAGTCGTGTTTTAAGTTTATAAATAACCCTACACTCCTTCTATAGCACTCCTGGACAGTCAGCATACTGAAAGCAAAAGTTATAGATTTCAAATACTTAACAACCGAACTTGACAGATGGGTTTTGTTTCTTTTCTTTTTTTGATCAGGGCATCAGTTTAGGAATAGCTCACTTAGTTAAGTGACTTGACAGCTTCTCCTTGGCTAATCTTTTGGTGCAATATAGGACTTCAGCTTCCTGGTCACTCATCAATAGCTGGTTATGTGTTTTTCTTTTTGAAACAGGAACGGGCTGTTCATCCTGGAGAGCTTCGGACTCTTGCTAGAATCAGAGACTGCAATGTCTTGCTCCAGGACATGCGCACTGAAATGGGTTCTTGTGTGGAACAAAAAAAGAATTAGAGAAGTGGTGCATGGGGTCTCAGGCGACACAGACAGAGGGAGTGCTTAAACAAGGCTGATTCATGACTTACCTGAAACTGTTATTCACACCAGGTGGCACTGGTTCTTATCTGTTTTGTGTTTTGTTTTTGAAAGATGATGCCGTGGGGTGCAACCAGGCTTCAGCTATACTGCAGGAGTAGAGTTGATCTCTTTGATCAGGAAAGAAAGGGATCAAAAAAAGAAGAACAACCTTGATAGTGACTTACCTTCACGCAAGGGTAACAACAGTGTTCAAGTTTTGCTGCTGCATGTCATGGGCACGCAAGAGGAGGGATAAGGGGGTGGTATGTGTGGTTATGAATCAAATGGCACAAGTCAAGAGAGTAAACGGACGTGGGAGTTAGAGACAACAATTTCCAACGTTGTTTTGATGGAGCACTTAAAAATCAGCTCTGACAGGGACGTGTATGTCCTGTTCCCTTTGTGTCTTTCAAGCAGGAGGTCCTGATTATACTAAGGACATTGACAGTTAATATTTGCTAGTTCCAATAGAGCAGTTTGTGGAGGTTTGAGGTTCTCCAACTTTTGTGCGAGGGGCTGGCGACTGGTCTGGTTTTTTTGGAATGTAAGCATGAGCAAGATTCTTGTCTGTTTTGTGAAAACCAAATCGGGCCCATGGTGTGTGTCTGTCTCAGAGAGTGGTTTATTCTGTTGCTAACCCATACAGATAATGTCAAGGTCAGGGAATGGGAGTTTGGGAGCTCAAAATTCCAAGAGTAAAGCTGTCACCCCCATGCTTGTTTCGGTGCATGGTTTTTTTTTGTATAGGTAATCGACATCACTCAGAAGTCTCTTGACTTCTCTGTTCAGTTTTTTTTTGAAACTTGAAATCAGACAGCAACTGTGCAAGAGCTTGGTTTATAATACTTGTTTTGATTTTGATAACCCTCCTCCCAAGGGAATATATTGGCGTTGACAGTTAGTGAAAGGAAACAAATAACAACAGGAAATTAGCAATCCTGAACGCATGGACTTGGCACCGGCTGAGTGGTTTGGTCTGTTTGTGTCTCATTTTATTTGTAGTTACTATAGTAGTCATATTACTAGTTTAATTGAGTTGGTATTCCCTACTGATTTTGAGCATAGTTCAAACGGTTAAGGCATTCAGGAAGGACACGAGAGGTACCGGGTTCGAACCCCGGCGGGAGCGCATTTGCTCTCTTTTTTTTGTTTCAGCTATACATGCCTATTTGTATATAAGTGCGACTATATAATATGTCGCGTTATTAGTTTTATATGCGACTACTTTATTTGTTATGTTATTAGTTATATATATATGTATACGTATATATATACACGCCCCTTTTTATTTTGTCGCGTTTAGTTATATGTACTTATGCGACGTTATTAGTTATTATTTACAATGTTGTAATATTGTAACGTTACGTACATGTATTTTCATATGCATACATATATAAGTACGTGACCATATTAATAAGTAACGTTGTCATGTTTTCGGACATGTATATACTAAATTTAATTGTTCATACATTATCATATGTCCGAATTATGTAACGCATTATTTTCGGATAATCTCCTCGCGTTTATGATTTTATGTGTTTAATGGTTTAGGGGTGTTTCAACTTACCCCCCTTAAAAGGGACTTCGTCCCAAAGTCTTACTTCCTTAACTGGTGTTTTCCATTTTCGTTAATCCTTGGGATAAAATCCCATATATTATAATTCTCAGTGCTTATGAGCACCATGCCACATTAGTGGCTTCACACACAAGTTCTCATAGCAATGTATATATAGCCCGCTGAGGTGTAAATCACAGGTACACACCATTCATTCATAGCCGGGTGTACATACAATACAATACACACACAATTCTTCCCAATTCATACACACAGACCTACCAACCAACGTGTGGTTGTAGGAATACACATAGTGAAAGGATCAAGTCCCAAATTCATTCTCTCTAACCAAAGGATCATGTCCCGCAAATTCCACAGTTCTATTTCACCATTTGTGCTTATAAGCACCACGCCACATTTGTGGCTTGGCCAAGTTCTCAATAGTATCGTAAAGTACCAATAATATTCATGTACTGCACTCATAGCAATCAAATGAACAAGTCATTCATTCATAACTACCATGCATTCAAACCAATCCACACACAGTTCGCACACATAGCATCCAACACAACCCCACCAAACGAGCAATAACACCGCAAAAAACACAATGCACCTACCCCCCTTAAAAATGGATTACGCCCATGTAATCCTAGAACCTTGGTTCAAGATGTTTACCTCTCATGGAGCATTCTAGTTCCTATGCAATGTAATTCACATTATAATCTCATCTAAGATCTTGACCATGTTAATGGCTTAGTTTAATTCTCAAGGCTTCTTATCGGTATCTATACCGATCTATAATGGATTTGGGTTAGCCTCTCTGGGTCTAAGGTATTGGCAGATACGTCACTTGTTATTCACTGAAAAATGTGAGGTACGGCCCACCAGCTTCTGCTGCATGACTCTGATAACTTTCGGCTTTCCAATGTGGTGTAGGGCTCAATGGTATCCTTATAATAGAAGTAAAGGTCTCTTGTCTGACATGGGTATTTTGATTTATACACCGTCTCGGTGGGTTGTAATTTGTCTATTCATTTCCCTTGGAGGTCAGATATTCATGATTTTGGTGTGCTTTTAAGCGTCTGAATTGTTGTTTCTGGCTGATCCTTTTGTGCTTTAATGATTTAGTTCTTAGTATTTGAATGTGATCGACGTGCCATTGTTACCACGATTTGTTTAGTTTATATCACCGCTCATATTTATGTGTAGCTAGCTAGTTTACTCTCCTAGCATTACTACCTTCTTTTATCCCTTAATGTGTACAGCCAATTTAGACGTTTTTCGTATCTAAGTAATCTTTATTTTTCAGCCCAATTATGGCCTTGACACTGCTGGTTGACTTAAATTAGTTTCAGTAAAAAGGTTACCAAATTATATATGTTAGAAGTTTCTGTGGTTGAAACCTCTAAATTTCGAATCATGTATCAATGTATTCTACCTGCTCGTATCATCTACATCGATATCTCATCCTTCGTACTTTTCTAACCCTGGCTTATAAAATTTCCCACCTATTTGTAGTTCCTTTGTCCACTTGTAGGAGGTTTCGAGAGTTATCCAACCCTTACGTGGTCAGCGTAAGTGTTGAACTATCCTTCCACCCCAATTTGTGCTCAGTATCACTTGACCTGACCAGGGTTAAGTTCAACCTTGCACGTCTGGTTTGAACAACCAATCAATTAGTCAAATTCGAACTCTTATCCCACTTGTTTCTAGTCTTCTAGTATTCAATTCATGGACTAGTGTCGAAATCTAAGCCTTTAGATTAATTGTTCAACTTTTCTAGCTGTATATCCACACATATGTACTCATGTGTTTTACACCCCTTGATTTATAGGTAGATTCCCATATAAGTGTTTCAATAGGTTTAGTGATATACCAGTACATGCGTTTATTTTCCCCTTGGTGCTATCAGTTCCTTTCATCCCAACCCTCATACCATATGTATATACACATGTTCGTTCGCTAGTACATGTGGTCTCATAAATTCTAGCGCTAGTCAGTTGGGTATACAATGGTATACTTCCGAATTCTTAATATCCCTATGATTTCCTCACACTTACAAATTAATATTGAATTTACAAAATGGTTCATTACTCATCTTAGCCCATGAATTAATCTCTCCATTACGTCCTTTAATTTGTTCAAAATTTCCAAATTTTGATACCTAGTTATCCCCAAATATTTGGTTTCCTCCAGATATTTCCCTCCTCATAAACATTTGTCTGATTTTTCCTGTTGGCCCGTTTAGGCTCACTTCTATCTGACTTACACGTTATTCCGTTTTCCATATTAATCTTTTCTGGGTCTCATAATCCTTTTGTTACTTTCAGATTATTATTCCTTGTGTGTTTCTCTTACTTGAAATGGTCTAGCTTTTTACCTTCCTGGTCTACTAAACGAGTGGTAGGTACTCCGGATTTATCACCACTGAGGTCTCAATATTTATTTTCGATCGTTGAGTTGTATTGTTAACTCGAGTTAGGTATGGTTGATTTACTAATCATGACCTTCTTTAATTGAACCCTATTTACTCCTTGGGTTTTATTGGTATCTTGTCTTTTCTGGTATGTATGTATGTACATTGGTATATATGTAGTGTGTTTGGAAGGGTAATTTCGCAATAGTCGCTCTATACATTGCCCTTTAGATATTTACATGGGAGGTCAAATTTGTGTGGCGATGTTTGTGATTTCAATAATACCGTGCACTAGAGTTTTAATTTCTTGTTCTCACTGTATTCGTTAGTGAGACTCTATATCATTTCTTTCATAACCATAATTGCCCATTTTATTGGTGTGATATTATGTTGTCGTAGAGTAGAAGTAGGATAAGCAGCATTTGTCCTTTGTGGGATGATTGTGGGGTTCGAAAGGAATAAAACAACACGAACGAGAAGAGAATGAAGGAGACATTAGTCTGTATGTTCCGCGTTCGCCGGTTGCAGAAGCAGAAGAGAATGACCAATTGTGGTCACTGATTTCAATTGTTTGAGATCAAGGGATGCAGAAGGATAATTGAGTAAAAAGTAGGATAAAGGAGGTGGTGGCGATGCATACCGATCGCCAGTTGAGGCGTTGTGCCCTTCAGGTAATGTAGAGAACGAAAGGATGTGCGAAGCAGCAGGGAACTTGTTGGATTCCGTAATATTCTACTTTAGCGTGTAAAATTGTGCCATGCTTCTTTAAGCATTATAGATTGTACCAATTTTATGTAATTTCGTCTCGAGCTATATTATTTTATTTCATTGTTTTATGAGAGGTTTACTAAAATTAACCTCTCAAGTGTACGAATCGAAGGATTATCTCGATTCCATCCTTGGCTTGATTAATTGTTTATTTAAGCTTTATTTATTTCATGGATTTCTTTGGGGTACTTTGGTCCCCTTTGTTTGTCGGGTAGGGTCCTATCGACTGCTAAGCATGTTGACCTAAGTTACCGCTAAAATTGGTCCCACTATGGGTAGTGTCCCTTTGGCAACGTCTTTGAACTTCACGATTGATTGTACAACATTAAGTAGATGCCAGATCGGGTTTACCCGAGTGTGAGGAGGCTTTCTACCTCTTCGGCGTTCTTTCTCTGGATTGAAATGGACCCTAGGGACGTAGAGGTTGGGTGTAGGTGTCTGTTAGGTATCCAGTAATTACTGGGGAAGAAATCTAACTAACGCGCCTCACATACTAACCCTTAACCCCGTTTCCCCGAATTCAGGTTTTCCTATACTCGGCACTTCTCTGTTCCAGTCATCAGAGCGTAGTTACGCTCTGATACCACTTTCTGTAACACCCCCGAATAAACATCCAATGGTAAGAACAAAACTCCTAGCCATATTACAAGATAACTATGCAGCAGTTTCTCAACATCAACCGGGTGTCACAGTCGCCAACCACCCACGTGGTTGACAGACCACATTACCAACACCAAGTTACGGTCTGCATGACTGGAAACAACTCTCAACCAAAACTCATATACAATACAAGATACAATTCCAAATACCCAGTGTCTACAACATAATTACTAAATCATAAACCGAAAAGTACATCCCGGGTTACTAACAACCCATACATTAAACAGACTATTCCAAACTCGATAGTTGTGCCCTGATAGACTACCCCCATGGTAGCCATCCCGCCTACGCTCCGTTATTGTCCGATACAATACCTGAAAAAATTTGGGTTGTAAAGGACTCAGCAAACTACGCTGAGTATGAATATGTGTAGCCCGTATGTTGCCGGGTTGCACGACTACTTGGTCGAATATTATTAAGTCCAATTTACATACTATAATAAAGCAGTAAAGCACACCACAACACGTCATGATATCATACACACTTAAAGGTAGCAAAGCATTAGCAACAAGCAACCAAGCATAACAAGCTGGCAACATAGCAATATCAAACACGCAACCAAGCACAACAAGCTGCTAGTATAGCAAAAGCAATCATGTAAGTCATCAAACGTGTGCATAGGTATGTTTACCAATGATCCTCACTATGGGATCGTTCGAGCGTTGTGTGTTTTCATTTCTTTTCTCTTGTTCCCATGATGTGTATTTTCTTTCTCTTTCCTTGTACCAGGCCTGGGGATATAGTTTAGATCCCGTGACCATATCATATAGGTGCCAATCTTTCCTTGTTTCTTAAAGAATCACATTTGTGAATTTTCTTATTTGCTTGGTCTCATTACACATGTTTTCCTTATTCTCTGGCACCGAGTCGGGGGATATAGATTAGATCCCGAGACTTATTATGTAGATGCTAATCATTCCTTGTTTCTGTAAGGATTACTTATGAATTCTCTTATCACCACAATTTGGAGAACGTCTTCTCCATAGCCACTCCTCCATTCCCGGCGTCATATGTCGAGAAAGAGGGGTCATCTCTAGACCCCAGGGTGTGCTCGCTAATCCTCCAGTCCCGGCGTCATACGTCGAGAGAGAGGGGTCATCTCTAGACCCCAGGATGCGCTTCACAATAGTCGGTCGAAGGATTGATGCAGATACCAACTCCCAAGCGTCCAAACCGCGCGGCCCGAGAATCCTTCTTCCCGGATTATCCATATGATCCATCAGCTGGTACTTACTTATTATATATCTTTTTCTTGTCAGCTCGACACCATTGTGGGTGTTGATAGTAGTCCTCAATAGGGTATTCACTTATCATAAATATCTTGACACCATAGTGGGTGTCCTTAGGAGTGCTCTATAGTTAGAGAGGAGTTTTCTCATTGTATATTTCTTTTGTTTTGTTTACATAGTTCGTCAAGCTTCATCTCAAAGCTTCATAAACGAGAAAGGGACTAAACTACTGTGTGCGCGCAAGTAATATGCAACAACGATATATAACAAGCATTTAAGCAAGTCACAACAAGCAATCCAATTTTCATGCTTTAGTCTTATGGTCATTGTCAACAAAGCACACAGCACACAAGCCGTGTAACACGGCAACATACGGACCACACATATCCATACCTGGATCGGAAGTAAGTGTCGTCTCACACACAGGTTCCTGGTCGGCGTTCGTTACGACCCTAACGTTGATTAAAAATAACGTGTCAGTTCATGATTTCATGTGATGACACTTTTCTAGTTTATCACATTTACACCGGGTGTTATTCCCTAGGCGAGTCGTTGAATGTACCGTTTATTCTAAACCTTAGAGCTTCCCAAGTACTCACCTTAGATTATTATTTAACTCCTAGGACGTTTACTTCGTCGCTGTATGAGTTAAGTAAGTACTCCCTCTAGCTATTATTCTAGAGTATTTTTAGACACTAATATGTAACACGTTTATCTAAAGTAGATTTAACTTGCCTAGAGTGTATTCCCTTCTTAGCTGAATATGTTAGCAATGTTTTAAACCTATTATCAAAGTAATCCAATCTTTAGAAAGCTCCTAAAACATGCTTATACAGAAGCACTGCATTTTCTAAATCTGCCCACAATTCCATGCATTATCTCATCTAACTTCATATCTAAGGTGGTAACCCGATGCTTAACCTTCTCAACATGTTTTGCTAATCTAGCTACAACTACTAGCTATGGTTTAGGTTCATTATTAAGTTAGCATCACACTCATAATGCTTTTGTAACCCAGTTGTACAGAACCACAGAATCATTGAAATCTGAAACAACACTCTCCATATTTCTTTTTGATTCTTGTGTCTAGCTAGTCAACTGAGGTTTACTTCCTACCCACAATATTTACTCAACTAGTTATGGTATTAACAATGTTTTAAACCCAAAATCAACCCATAAACACACTCACCTAGCTTCTGTACTCAATTATACAGAACAACACTATCTAAAACCTGAAACTAAAATCTGTACAATACCCCTCCATAGCTACTCTTTCTCTTATACGTTACTTTGATTTCTATCTTCCCCAAAGTGTTTATAACCTTACCTAAGGGTATTAGAGATGTTTTAAACTGAACACCAACTCAAAACAGTCCTGTTAGCACCCCTGGAAGTTCTTTATACCGAAACAGGTACTACAGAAACAAAAACAACCACACTAGAGTTTGGTATTCTTTTTCTCAACCTCTTGTTTGAGTTGTTAATATATCATCAAAACTTTCCCACGTATCCACCCACTTAGATGAGTGTTCCAGCAACAATTTAAACTCCAAAACAACCCAAACTACCCTTTGTCACCTGGTTATACAGAACTGGAGCATATTTGCAAAATCCGAAACACAATCTGTGTGTTCCTTTCTTATTCTTCCTTTAGTTAGTAGTTAACCGACTTTCCACCACCCAAGTGAATACACCAACTTAATTCACTCTTTTAGCAATTTCTTGGGTTCATTATTAAACCATTACAACACTTTTAGCACTCCAGTAACATAGTTACATAGAAACAATCAAGTACTGAAAAGCTGAAATCCAGTATCTTTGTATTTTCTCTCCATTCCTTCTTTCGTGTCAGTTAAACTGTCTCCTAACCTCCCCCATGAATAAACCAACCTAGATAAGTGCAGTAGCTCCGTTTTAGGTTGATTATTAACCCAACACCATACCCTTAACACATCTGTAATTCAAATTTACAGAGACAACAAGCTTCAGAAATCAGGGAAAAAACTGAAACTGTAAAACAATGAAATCTGATGCCTTCTCTTTGATTTAGATTATCATTCTTCCTTCCAACCTCTCCCAAGGTATCTACCTACCTAGCTAAGTGCTTTAGTAAAAATTTTGAACTTACAAACAACCTGAAACTCACTGATAACTCCTCTGATGTTCTTTTATACAGAAGTGAGGGAAATGAAAAAAAAAACTGAAACTTCAACTGATATCCTCTCTTCTATCTTTCTCTCTATCTATTAATCTGACTTCTTGGTTCCCCCACATGACTTAATTGCTTAATAGAGATTACAACTCCTTGACAACCCAAAACCACATGGACAATTAACTTTGAAACATGGTTGTACAGAAATTGATCCAACTGAGAAAACGAAAATATGCAATTGGTGCATATCTTTCCTTGTTGTTGTTCTCTACTTAATAACCTGAGCTCTAACTCTTCCCTATGGCGTTTATATTATACTTGGGGGGTATTTGGTAAGTTTTAGATTCATTAATCACTCACTACCACCCTTGTAGCCCTCTGAAATAGTGTGATACAGAACATACCAGTTCCAGAAAACAACACTGAAATCAGAAATTTGATTTATGTTACCTTCTCTTCTAACTCTTTTCTTTCTGGTTCACGAATTGACCTCCCATTCCTCCCCAATTATTTAGTCACTTGGTTAAGCCTTTTTACACAGTTTTAACCTCAGACATAGACCCAAGATAATTTGTTAAACCACTGAATGTCCTGTTACCGATCTGATAAGAAACTGCAGTTGTAAAACTGATACACACACATTTTTTTTTCTTCCGTCTTCCTTGGTGTTTATTGATCAGGTTCCTAGCTTTTCCCCCATTTGTTTAGATCCTCAGTTAAGAGTCTTGATATAGGTTTAACTTCATAGCAGACCCACAACAACTTTGACAGTCCTACTAAATTATCCCAGAACTGCAACTGAAAAGAAAACACACTGATAAATCTTCTTTTACCTTTTTTTTGTGTATTGATCTAACTTCCTTCTTCCCTCAAGTTTTATGGGTTCTTAATTACTTATCTAGCAAGGATTTTCACTCAAATTCAACCCAACACAACACTACCAACTCCTATTAAATTCAGTCACCCTGAAATCGAAATCTGTAAATACTAAGAACATAAATCTGATGCAATTTTTTCTATTGTTTTCTTCTTGCTCACTGGTCTGACTTCCATTATCCCCTCACGAATGACTTATCCACTTAGTTAAGTGTTTCCTTACAGTTTCAACTTTAAAACATCTCAATGTAGTTTCATTGGTGTTACAGGATATTCCTCACTCAGGAACTAGGAAAAACTGAAACTGGAGGACTGAACTGATTTATTTCCTCCTATTTCAATATGTCAGCTGTTTCCCCTAGGTTGTTTAGTTGTCTAGTTGCATACCTTAACATAGTTTTAGCTTTAAAGCAAACCAAGACAACAAGGTCTACACTTCCAAAGTTCCTTTACACAAAGTTTGTAAAACTGAAAAGGAACAGAAAACAGAGATTATGAACTGTTTCCTTTTTCTCTTCTAACTTCAGTCCTGATGCACTAATTGGTTTCCACTTCTGCCTAGGTGTTTTAGTTGTGTTTTAAGTGTATAAATAACCCAACACTCCTTCTATAGCACTCCTGGACAGTCAGCATACTGAAAGCAAAAGTTATAGATTTCAAATACTTAACAACCGAACTTGACAGATGGGTTTTGTTTCTTTTCTTTTTTTGATCAGGGCATCAATTTAAGAATAGATCACCTAGTTAAGTGACTTGGCAGCTTCTCCTTGGCTAATCTTTTGGTGCAATATAGGACTTCAGCTTCCTGGTCACTCATCAATAGCTGGTTATGTGTTTTTCTTTTTGAAACAGGAATGGGCTGTTCATCCTGGAGAGCTTCGGACTCTTGCTAGAATCAGATACTGTAATGTCTTGCTCCAGGACATGCGCACTGAAATGGGTTCTTGTGTGGAACAGAAAAAGAATTAGAGAAGTGGTGCATGGGGTCTCAGGCGACACAGACAGAGGGAGTGCTTAAACAAGGCGGATTCATGACTTACCTGAAACTGGTATTCACACCAGGTGGCACTGGCTCTTATCTGTTTTGTGTTTTTTTTAAAGATGATGCCGTGGGGTGCAACCAGGCTTCAGCTATACTGCAGGAGTAGAGTTGATCTCTTTGATTAGGAAAGAAAGGGATCAAAAAAAGAAGAACAACCTTGACAGCGACTTACCTTCACGCAAGAGTAACAACAGTGTTCAAGTTTTGCTGCTACATGTCGTGGGCATGCAAGAGGAGGGAGAAGGGGGTGGTCTGTGTGGTTATGAATCAAATGGCACAAGTCAAGAGAGTAAACGGGCGTGGGAGTCAGAGACAACAATTTCCAACGTGTTTGATGGAGCACTTAAAAATCAGCTCCGACAGGGACGTGAGTCTGTTCCTTTGTGTCTTTCAAGCAGAAGGCCCTGATTATACTAAGGACATTGACAGTTAATATTTGCTACTTCCAATAGAGCAGTTTGTAGAGGTTTGAGGTTCTCCAACTTTTGTGCGAGGGGCTGGCGACTGGTCTGGTTTTTTTTGGAATGAAAGCATGAGCAAGATTCTTGTCTGTTTTGTGAAAACCAAAATCGGGCCCATGGTGTGTGTCTGTCTCAGAGAGTGGGTTATTCTGTTGCTAACCCATACAGATAATGTCAAGGTCAGGGAATGGGAGTTTGGGAGCTCAAAATTCCAAGAGTAAAGCTGTCACCCCATGCTTGTTTTGGTGCATGGTTTTTTTTTTGTATAGGTAATCGACATCACTCAGAAGTCTCTTGACTTCTCTTTTCAGTTTTTTTTTTGAAACTTGAAATCAGACATCAACCGTGCAAGTTTATAATACTTGTTTTGATTTTGATAACCCTCCTCCCAAGGGAATATATTGGCGTGGAAAGTTAGTGCAAGGAAACAAATAACAATAGGAAATAGCAATCCTGAACGCATGGACTTGGCACCGCTGAGTGGTTTGGTCTGTTTGTGTCTCATTTTATTTGTAGTTACTATAGTAGTCATATTACTAGTTTAATTGAGTTGGTATTCCCTACTGATTTCGAGCATAGTTCAAACAGTTAAGGCATTCAGGAAGGACACGAGAGGTACCGGGTTCGAACCCCGGCGGGAGCGCATTTGCTCTCTTTTTTTTTCAGCTATACATGCCTATTTGTATAAGTGCGACTATATAATATGTCGCGTTATTAGTTTTATACGCGACTACTTTATTTTTTACGTTATTAGATTATATATATATATATATATAATATATATATATATATATATATACGTATATATATACACGCCCCTTTTTTATTTGTCGCGTTTAGTTATATGTTATGCGACGCTATTAGTTATTATTACAATGTTGTAATGTTGTAATGTTACGTACATGATTTTCATATGCGTACATATAGTACGTGACCATTTAATAAGTAACGTTGTCATGTTTCGGACATGTATATACTAAATTTAATTGTTCATACATTATCATATGTCCGAATTATGTAACGCGTTATTTTCGGATAATCTCCTCGCATTTATGATTTTATGTGTTTAATGGTTTAGGGGTGTTTCAACGTCATGAGTTTTTTTTCTCCTGATGAGGCTGGGTTGATGCAGTGAGGGAGTCAGCTGGGGTTGATGCAGCGAGGGAGTCGATCGGGGTTTTATTGTGTAACCCAATCCAGTTGGTTCTGGCCGGCCGATAGAGAACTTGGATTTTTTCCTGATTGTTGAGTCCTCATCGGGGTACATGCGACTATGGAGATGGAAACACACATGTTGTACATTTTGGACTTGTTTTATGTGTTAGGTTGTACCATGTGTTGCTACCTTGTTCTAAGGTGTATTTCTTGTGTTTTTGAGCATTGTATACTTTATTATCTATTGTGATTATATAAAGTATACCACATAATTCTCTCACATGATTTGTGATCAATTAATGTACTAATGTATTACATGTTACATTAGTTTAGGATTTGTTCCTCCTTTAAATATTCCCTCTTTAGTCCATTATTTCATGTGGGGTTTAGTACCCATTTTGGACTATACATACTTGTTTATATATATATATGTTTAGAGGTGATAAAATTCCTTACTGAATCAAGGTTCATTATTCTTAATTATTCCTTGATTAAATCATTCAATTAAATCAATTCATGATAAATTCATGTAATTAAGGTTTGGGGTATTTCACCAGCGAACTGTCCGAGCATCGCCAAGCCACGATAGTTCACCACAAAACAAGATATTATGCCGCGCGACCCCGGGATCTCCCAGGGTCGCCTCACCAGAAAAAGGAGAATCATCACACCTTCCTCTCTTTGACACCCGCTCATCAACCTTTCTGTCCAAATACTCATCCAAAGTAGCATCATAGTCAACCACACTAGTCTTTCGTTTCCGACCATCACGTTCAGGACAAGATGATTCCATTGGTAGCAAGACAATAGCATCACGGTTAGGCTGACCAGAAGCTGGGCTCCAAAACTGCAGCTGAATGAGGCCCTGGAGTAACAGGCATGAACACTTGCGACACTCCTCGCCGTCCACTTCTCCATCCGAATGTCTAACTGACGGCAAACTTGAACCTTCCACTTGAACCTTCGCCAAGACCAGACGGATTTAGACGATTCAAGCTTAGGCCCCCGCGCGTAACCATGGCCCATAAGGGGGGGGGGGGGTCAGATTCAACCACATCAGAACGAAGAGAACTGTCTCTGGAACCATGCACAAACCTCCCACACAAAAAGCAAATGCTTGTAGAACCGTACTTTTTCCATCCATCGTAATTTTGACACAATGTAGGAGGGGTTTAGTAATATCAATCTTTACCTTAACTCGCAAGAAATCCCCACCAAAGCGATGACTCTCCTCAAAGTACTCCATGAAGAAACCGATGCGGTTAGCAATCCGTTGAGCGAACTCCTTATGCAGGAACATAATCGGGACTCCGTGAACCCGTACCATATTGGTACCCACTGGAATACATGCTCACTTGGTGCCTTCGTCACTTCAACCGGCTCTAAAACCAGGAGGTTGTCATCCACCGTCCATGGAACGCGCCCTAAAATCCCGTGCAGACGCTCCTCGTCACCAACCTCGAAAAGGAAGAGACCATCGCCCACCGCACGAACTTTCATCTTGTCTTCAAGTTGCCAAACCCGAGCCAAGGTTCTCTACAGAACAGGAGCGTCGATTGTACAGATTGTGAACACTTTCTCTGGGAGACAACATGAAAACAATACCAAAAGAGGGAGCTCCACGAGATTATCAATTTCCATACAACCATCTTTCTCAGTGGTGAGCATCATACCTTGACACCGAAGCACCAAATCATCGATAGCTTTGCCTTTGCCGTAGTAGTTTTGATTCTAGTAACAAATGATTGAAATTGTATTAAATTAAAAAAAAAACAATTTTTACTTTGCATAAGTACCTAAAATCCGTTCGGTGCCCCTGACTTAGAGTCTTGTGAAACCATATGATGAGATAGAAGGTAGAGGCTGCGGGCTGTCCGTGCCCAATATGGTACGGTCCCTGTCTATTTGGCAATCCAGTCAGCAGCTGATTGGATTATTTTGCTGACTGTGTTGCTTTTTTATTATATTAACTTTAATTGGTTGTAACTTTTGAAGTATAAGTCCAAAATAAAAATAATTATATCATTGTTCATCTAAATTCAAGTTCTTCAAAACAAGACTAGACATGGATATGTTTTGACAACTTTAAAATTTTATATTATTTACATGTATATATCCATATATCAATGAGACTTATGATTCATAATATCATTTTAGTGTATCATAATATCACTTTTAATGAATTATAATATCAAAATTAATGAATCATATCTTTATTTTAGTGTATCATCACACACATATAAAAATAAATTTTTTTACACAATAATACAACACAAAATAATATTTGGTATGTATGAAAAATATGCGATTCATCATATAAGGTTTAAAATATACCATTCAACAATAATAATACACTACAAAACAATAATGATGTTTATCTGTTCCGAAGTTTGTTATATAATTCACCACTTATTAGTTAATGAATCATAATATCAATTTTAATGAATCATAATATTAAAAATAGTGAATCATATCTTCATTTTAGTGTATTATTGTAAGCATATAAAAATAAAAATTTCAAACAAAATACAATACAAAACAATATTTGGTATGTATGAAAAATACAAAATTCATCATATAAGGTTTAAAATACACCATACAACAATAATAATACACTACAAAATAATAATGATTTTTTATCGGTTCTCAATTTTGTAATCTAAATCACCACTTATTACTTAATGAATCATAATATCAATTTTAATGAATTATAATACAAAATTAATGAATCATATTATCATTTTAGTGTATCATCGTATACATATAAAAAAAATTTAATTGTCAAAACATATCCATTACTGGTCTTGTTTTGAAGAGCTTGAATTTAGATGAACAATGATATAATTTTTTTTTTCATTTTGGACTTATATTTTAAAAGTTACAACCAATTGAATTTAATATAATACAAAGGCAGCCTAATCAGTAAAACAGTTCAGTCAGCTGCTGACTGGACTGCCAAATGGCAGGATTGCACCATGATGGGCGCGGACAACCCGCACAGTAGAATTTGCCATGATGAGATCATAACCTGTTGAAGAAAATCAACACCAACTTCACCAACTCAAGTTAGGCACCGTCCCACCGTCCATCACTATTCCAGTTGCCATTGTTGAAATTGTAGTCGTAAACGTGTTGTAATAGTTAGCGACTATGTTGGACTGTGAAATCATCGTTGATTGTTGTTTTCTATAAATAGGTTTGTATCCTAATGAAATAAATCAATCCCTTCTACAATCCAAACGTACCTCTTCTATCCTGGGCAGATTAAATTCAACATTTGTATCAGAGCCAGATACAATCTTTGACAGCCAACAAACACAAATACCTTTCGTTAGTTCCATCAATCAAAGCCAGTTTGCCCAACGTATCAAAACCAACACCAAAACTACTTTCAGTCTCTGTTGTAGTTCACGGTTCCATTTCTTGTTGAAGAGAATAGTACTTCATATTTGCAGATATGCAGCTCTGTTAGTTTAGAGTTCTCGACCTTGTTGAGAAATATAGAAAGAAAGAAAGTAGAGTGCAGCAAAGTCTCGCCCCGGTGGGTATGCTCCTTTTTCAACTTTGCAATTGCATACCAGCAGTGTGAGGGGATAATAGAAGTGGAAAAGCTTGAATTTATGCTGGGCGAGTGGAGTTGCATTCTGCTTGCTCTCTGTTAAAACGATTTACTTCTTGCATCTCTGTGCCGTTGTATTCGGTGAAAAAAAAAAGAAGAGGAAGGAAACAGAGAGAAGAAAAGAGAATTGGGGAGAAGGGTGTTGCAGAAAGATAGTGGTATCTCGTCGGCAGGGCCACTGCAACCCCAATTTCACGTGAATTGTCAACACGTAAAAAAAAAAGAGAGAGTTGCTGTGAGAGAGAAGAAAAGAGAAAGTTTGGGTGCTGAGATAAAAACAAAAATTAAGGAAAATAAACGTATGAGAAGAATACCGTGGAGTGTAGATGAGTGAGAGAGATAAAAAAAAGGAATTGTTTGGTGAGGAGTACGTGAAAATAAACTCCAACAATATTTTTGTCCTCAAGATTCAAGCAGTAGCTACCTATTTTTCTTTACGTGACAGACTAGTGGTGAGTGACGTAATGAAAGTAAAAGGAAAAAAAAGGCTTAGTTTTTTTTTTTGGTCCAAGCCAACAAAAAATTGGAGTCACGTGAAACTTGTACGGCGAGTGCTATCTTTGTTTGTTGTTTTTATCTTAGTGTGAAAAACAAAATGAGAGGTAGACGATTTTAGTTTTTTTTTTAAAAAATAAAATCGTCTTTGTAAGTTTTTTTTAAAAATTGTTATTTCAAGAGTGGGAGAATAATATTGACGGAAAATAAAAAAAAGGTGGGAGAATATTTTAGCAAGGATTAAATTATGGCTGATTTTCAATTTGGTGGTGGAGTTAAAAAGCTTAGCAACAACAATTATAATTCTTGGTCTATTTGTATAATGTCATATATGCAAGGACAAGATTTATGAGAAGTTGTTAATGGCACCGAAGTAAAGCCACCAACGGGAGAAGACGCGCTGCGGAAATGGAAGATTAAGGCAGACAAATCCATGTTCACCCTTAAGACGACTGTTGAAGAAGAAATTCTCGAGCACATTCGAGACGCGAAGACTCCCAAAGACGCTTGGGATACAATCGTGAAATTATTCTCGAAAAAGAATGACACGAAGCTGCAACTCTTGGAGAGTGAGCTATTATCGATTGCACAACGTGACATGACAGTTGCGCAATACTTTCATAAAGTAAAGTCGTTGTGCCGAGAAATTTCTGAGTTGGATTCGGAAGCTCGAATCGGTGATACCAGGATGAAACGAATAATTATCCATGGGTTGAAACCGGAATTCAGGAGCTTTATTGCTGCTATACAAGGATGGCAAAATCAACCATCACTTGTGGAATTCAAAAACTTGCTAGCTAGTCAAGAAGCATTGGCTAAGCAAATGGGAGGAGTCTCGTTGAAGACAGAGGAAGAGACACTCTATGCTAAAAAAGGCAAGTGGAATTCCAAGAAGAGAGTTGAATATGGATCTAGACAGAAAAGCCATGAAGAAGGGAGGAGTCATCAAGGCGGGTGGAGTGATCAAACAAAAGCAAGAGAAGATTGGAACGACTATGATAATAGTCAAAAGTTTGAAGGAAAGTGTTACAACTGTAACAAGAAAGGTCATATGGCGAAAGATTGTTGGTCAAGGAAGAAGGGGATAGAAAACAATGTTGCTACTTCAAGGAATGAAGATGAATGGGACGTTTATGCCCTCTCGGGTGTAGAAAAAAGAGGAGCTTGCCCTTGAGGATGTTGATGCACTCTTTGCGGTAGATGAAGAGGAGCTTGCCTTATGAGACGTTGATGCACTCTCTACAAAGACGACGAGGAGCTTGCCCATATAGCAACAACGTGAAAATAAATGGTTTGTAGTTTTCCCATATAAAAGCTACATGTGTACTAGATTAATAGGAAGTTGATGTTGAGAGGGAGTGTTGAAGAAAATCAATACCAACTTCACCAACTCACCAACTCAAGTTAGGCACCGTCCCACCGTCCATCACTATTCCAGTTGCTATTGTTGAAATTGTAGTCGTAAACGTGTTGTAATAGTTAGCGACTATGTTGGACTGTGAAATCATTGTTGATTGTAGTTTTCTATAAATAGGTTTGTATCCTAATGAAATAAATCAATCCCTTCTACAATCCAAACGTACCTCTTCTATCCTGGGCAGATTAAATTCAACATAACCAACATCATAACTGAAAGAAAAATAACATGAGATGGAAAAGGAAGGCAACTTTCCAGAGACCTGAAGAATAATTCACAAGGTCTCAACCATCAAGTGAGCAGCAAACTCAGACCCCATATGCACTAAAACCCATTGTAGAATAAAGATCAATAAGAATAAAGAATTTATTGCATCATCGTAATAATTGCTGACAACTTGTAGCTTTCGAAAAATGGAAATTACACAGATAAATAATGCTATTGAAAGAACTAAGAACACAAAAACAGAGTAAATATGGAATCATGAATTAAAAAGACAATGAAATTAAAAGTACATTTGAATCTTCATCATTTCTTAAAACGAACATCCAGTAAATGTTTTGTTGCTCAATAATTATGCAATACAATGTAGTGACTCCACACACACTAGGAGGGAACAGATCCATGCAAAGCCCTTAAGGGGACTTTAATAGGAAACAAACTTATTGCCTGACAAATTGTTATATAAATGGAGCGAATTGAAGTTCAGATGATTGATAAAACATAGAAAATTCTGGTAGCATCATCAAAAGAAGGGGCAAAAGCAAAAGTGGGGATCTAGTAATTTGTTGTCTGGTCAATATATGGGAACTTGCCAAGTTATGAGTAATAGCATAGCAAACCAGTTCATTTATATTGATCAATAACATAAGCTTACAAAACTCTGTACACGCTAGAGAAGTTCTAACAAACACATTGGTTAATACAACAATTACACATATAAAACTAGCTCGGTTCCCACAAAGACACATTGATAAATCATATTTCATCTGGTCAATAGGAGACTCAGTCACACAGTGATCCGATCTTCCCTAGTTTAAAACACAGTATACAAACAATCGACCCTCTGTATACAAGTTTTGTGCTTGATGAAATTCCTTCCAGGGTTTTGCTCTATAATTTCTCGCTTAAAAGCATTGAATATTGCAATGATGAGCGCTTTATCTGAATTCGATTTGAATGATAGCAGGCCCTTTAAGCATTAAGTTGGTTGTTCCTGAAATTCCAACCAAGATGAACATGTCAGAGAAACTAGGATAGCATACTATATATAATTAAACTTTGCATAATATACAACCGATCGAGATTAGAATTCAACTACAATAAGATAGATAGGTGGGTGTACCTTTATTGGGTGCTGGTGCTGAAGTATCGACCACAAGGGGCGGACGATGCATGTACCAGAAACATTAAGAAGTAAGTTTCACTAATCTATAAATAAGTAGCTTCCAAGTTTCAAGGATCTCTTATATATACATATAATCATGAGCACTAAAGTACATATAATCTGGAACAAGTGCATAAATGAAGAATTAAGCGAGTATATGGATCACATTATATGGAACAGCTAGCTGTGGGAGAATACAATTAAGAAAAGGATATATATACTCAAATCACCATAGACATGGGCATGTTAGATGTAGCTACCCTATCGATCACAGTTTGTTTTCATTTCAAAATCTAAATGATCATCATCAGTGTAAAGACATCAATATAATAAACTAATTCATTAACTTTACCTTGTTTTTCGTTTGTATCTGTCTGATCAGCTCTTAAATCAGTGTTAACTTGTTCATTCTTCTGAATTGGATCCTTGATCATTTTCAAGAGCACACTTTGGATGCAAATCATAGTCACATTCACTACAATAGTATGAAAACAGCTCATCTCCTTCTGACTACACCTTGCATTTGTACATTCGCCCAGCCACAAGCTTTAGTTCATGACTCTCATGTAGTTGTTGCTGCAGTATCTCGGCCAGTTCTTTGCAACCTTGTGTTACATTAAAGATATAGAGAATCAGATCAACTAACGAAACGAGTACATCAGCACAACACGATCATATATAATAATGTAGAGATGAGAGATACCTTCATCTCATCAGGTTCTTCTACAAGTTGGCTTTCAATCAAAGCACACTTGGGATGCAATTCAAAATCACACTCACGACAATAATATGAATATCCTCCTCCTTCGGATGCGTACCACCCGAAATTCTTGAGTCTAATATGTGCTGCTTGTGCAGCATATGCTGAACTGTCCTTGGCAAATATCTTGCAGCCTGAAAGAAAACAAAATAATTGATGCTACTGCATTTTCATTGGTAGACATAATTATATCAGTAACAAGACATACTGTTGTGCAGAAATGGCATTGTATGATAGTATTTAGGTCCCCATGTTTGGCAATTGTTTTGTCATCAACCACAACTTTACTAAGATTGGGTGTATTTGAAGGCCCCAAGGAGAATGATCTCATCATGCACATCCAGAGATACTAACTGATGCTAGGGCTGGAAGTCGTATAGCATACTTTGCTGAGCTAAAACTAGAAAGTGAAACCATCTTGATCAGTTCAACTTGTTTGAGATGAGGTAAAAAACAAATTCATGATGCCCTTCTCGTGTAAACTCCTCCGACATGATGACTTCCATATCATCACATTCTTCAATGGAGAATTGTTCTAACTTTTCAAATGCCGAGAATGATGCAAAGAGTGCTCCAGCATTGCTTGATACCAAACTTCTCAGCGTATGAAATCACTAATTTTTAGAGATGTTAACTTAAGGGGCTAGGGGATGTAATGGGCCGAGCTGAGTTACGTCAGCTTGTGACTCAAGTGAGGGCCGTGTTTGCGGATGCTGTGGAGGGCATCTGTCCGGGCCAATGAGGACCGGATGTGCCTTGAGCATGCACGCTGCCAGGGTGGCTTGGTAGCGACTCCAATAGTCTGAGCATGTTGTGCTCAGTGCTGACCCTAGGTCAGTAGTGGGTGCCGTGGAAGGCACCTGCCTGGGCCTGAAAGGGACCGGGCAAGCCACAGCGAGCATGCATGTCCCCAGGATGGCTTGGTATCGACTCCAAGAGGTAATGACCACTTTGTGGTCAATGCCGCCCTCAGGTTGCGAGTGCTAGTGTGACCACTGGCACGAGGCAACTAAGGGTCATCCTGATTGTATGACTCCTGCCACGAAAGGTGCAAGGGGCAGTGCACATCAGAGCCGTCTTACGGTTCGGCAAGTGTTGAGTCTGGAACAGGGCGGAGACAGGGTGCGACGTGGTCCGCGTTAGCACACCTTACTGGTTCGTACTAGTTGGGGTCTTGGGCTGTTGGACTGTTGGAGGCCGACGGTGCCGGGGACGAGTGTGCCGCTAAGGGACGCACATGTACTCAGGCTGCAGGGAGAGGGACGAAGTTGACTCAGTCTAAGCTGCAGCCTGGCATTCGACCGAGGCATCTAGGCCACGGGAATGTGAGTCAGTGAAGGAACTTGTCGTTGGGAGGATTAAGTCCACTCTTGACTCTTGCTTGTGGCTAAGTGGATGGTGTTTCATCTCATGAGCACTGAGTAATAGGCTGGTTGGGTCTTTTGACCCAACGCCGGTGATGCCTAATTGGTCTTATGGCCTAATCCGTAAGAGCCCCTTGGGGTCTCGCTTCCGCGCAAAATTTCCGGATTAAGGTTGGGCAAAGGGCATCGGGCGAATACCAACACACTTATCTCCACCCAAATCCAACTCATCCCTGCGTGAGCCACAAAGGCTCTAACGATGTGCCCGCCCGCACATCGGGGTAAAAATAACCAGGGACGTAATGAGTTGATGCCGCCAGCTCTCGGCATCGGGGTAAATAGAAGCTCGCACCGTAGTTCCAAAGCTCTATCCCCAAGGGCCCCCTCAGCTACCTGCACACCTGCAAGTTGGCATAAAGGGCGTATAACAGAGAGAGACCGAGTCATCGCAACGCAGGTACGAAAGGGCTACTTCTTTTATTGATTGGGCCCTGGGGTAAGTCTCCCTAGGGCATGACAAGCTAAGTGCTTGTATGCGAATGCTTGTTTGCCTTCACGCATGTGTTCAATGTTTCTGTGTGCATGTGTGTTTGCTTGGTGCCCGAATGTTGCTTGAATGTTTCTAAGTGTTTTCCGCTGCGTGTCTTCCTGAGCTCCTTTAAGGATTGGAAGTCTATAGTTACACTTCTCTCATAGAGACACTTGAAATTCATTAGACTATCCAGTTTCAGCTTTTGCAGTTTTGGAAAGCTAATGATCTTAAGATAGTGAAGCTCCTGAGTTGATTTGCTGTTTCTTATGGTAGGGGCAAATAAGCTCTCTAATTCATCACAGCTACTAATCGTCATGTTCTCTAAGCTCTCGATGTAGACACCTTCTCCAGAGTGATCAACAATCCAGACATGCCTCAGCTTTGGAAGATTCACAATTTCTATAGTTCGCAAGTTGGGGGGAATGTGGATGTGAGTTCTTCACAAGTACTTGTGATATCCCATAAGTTATTGACTTTGAGCAACCATTTCAACTGCAGCTCCTCTAGTGAGTGAAATCGAATCTGAGAGAAAGGAAAATTACAAAACTATATGCATAAGTACAATTATATACAATGGTTTAAGGTAAATGGAGTAATTAAAAATGCTGGTAACAAATATGATCAATGACCTTCAATTATATTACAACAAATTTTTATTTTGCGCTTTTTCGTCAGCTCTTATAAATTTTACTATATACTGATGAGAAGCATCTATATATGATATATATGAACAAAATATAAATCTACCAAGTTAATAACTTGCAACTCCCAATATGTACCAAACAAAGTACTTCATTACCTTTCTATTGAATAATGGCACCAATAGATCATCACCATTCCCATTCTTATCAGCTTCTGGTACCTCCATCTCTTCCAGCTTTGCAAATGTTTTCATAACAGGCAGATCCACAAACGTCAAATCTTTTAAAGCTGGGAATTGCAGGTGTACATTTCCTTCTAAGACATACTTAAAACGATCACAAAAGTAAACTCTCAAGGTTCGCAATGCAGGAAATTTCACTGTCATCAGTTTACTGCTGTCTGCTACTGGAGTTCGAAATAGCTCTCTAGCGAACTACAGTGCCAGATGTCTATATCTTTGAAGTTCAGGAAGCTATGACTTTCATCAACATTAAGCTCCTTCTTCCACACATGTTGCATATTTGTCATGAACCGAAGAGCCAAAGTTGTAAACAAGGGAATGAGGAGGACAAGTGTTGAGCAGTTGTGAAATCCCACAATCCTGTAATTTTTGATACTCTGTTTACAACCATTTGTTCCAGGGAGGGAAATTGGGCCTGTGATTTACAAGAAATATATGTGACTAGCTAGTTTCTTAATTTGGGAAGAAATATATAGTTGCAGTTATTGAGAGTCAGCTATAAATAATAGAAGCCAGAACATGTCATCACGTGGAAATTAATTAATTCCTAGCAAATTAAAACAAGTGTGACTATATATATAATTGCTTACCTTTCCATTGAATAAAACACATTCACCTGTTGGATTCTCTCTCTCCTTATCTACTTCATTGTCGGAGCATTCCACTTCAGCCCATGTGTCCATGCAATCGAGGCTATCTAGTTTCATGGATTTTAATGACGGAAGTTCTATCTTCATGCTTCCTTTATAGAAGTACGTAAGAGAACTAAGGCACAGCAATTCCAGTTTCAACAACTTAGTGAACGGCATTGTTTATATCAGCAATAATGCTACCTTCATCTTCTTCATTACTCTCTGTTGCGATTATTTGGTTGACCCCACAAAATTCAACGCGTAAAAGTTCAAGTGACTGAAAACCTCTAGCCACTGAGGGTGGGCAGATGGTCTTCATTGAAGGACATCCAGAAATCTTCAATTTCTTCAAATTAGTGAAGATAAAACTCCCCTTGCAATATTCACTGCACCATACATGCCTTAGTTTGTCCACATACTTGACTGATATACTTCTCAGCTGTGGAAGGTTCTCGCAAATTCTTCACCTGTTGTCATGTCCCATAGTTCAACAATTTTAGACAAACTCTTGACCTTAAGCTTTTCTAAAGAGGAGAAAACCATCTGCAACAAATACATACATATATATTGGTGTTAGGCGCGCCAAGGGAATCACTAAATATTGATCAATTCAACCTGCAAATTATATATAGTTTTCCTTTTTAAGGCATATTAGCATACGCAGGGATGTTGGTCCAATTATTGCCTTGGCAACCATGATGTCAGTAAACACTATGATATTGTTAATCATTTGATGAACCACACACTCAAATCATCAAGCAAAACGATAAAGCAAATGCTATTCTTGCTCTACTTCGGTTCATAGTGAAAGTACATATCAGACTCTAAATACCATGATGTGTATCAGTAAAAGATGCACACTCATAACTCATAGGTTATTAGTTCCTTTACCCTAATGCCTATAAAATTTAATACTCGCCTCCTGTTATGATTTTTTAGGGCCTTCTCACTCTTTTAAAATATAACAAATTTTTTAAATCGTTTTTGTCATCTACTTTCCAATTCTACCCCTCAACTTTTATTTCCCAACTATTTTTCAAATTATTTCAATTCTCAATCCAAACAGGAGGGAGTAGCTCATAGTACAAAGGAATGATCTGTGAGGTAACTTTATAATGTATGGGACATTGAGCAAAAGGACTAAAATAGTGTCTTCTCTTCGTCCTCTTCTGTTTTCTCTTCGACCTAACTAGAGTAAATTTCATTGTCTTGGGTATCGCTCCCTCCTAGTATGTATCGCTCCCTCCTCTCTCCTAGTTCCCTCACCCTCCACCCAGTTCATCCTGCCACCTTTCCTCCGCCGTAAAGAAACACCATGCCTCCGCCGCTTGTTCCACCCTCTAACTCCAACGTTCTGCTGTCTCTCACCGCAAAGCCTTTTCAAACTCCACAACCTCCACGCTTTCCTGGGTAGCAGACATGGAACGCTCGTCAACTCCAGGAGCGACACTCTTCATCGACAATATTCACCCAGACACGAGCTACGGCGCCATTTGGCGACTCTTTGATAACTATGGGCCAATAGTAGGCATTAGGCTTCCTAAAGCTCCAAGAATCCGTACCAAATCCAGATACGGTTTGTAGAATTCCGTCTTAAGATGGATGCTGACCAAGCCCTTATGGAAACTAACGGTAAAATAGTAGATGGGCACAAGCTGTCTATACAAACAGCTATCAGCTTTCGTCTGCACACAAGCTCGTCTACGCATGAATGCTTTCCGAGAATCCAAACTGATGATGCAGGGGTGAGCCTCCGAAGACCACCTTCTCCAACCCGAAGCGCGCCTTCACAAGAGCAGCCTATTAACTCCATAGCCCATATCAGTCTAGACCCTCAATCACCATGATGGACAAACTAGACAGAGTGTGGTTGTGAACACTGGTCTTCAAATGGATGTTGCAGAGTTGAAACAACGACTGGGGAACTGGAAGCATGACGAAGTTACCAGTCTCTCAAACTCCATGTTCGTGGTTTCTTTTCAGTCTCGTGATCAGGCGTTCAACTTCCTAACAACCGATGCAGAAGGTTGGAGCAAATGGAAATGGCAGCCTACTGATCAGCTTGGGTATAGAACCGCTTCCATAGTGATCCGAGGGATTCCTCTTCAGTCCTGGGCGGCAACTTCAATTCACCAGATTACAAAACATCTTGGAGTTGTCAAAGAAATATTCACTGACATGGACAGACTCCCGACCTTCCCGGAAGCGCATGTCAAACTAGCAACAACGAGGAGATCAACCTTCAACGAAGGAAAGAAATCTCAGTCGAGGTTGGAGGCATTAGCTATAAAGTTAGGATCAACGAATCTTGGTCTGAGGAGCAGCAGTTCGTGCCAAAGCGAATGCCCCAACCCAGCCAGAGTCGCCGGCGACGGCAAAACAAGGCTTTCCGATTCGCAGATGCATCAGGAGCCCAGTCGCTCGGCAGCGCTCCGACGTCTCGAGGCAGCCAAACACTTCTCTTCCCTTGTCCCCTTGACGCCCAAGTCGGAGAAGGAGCTGTATACAAGGACCTCCCCCACCGGAGACACAACCTGAACCCAACCTCCATCCTCCTCGCACAGGCAGCTCACCTGGGGATTCTCTCGCGTCATCTCAGGGAAGAAAGGGAGTCCTCGCACGCGCCGACAACCAGGAGTGGACAACCCGGAAAACATGCAATAATGGGTATTTTCAGGAAAGCTTCCAACCACTCCCGTCGTCCCTTTTACGAGTCTCCATACCGGGAATAATAAAATAAATATTTACTTAGAGGGGCTGCCCTCAACTTTCTCAGGATTATTCTGCTAATTGTACCCCCCTTTATTGATGCTCCTCTCTTTTCAGCGATTGTGAGTCGTTCTCCCTCTCACCTCCGGCTGCAACTCCCAAAACCTGCGTTCGCTTTTGCGGCGCCCACTTCCTGCCCCTCTGAGAAAATCGCCCCCTATATTCCCTCGCTCACCTCCCCTTTTCCCAAGTCAATCAAACCCATATATTCCTCAGTCTGACTGTTGCAGACCCACGCAACCCCATTTCCAAAATCCTCCCTATCCCATCTCCCATGCAATATTGAATCAGAAAATTGTCTCGGTTCTCCCTCTTTGTCCCCATGCAATATTGAATCAGAAAATTGTCTCGGTTCTCCCTCTTTGTCCCCATGCACCCCTCTTTCATCACTTCAGACATAGTTCAATCAACACTAGAAGCCATCCAAACCAGATACATCAAATGCGTACTCATCCCAAAACTCTGACCCATCTGGATCAATATTCACACCTGCTCATAGCAACCGCCCAGAAGACCCTCCCTCTCCTTTCTCTTGTCACGTTTCCCAAATCCCGGGTATTAATCTAGAAGTGGTCCTCTCTCCTGATAGCCTGTCTCCGAGTTTGGACCTTTCGCCGTCGGATACCTCCTCCGGTCCTCAAGCCCGACGCTTGCTGAAGCTCAAGCCTGCCTTGACTTTGGACGTAGCTTGGCTGTCATTACCCTCATCCAGAAACGTCCCTCCAAAACTTTAGGCTTATTCTTAAGCGGGATAATCAAGCGCGGAAAAATCCAGCCCCTAAGCAGTTTGCGAGACCTTCTCCTTTGGCAAAAGGCGGCCCCAACAAGACCTCCGACCAGCGGTCAAGCTAGACCAAAAACCGCACTCCCCCGGCATCAGCATATTCGAAACTCCCGGCACTAGATGGATATACTACCAGTTTTTCTTCAATAGTCTCCCTAGACAAAACAATCCACACCGTTGCCTTCAGGGGAGTTTTTAAAATTCTCACACCCTCCAGCGTTTAAAAGAGGTCTCTCTGGATGCTTTTCTCTAGTTTTACCTAATGGATACGCAAAGATTCATGAATCTCTCACCCTCCAGCGTACAAAAAGACCTCTATGGATGCAGTACTCAAGATATGCCTAACGGATTCACAAAGGTTTCATGAGTGGGCACATAGAAACAAGCTAGCTTTTTTGAAAATGCCCATCTGCCTTCTGAAAGTTTATTTTTTGTGTGTTTATTTCTGCTCCTTTGTAACCCGGAGAGAAAGGCTTTCTGCCATAGTATTGCCATTATATAACTGGTCTAACCAGTCAATTATCAAAAAAAAAAAAAAAAGGACTAAAATAAGGAGCTATAAAAATCATTATATGTATGAACTTCTAATGTTACTTCACAGCTATAGGACTAGCTAGAGATTGTTTAGGGGAAGTAACATTGACAGTTAAATGCACATTTGTACCATCTGTTTGAGCAAAATTCTTACATCTTTATCCCAACATGCATAATATGACATAAGAGTGCGTGGAACGACAGTTTAGCAAGCAAGAATAAAACTATTCTCAAGCAAGAGAGTGCTCCAAAATGTACACTACTTACTAGCTAGAGAGCAAAGTATACCAAATTTTCAAACATAGGTCCAAGGAGATTGAGTTCAAACCTTTTGCTGCAAATGACTTCCCAGCTTCCTTAACATCATCATGGACGTAGATCTCTCCTTTATCTAAGTTAACATCTAATAGAAGTGATACATTTTTAAGCTCATTTGCCCACTCGTAAGCTTGACTTATAGCTTCATCAATTGAATTCACATATTCAAATAATCCAAATCCAATCCCGTATCTTAATAAGTAACAATACGAACACTGGATCCTGATGGGAAAAGAGAGCAAAGTAAGAAGAACATCTTTTTGTCTTCCTTGCCCAAATAGTTGTAACTCATCTCTATAATCGAATAAGTGTCATCAAGTACTCCTATTGTTTCTCCTGGAATTGGCTTCTTTAGATGAGCAAGAATATGTTCCCACACTGATAAGGTTTGGTTTTTCAGCGTATCTGCAAGGATATTGATTGAAAGTGGCAACCGGGAACATTTTTTAGCAGCTTATTTAGAATGGGCTGGTAATCCTCACTGTCAGCGACCACTCCTACTTTTTCTCGAAACAAATGTTCAGCTTCATCTTTACTTAGATCACCCACTTTAAAAGATTTGAAGATGCTACATCCATTACTCTACAGACATCTTCACTTCTGCTTGTTACAATGATTTTGCATCCTAAATCTTTCTCAAGCTCATAAGGAATTCCCAGAAGATGCAAGTCAAGTTTTCTCCACATGTTCTAGAATCACAAGAAGCTTACCGCCTTTCTCTACATCACTTTTATCTGGTCATCATTTGATTTTTTACCGTCATAGGAACTTCCTTGTCATCATATGCAACCCATCCTCTATCTTTGGAATATCCTCATTTGAGGCATCGTCAAACTACCTTCTTTTCCGTTCTACCTTTTTTATCAACGTCTCCAACCTGTACTTGAGGGTTTTGACCCTTTTCTCCCCCTTGGTTCCGTTCAGGAGATGGATGGTATTGCAACTTATTTCCCAAAAGTTTAATTTGCCCGAGTCTTTTACCCAAATTTTTTTTTTGATAATTGGCTGGTTGTCCAGCTTACATTAGCAGTACTGAGGCATGAAGCCTTTCCCGCTTAAAGACATTTAGAGAAAAAAACATATAGCAAAGAAACACAATGTTTCTAGCCCTATTAATCTTACTAGCAAAGAGGGATTTTAAAATCTACTTAGTCTTCTTCTTTGCCCCGCATGACAACTTACTAGCCCGTGAAAAATTACTAAAACCTCGGGGTCCAGCCCCACGACCTTTCTTGCCCTTTTCTTTAGATGTCCTCCTAGAGCATCTTTCGGACTCCTCTTTTGACTCGTCACTCTCATCGTGACTTCGCCGGCAATAGCTCGCTCTCTGATTTCGGATGATCCCTTCATAATTAGAAAGGGTAAGCTTCTCGTCAGGGACGATGCAACCAAGCTGCTTGGCAAAGATGAGAGTTTGTCTTGCTTCTCTATAACAGCCTGCCTCCTCTGGGTCATCCTCCAAAACGGAAGGGCCTTTAGTTGGTTCAAACCCCGGGGGAAATTCCGGGTCCGTGAAAAGGCTACTAAGGCCAATATCATCTAAGTCAACCTCCATCAATTGATCCTGGGGGATATAATTCTCTACCCTCCCCTGTCATTGATCAAGAGATCTCCATAGCTGGTTCATGTCCCGGGTTAATACCAATATCCCCACATCCATCATTGCCAGGATCAACACTCCACTGAAGATCTCTTCCAGTCCTCCCCTCTCATTGTTGATGATATCCTCTACCACCGGATCAGACCCCGAGACCTACAATTAGGCTGCAAATGGCACAGGTGTCCGGACACCGCTCCCCACTGCCCCTTGACAAAGATCTCCATTGACCCCAACATTTGCATTTTGAGCAGCAGGGGGGGGAGGGGGGCGGTTGTTCGGCCCACTTGGAAGCAGCCCGTACTGGTATAATAAGGCCAATAATAACCCCAACTCTGTGACTGACCCCACCCAACAGATAGATTGGAAAAAACTGGCCAGTAACCTACAATTGGACACGCCAATAGGACAGCCCACTCATGGGTCAAAAGAATCCCATTCATCGAGACGCCCCCACCATCAGCAGCACTAGACAGGGCCCAAAGTCCACTTTTGAATTCTTGGGACATGATGGCAGAGAAGGTGTGTAGCACTAGCTGGAGCCGTCCTCGTGGTTGAAGAAGGGCAACAACAATAACAATATTTTTTTCCCCCACCTTTCGGACTTCCCAGGCGGGCCGCCACCACTGGACTTCCCCCCTTTTTACCGAAGCCGGCGTCTGAGGCGCAACCACGGGACCTCCGCCATTCTGAACCGCATCCATGAGACCCCCGCCAGACTGGGCACATCCACAAGGCCATCGCCAGTACCAGCTGACTCATTCTTACCATTCTTCATCGGAGGACGGTTACCACCCTTGTAGAATAGTTCGTCTCATATTTGGCCTGGCGAACAAATAATCTGTGTCCATGAAGTTCCTACCGTGGATTCTTTCACCGCTGCTGTGCCTTGCGATTTCGAGCACATCTCAATAATGGCAAAAGTCAGGGGCTTTATTCGACGCCTCTTGCTTGATATAAAGAATCGCTTGATTCTTCCTTCCCGGCGAAAGAGCCAGCGCAAGGCTCTACCGTCCACCCCTCTGTGTAAGTTATCAACAAATATGGAAAAGCCCCTGCCATCTCCTGTCAACTCCTCTCCATCCACCGTCCCAGAGCAGCCCTGACTGCCAATCACCCTTCCCGCATCGACCGCACCACTCGTTACCAGGGGACTTCGACGACGCCCGCGATACCTTTGAGAAAGATCTCCTCCGCCGGTCTCTCTCGGTAGCAGCATGCCCCCGATTTGCCGTCCTCTCTGGCGCGCTAGGCCTGAAACTCTTCCTTTGGCGATCTAGTTCGCTGCCCTCTCATCCACCTCGAGAATCTACGGTCTTTACCAGCTTCCCCGTCTCCTTCGAGGCTCCGCTTCTCCGGTACCTCGGACTCAGTCGGCATCGACATCGACTATGCTCAAGACCTCTCATCGATTTGTCGTTTCCTCCCATGTCGGTTTCTCTAAACCTGTTCCTTCGCGTGATTCCACCGATTAGCCCTGTTCTTCCTCGTTCTTCTTCGCAGCGATGGATGGCTCTGTTCTCCTCACGATTTGCCCTGCTAAACCTCACGCCGGCGGTGAAGATGAAAACGCGAGTGAACGAGACTAAACTCCCTCGTCGGCTCTCCTCTGCTGCCTCGTTCTTCTTCTCCGCCTCTCGACCTGTTCTTCTTCGCGTCGATTCCCGACTTCGCCCCGCCTCGTTCTTCTTCTGACTTGCTCGCGCCGCCTCTAGCTATTCACGCTAGACTGCAACGGATGGAGGTGGTGAAGTGACGAGACGGTGGTGGTGATGGATGACGATGCGCTGTGGCGATGAAGATGGAGTACTCGGCTTGGTGGTTGGCGGCTCGTCGATGGAGAATAATGATTCGGCGGTGGTGTATTGTGAATGAAAGGAGAGCCGATGAAACCGTCGGTGTGTGGGGTTGCGGGTGTGGTTACGATAATGACGGCGGTGGGTGTGGTGATGAATGGAGACGGTGGTGTAGTCCGATGAAGCGTGAATGGGTGTCGATGAATGGTGGCGGGTGAGTGACCAGGGAGTTTTAGAACTCGTCTTTTACCCAAATTAATTGCTTTTTTTCAATACTATGATATCGGTCTAGTGAGAGGTGAATTATGTCAGCAATTTGATCTTGAATCGTTTGATATCTGGAAATTGGGAGACTTCTGCCATCACAATCGCATTGAACATATTGTCTTCTCAACACGCTTAGCAAGTTCCAATACAAGGGTTGTCTTCCCTATCACACGTGAAAATACAATGAGTAGGTTAGGTATGTGTTTGATTGAAGGTAGAAGAGGAAAGGTAGTGAAAGAGCAGAGTTAATTGGTGCCAGTGACTTTATCCAATTGTTGCACTTGAGCAATCATAACGGGAAGAAATAAAGAATAAGATCACACATAAAGTTCACTAGAGCATCCACAACAACAAGTCAAAATTTTGTTTCTTAACACATCCCAATGTGCCACATCACTAAAATAATATAATTAATCAATAAGGAAACTACATATTTACTTTTCACTATAACAATGGGATGTCTTAATTTTCTCTCCCTACCCAACTACCATCATATTTTACTATTTAGGGGAAAAAAAGGAAAAGAAATTAGCTCTCCACATATCTACTTTTGTGTCATAGTTTGTAGAGTTCTTAACTAAGAATTGATGAGAGAGAATAATGGGTGAATCCACTCTATTGTAGTTCCAATTTTCTTATCTTACTCACACCAGAGTGGATTCCATCCTTGCTGTGGATGCTCTAGGGCATCCACAATAAAGGTTCTTGACACGGTTGCATAGGTGAAGAAATTAAAGATGTTCCATAATGGTGTCAATTCCACCCATTTTCTCTCTCCAAGTTTCTTATATAAGAACCCCACTTTTTATGACACAATAGACCCACCTATGTGTATCTCTTTCTTTTATATTTTCTCTATCTAAATAGTGATAGTTTATTGGTTGTTCATTAAAAGAGAGAAGAGTAAGAAACTTTGTTATTGTAATGAATACAGTGTCTTATGTAATAAAATATAACTTTTAGATGACATTGGCATCTAGGAATGTGCTAAAAAACTCAAAACCATGTGGATGCCCTAATGACACAAAGATGCAAGAAAAAACATTTTAGCTCCCACGGGATGTAGGGAGTCGTCTACTGACACTTACTCGATAAAATGTACTGAATTCACAGTCACTATCTTGAGCAATATATCGAAAATCATCACACCAAAACTATTAAGTCGGCTTGCTTGGAAATAAAATGAGGATTGATGCCACAGCTAAATATTAAAGCGTAAGGTAAGCCTGATGCACCATCACTAACGAAAAAAGTAAAATAAAGCGTGTTTTCTTATTCATTAACGTGTGGACAATCTTGCTGAAAATCGAGAAGAGCTTAACCTATAGAAATTAACAAGGACATGGAAGGTGTGGGACCATCCAAAATTGACTTGGTATGGATGTGGATCATAGCTTCTCGGTTCCCATTCTAGCTTCAGGTGCACACAAAATGGGCGATACTTCCGATAAAGCATGTTCAAAGAAGATGAAGAGTGGGATTGTACTGCGTTAGGGAAATGAAACTTGGCTTAGGACATGGTCTCGTAAACAATGGAGATATTTTTCTGGACTTTTTTTTTTTTTTGATAAGTAGTAGCGTTGCAAAAACAGCTTAAGTGATGATTTACATCAAGGGATAGCCTAAACAGGCCAGCGCGGAAATAAGAAAACAACAGAACAACTAAGTTAGAGGCAGATATTGTAAGCTCTTGGAAACACCAAAAGACAACAACTAGAAGAAGTTGGTTAAAACTGTAATTTTGTTCTAAAAATGGAGAGCCTCCGCAAATTTGAAGCCGATGAGATCACTTTGAACAGCTCAGCATGCCTGACCATGAAAGAGTTATGGCGTAAACCATCTCGAATGCCCTCGGGATAGCTTGATTGTACTTCTTTTGATTCCGGGTCCTTATAGTCAAAATTAAAAAAAAATCATTGGTCGTTTGATCCTTGAGATGCTCCTAATTCAGCGAGCATGATGCTTACTGCTGCCCGCCAATTTAGCTTTCTTGAACCTCAGATGTCGTGGATCCCCAATATTCACCCAGACTTCTGTTTGCTCTTCTTTGGGGCATGTTCACTACGTTGTAGGAGCGGGCATAGTTTTGTTTGGATAGATCCGGGAAGGGAATGGAGCAACCCAGTCTTCTTCCATACTCGAGACACCGATCCGGGAACTCATTATCACTATTGTGTTTCACACTCATTAACTGGGAGCACCACGTTAGCTCAATACCTTGCAGTGATGGAGTCGACAGGAGTAGGTAGCCCATTATTGGGACTAGCCGATGAGAGCCAATCCAAGCTCTTGTAGGATCACTCTGGTCGTGGAAGATGTAATTCCTTAATTTTAGCTACTGCATGTGCTCCTCTAGTGAATTACCGGGGATGTTGGGGTAAAACCATGTGTTGGAGTAAATGATTGGGTACATGGAAACCGCACAACTTCCTCTGGCTCGATTGAAGGTGCCAAAGATTTGCATAATTCAATTCTACACGTGGCCGATGGGCCATTACACCCAGTTGACTTTTCAGCTTGCTGTGCCAGACCCACGCATGGGATGACTTTACAGCTCATTTGGGTCCTTAATTCACCGACATACCCATACACACTACTATCTGATGCCTACGCTTTAAGTACGAGATAATCATGATCTCTCTGGACATTTTCTCCTTTTATCCCATCCGATTCCAATGCTACTTAGCCCCCTCACAGTCTGGTTGGTAATGGTGGTCGTTTGGGGACACAGCTTTCAAGCTTCCAGCAGCTGACAACTTCTCAATTTTAAAATCAGCAGGTTTCCACCAAACACCCAAACCCAGCAGCTGAAGCTTTTACAAAATCATCAGCTGACAGCTTCTCAATTTCCCCACTACTTTTTAAAAAACAATCCACCAAACACTAAACCAGCAGCTGCAGTCTGTAAAACCATCAGCAGACAACTTCTCAATTTCAGCAGCAGGACCCCAACAGCAGCCCCCAGCAGCTGTCCCCAAACGAACCCAATGTTTCCCATGCGGACCGATAAAATAAAAGTTGTTTTGTCCAAGACTACAGCTGGGGTGTTGCAGAGATAGCGCCTGCTTCATTAAATATCGACCCACTTCCCAATACCTGCCTGTACATCCCCTCACGTGTGTTAATTCCCGTAAATCCTGATTAGTCTTAACGGGAATCAGACTCACTTCATCGACAGCTCTTGCCGGCGACTCAACGTCGGCGTGGTCAGCCTGCTCCTGAGCTTTAGATACTATCTCGCCCAACTCATCTGTCCAAACTTCAACTACACCAACCATCGTTGTCCTGATCGAAAAAAACCTCAATTTCTCATTTTGATTCTAAGTATGGGAGATTCGATCCTTGCAAAGACTTCCAAGTTTTCCGGGAGAATATCCATGTTGGTCTCTATTTCAGCCACGTCCCCAAACCGCCCAGTATCGAACGGCTGATCTCATGCTCCATGCCTGAGGTGGTATACCTCTAATGGCCACATTTACTGGATTGGTTGAATGGATTTTTTTTAATTATACAGATGATGATTATTTGTTTTAGTCTATAATGACTAATATTTAAGAAATTTAAAAATTGTTTTTGACATAAATTTAGTATATATATTTAATATAAATTTAGGAATATTAAAATTCGCTATATATCAATATAATTTTAAATGATTAGATATAGTTATCTACAAAATTAAAAAATAGTTTTAACTTTATAAGGACTAAAATTTCAGTTAATTAAAACTAATTTTTTAAGTGAGTTTTAACTTTGTGACCACACGTTCAGTATAATGATTTTTTACTAGCTAGTTGTGATATCCCCCTTGCTTGTCAACTTATACGTTTATACATTTATAAAGTACGAGCAGTCATATACACAAAAGGCAGAGAGGGTGAAATCATACAAAAGAAAGGTTTTAAGGATTGTAAATGAAGCTTGAATTTAGGGGTATCAAAATCCTGTTTTTGCTACATGTTCCAAACTTGACCCGGAATCTTCTTCTATCGTAGACCAACAATGATGACCACCAACAGTAGAGTCCATCACGGTAAACAGTTATGCAATATCTTATGCCAGAGAATATGTTGCAACAAACAACAAAATTGAAACAAAGACCAGTAAAGAATGACACACAAATTATTGAGGTTATGAGTTAGCTAATCCATGGACAAATGGGGAACAACTAAATAAGAAATTAAAGATTGATGTTGACTAGATATAATAATGAACATATATACATACCTGCACCTCCCATCCCATGAATTCCAATCCTGTTAACCTTATCATCCTTAAGCAACTCAAGGATTCGATTCACCTTCTCTCTCTAGACTTAAGACCTAAACAATAGTAAGTCCCAAGCTTCTATCTTCGAAGCTTGCACAAGCGGAAGAGTCACTGGAGCATTCCTCATCTTCTCAATCCGTTTCTCGATTTCCTTCACTTAACCTCAGCTAGTTACTAATATCATGACGGTACTTTGGGCTCCAGCAGTACCCAAACAGCATTTCTCAGCCTCTTTTCTAACATTCTCATTAACAGAGAGTTTATTCCAGCTCTTATCATCAGGACCTAAGAACACGTCAAGATCTTGAAGCCCTTCCTTGACCTCATTAACTTTCACTTCGTTCTGCATTTCACCTAACTTCACTCGATGTGCTATATCTTGCCTAAGACTTTCAAGGGTTCGGTGTAGGTTTCGCATCTTTTGGATGTTTCGTTGTAGGTCTGGATGTAACCCAACCAATTCTTTGAAGCGGTAATAGCGTTCCCGAGAATTGATTGACTGAGTTGTTCAACTATTCCTGTAGGATCCACCATGATTAAGCTGTATTTGATCGAATCCGGCCGACCCTTTTACAAAAACCTCCTGTTACGAATTGTGTAATGTTAATGCATGGACACAAGCTAAATTAAGCATCATATATATAATAATAACATGATGTTAAAGTATAGTACTTAAATAATGTACTAATTACTTTAATATGTACTTAACTACTACTTACCTTTCTTCTTATTATTATTTCTCTCCAAACGTGCACAGTGCTATTGTTAATCCTCACTGCATGAGAAGGCCGGCTCAGGCTAAGCATATTTATTTATACATGACCTTCCCTGATAACTGATCCCAACCCAACGTCATAAAAGTAGATATTCTATAACTACTCATCAGTTTAATAATAATAAAACAATCTATTCAGTTCGTTTCTTCAAGTTTTTTAACCAAAGCCTCGGGGTTCTTTTCTTCAAGTGTTCTGATACAATAAAGAATTTGGTCCCACCGTCGGAACTTCTTTACTTGTCGACAGGATGACAAGCCAAGCATCGATCAGATCGAATCCAAATTTACGTGATATCAAAGAGAAGCACAGAATGTAGAAAAAATTACTGAAAAAAGAAGATTCATAATATCAGGAAAGAATTAACGTAAAAACTTGTATAAACAATGCAAGAAAAGTATACTCCTACCCTACCAAATTCAAATTCTTGCCTACAAGTGATTGTAGTTAGGATGGACTACAGTTAGGATAGTTTAGACAAATTAAAAACAAAGAGATGGTCATGTATATATTTTGATAATTTTTTTAAAAAATATTTTACATGTAGTGTACAGAACGTAAAAGAAAACTTATACACATGGTCATACAAACTTGTACAAATGTTCATTTAAACATATACATCCACACATAAAACATGTACATCATCTATTAAAAACATACAGATGGTCACATAAACCTCTACGAATTATTAAATATATACATCTTTAGATTAAAATCTGTACATATAAGGGAGTAAACTTGTACAGATGGTCATACAAACATATACAGATGTTCATTAAAGAACATGTACATTCTTACATTTGAACATATACATCGTCACATTAAATATGTACATTCTCACATTAAAATATGTACATACATCCTCACATTAAAATATCATCGTATACATGTAAAATTTTTTTAAAAAGTTTTCAAAACATATCTATGACTAGTCTTGTGTTGAAAAGCTTAAATTTAGGTAAATAATGATATAAATTGTTTTCATTTTGAACTTAATATTAAAAGTTATATTAATTTAAAGTTATTGTTATTATGATAAAAAAATTCTTTACTAACAAAAAAGAAAACAGGTAAAGAAAACGCAAATCTGTCGCATGCTCCCTGGCCTCGAATTTTTATTTTTTACTCCCTCCGTCCACAGACTGTGTCCGGTTGCCAGTTTTTTGTTGTCCCAAAATAGTGTCCAATATAGTGTTGTAAAATTTCTATCCTCTCTACTTTTTTTATTTTCTTAATATGTGTGCAAAAGGAAACTAGACTCTGAGTATGGGACAGAGGGAGTATATTTTTGTTTTTTTTTATTTAATAGGTCACCGTATGTAGCTAGATGAATGCTACGTTCGGATGTAGCTCAGACTATATATACCTTATTCCCACTATATATCTTATTCCCAGGCTAGAGCCTGAAAATTATTATGTTAAATTTTTAAATAATATTAATTAATATTTTTAAAAAGTGATATTAGAATATATAGTTTGACATAAAAATTATTGAAATGTATAAATTAATGAAGTTTGTTTTTACCTTTTTTATTTTTTATTAAAAATGGGTATACAAAATTAAAAGTTAATGCCAATAATATAAAGCAATAGTTCTAAACTAGTTTTTTTTCCTGAAAACTTCTTCTAAAAATTATTTTGAGTTATTCTAATATTATTTTAATTTGCAAAATCTGTAATAAAAAAGTCAAAACACTTGTATTATCAATAGTTTGGTACATGATTACCAATACTGACATAATAATCAGGTTTATTTTTGACTATGTTGTTAAAATAAAAATATTAAGAGTTTTCTTATCTACTATAGACTAGGGGTGTCAAAATCGGGTGTTTGGGTCGGGTTGAGCTCAAACCCGAACCCGACCCAAAAATGGTTTAGGTCAACTCGAACCCGACCCGAACCCAGAGCGGATTATATTTCTTCAACCTAAACCCACAGGGGTTGACCCGAACCCGACTCGCTTTTTCAAAAAATTATTTTATATTTAAAAATTTTAATTATTTAATAAATAAATATATACTTTAATATTAATTATTTATTGTGTACTATAATTAATCATATTTCTTGATTAAATATTTATTTTAGTCATAAATATCATTAAACACTAATTTAATCAATAAATATTTTTTCTATTTTAATTAATTATTTTTCCACGTTACGGGTTAGCGGGTACAACCGAACCCGAAGCGGGTTTCATTGACCCGACCTGAACCCGACCCGTAAAATCTTTCGGATCAAAAATCTCAACCCGAACCCTACTTTTTACGGGTCGGTTTCGGGTTCAGGTCAAGATTGACATCCCTACTGTAGACTAAAAGTGATTTTTTACAATATAATTATAAAACAAATATTACATATTAATAGAAATAAAATTGATAACTAACAGAATTTGGTGATATCATGGTAAAATATTACAAAATGTTATGGAGGTGAACAAGTATTGAAATACCCCATAAATTAATTTAAATTAATTTAGGGGATTTCTTTTATTAAACCCCAAATAATACTATTAAATACTAAATTATTATATAGTATTATGAATTTAATAATAATATTTATAGGTCAATAAATCTTGGAAAAATTCTAGACACTCCAATGTATTATAAAGATTTAGAAATATTTGGAGCATTGGTTTAAATCAAAAAGTCAACATAAAATCAAAGAAACCTTAAAGCTCCTTAAGCCTTGCTAGGGTTAACTTTTTGAGAATGGTTAAAACCAACCCATGAAACCTATATCAATAACAAGATTATGGAAAACCAGAAGATTGATAATAAGAACGTTAAAAACGGATCATCCTAGCCAAAGTTTTGATGAAATGAAGTTTAGAGCCAAAATTTGAAGGTTGCTGACGTGGCAAGGGCCGTCTGACTCAGCCACGTGTGCCTCGGGCAACGTGCCATGCCAGGTTGCCAGAATTCGGCTAACTCTTCTCAGCCACCCTCAGTTGTTGCCCCATTTTCAGACTTCATTATCTCAGCCGTCCTTGGGTATTTTGAATGCCATCTTCCATCATTCTCTTCTCCTTCAAACCCTCTTTCTAACCATTACTCATACATAACCTAATTCTTTCTACATCCGCCACAAAGTTGATCTGAAGTTGCCTCCCCGAAAATCTGCAACCTAGATTTCCAGAAAACCGATCCGGTAAGGTAACTTCGTCTAATAATATCTCCTTCGCCTGTCAATAAAAATTCAAGTTCTATAGCTCATTTTGTAGATATCTAATCCCACTCCAACTTTCCTTTTTACACCCAAGTCTGATTCTCAATTGAGTGGAAGATAAAGGCGTCTAAAGTTCGCTATTCGATCACGGTGGATTTCCTGCCCAGATTTTCCAGAAATCGATAGGTAGACCCAGATCTTGTGAGATCTGTAACTTTCTCTCTAATCTATCAAATTCAATGATTCTTACACTAGTATTTCAAGTTACATTCCTACTTTAAAATGTGGTAGGTTTCGTGAATTGAATCCTTCTCAGTTAGTGCGAGTTGGTCCGTGAAGTAGCCAACTCGAACTGCACATAAAATATTGAATTTCCAGAAAACAAGGTATAATCTGAGACTTTCGACTTAAATTTCTTTCTGTGTATTCGTATTAGATCGAGATGTGCTATCAAATGTGTAGAGTTATATCTCCTCTTTCGAATAAGCCTAAAAAACGTGTCCTAACTCGATTGTGCTGCATTTTATATCCTCAAAGTTAGCTACTCGAACAACCTGAAATTTTTGAACCTTTCCAGAAACGAATCGATTTCGATTCAAACACACCACAGAGCGTGTCTCCGGTGAGTTTCTGACAATTCCTCCAATATTGCTACTCGGTTTTTCATTCTAGATCTAACCCAACTACCAATTTGACATAACGCATCGTACAGAGAGAATTTGGTAAAATTCGAATCGGTAATATTAAACGCTAGGTCGATACGAACCCAAAATCATTTTTCCCATATACCGCATTATAGGTTGTGATTTCGGTGCCAATAGATTCGTTTTTCAATTTCGAATCCAAAGAGACAAAAATCACGAGATTTGGTTATGTAGATTTTGAGGTATCGAGGGAAACGTACTCGGGATTAGGTTAGGGTTTCCTGAAGAACTTGAGTAAATTGGGCCGTCCGATCGTGGGTTATAGGAACGGACGGCCGAGATTAAAACGTGGGAAGTTATTAATATATCAAGTTATATAAATTCCAGAATTAAACCCTAACTTGTTGAATTTATTAATGGCCGGCCTTCCCTAATGTATTTTGACACGAAATTTTAACCATAGACTCCTTATAAAATCTAGTTTATTTTTATGTAAATTAAATATGGGTTTTGAGTTTTAAACGTAAGTTATAATTTTTGTAAGTTCTGAGTATTATGGAAATTATTTAGATAATTTAAAAAGATATTTTTTGGAAAATTTTTTTTATAATATATCTAAAATATTATAGTTACTATACATTAAATTTGGGGGATTTTTAGACAAGAGGAAATAGGTCTAAAAATTGTAATTCTGAATTATTTCTAAGATATATTATAATATATGGTTTTTTAATGTAACCAAAAATTAAAGTATAGTGATTAATAAACTTTATAGGTTGGGAATATATAAGAAGACTAAACTAACATTTAATACAGAATGTTAATAAATATCTTAGGTATAAACTTTTTAAGTCAAGTAATATATATATATATTTACATATATGTAAAAGAAATAAAATAGTAAATTAGGTAAATCAAGGAATTAAAATTACATTTAAATTAATTATATATATAATATGGAAGCTAATATACTTAATTAAAAATTAGGAAAATACTGTATTTTATAAACCATATATTGGATGTGGATTTGTGAAAATTTTAATAGAGATAATTAAATACAATAAACCTACAAAAGTATGTCCTGAATAAATCCTAGTAGTATATATATATATATTAAAAATAAATAAATTAAATAACATTCCTTATGGGGAAATAAATAAGAGGAATATATGTATACTAAACTTTAGGACTTTAATCAGTATTAAAATAAATTAGTCACGGTAACTTGGGAGCTTAATTAAGCTAAACCTATATAAGAGTAAGCAATTGAAATAAAATTAAAAGTACCCTTAAGACATACAAATTCAATGGTGCATATGGTCAAGCCAAACCTAGAACTAAAATGAGGTTGCACGTTCGAAACCTCGCAGAATCCTTTTTTAGGGAATTTAATAAATCAGCGAAACGTAACGCGGACTGGGTGGGTTATCCTACTGGGCCCAAGTCCATGAACTCCAAAAGCTCACTTAAACAATTCAACGAGAGTTTGGGCCACTCTCGGGATAAACCTAAATCGTTCCAGACTAAATGAAATGGGCCTAATGAAAGATTTAATTACGAGATCTAGCCCAGATCCTCTTGAGAGAGTAATTGTAACCAGAAACTATAAGCTAGTAAGAATAAAAAAAATGTTTAGCGTTATAAGTTCTTTAACTAATCGATACTTGGAACACCTTAATTATAGGTTATTAGTGGAAGTTCGCACTTTCAAGTTAGTTACTGCTTCTTCATACCAGGTACGATTTCTCGTACTCAGATACTTTTGCTAACGGATTTATGGAATGTTTGGATAACGCTAACTGAGCTGAAATGAATTTCCAAAGGGAAACTGTTTGTGTGACTAACTCAGCTTGATGTGACTAACTAAGCCTTGAATGTATAACTTACATATTATGGTTCCTCCTATCTGGTTGTCTCCTTAGATATTAACTTTCAAGGGTTTACGCCTCTGCACTCTGTAGGACTGAGTGTTTTGGTATTGCACTTGTGCAGTTAGTAATCTAGTGGGAATATGGGAAAATGTCAATCTTGGTAAATTCTTCATTTGACTCTGGATATCGTTCATCCATGAGCTGAGTCTTTTGTTGTGACGTGCGTGCGTCTTCATCGGTAACAGTGAGGGGCTGTATATCGCCTGTCCAAAAGGACGTGTAAACAGTGAGGGGATGTATATCCCCTGTCTAAAAAGGACGTGTAAACAGTGAGGGGCTATATATCCCCTGTCCTAAAAGGACGTGCTTGGCGGTGGGGGCCATTGTTAACACCCCTACTCTAATCGGCTCCTAATCATCTTACTTAACATTATATCGCAGCGGTAATCTCAACAATTGAACTACTGGTGTCACCGTTCTTACTCGCCCTTACGAGTAATAACGTGCTTACTGATATATTCTTAAATACGAAACAATTTCCCACAGTGACAACAAGAGATAGATCTATCCTTCCCAAACCAATATAAAATACATCAATTGAGCATTATAAGTATCCCAATCTACACACGTTTCTAAGTTCGTATCAAAATGCAACAGTGCATATTAAAACATCTGTAATTAAACTACCCAGCGCGTCCCTCTCTTTGCCGACACCGGAAGCGGCATACCTGCAAAAATGGGTGTTGTGGTATGGAATCAGCCCCTGCTGAGTATGTTACTACATGACCGTCATGCCCCCTCGGACCCTCAGTTATTTGGTCGAGAGGCATGCAATTCATTTTCATGCAAAATAGTTTAATGTTAAACTGGTAAGCAACAATATATATTCAGTAAACTCAAATAACAAACAAGCCCCCGGCTTCACACATCGTCGTAATAAACCACTGAAAGCGTTACAGCGCTTATATGAGTACAGAGACTCCATTCCAACAAACACTTAATAGTTATAATTGAGTCGGCGACTCACTCGACCAAACAATCAACCAAACCTACAATGAGTACAGCGACTCGGACAACCAGTTCACAACACACAATATGAGCACAATGGCTCGTTCAACAAATCCACCAACATACCACAACATCACCACAAAGAATAACCAATGAACAACAAGGCGAAAAACGAGAATTATAAACGAGTAAAAACTCTCGTCTTTGGCATGTAAGCCCAAATAATGTTTGCCTAATGTACGAGTTGATATAGTCATTCGTAATGTTCAGTCATGTCTATGACAACGTCTCGTTAGAACGAGTGTCTCTAAGTTACCCATCTCTTATGGCGGGTCACCCACGCAGTAGCCACTCCAGCGGTATGAGTCTCCGACCTACGAACATTCTGTAGTTCGTTGGAAATTTATCCTGATACTTACGGTTACCACCCAATATCCTAGTATCATTAATGGATCACAGTTCACAGCAAGAGCCACATCCTCTTGATAAACTTATCTATACCATCGCATCGTTTTATTATTTTTCCTAACACAACAGACTAAGGCCGTTAGTCCAATCCTGAGTATGTCGACTTGGGATCCAGTGTTAGATACGAGAGCGGCGTTAAAGAGGCCCATGCTCCGTATATAAGTCTCAGGTAATATATATATATATATATCTTATTATCCTGATGCTACAACGTTTACTTACGTTCCTTATACTACACATATAAGATAGCATCATTGCCGCTAGTTCGTTTTATAATATGTTCATATATACGAACGGTACTGTTATCGTGCAACAGTAATATTAAAGCAGCATTAATACACAACTCAAGCATATTTATTCACACAAGCAGACATTCAATCTATCACAGATTTTCACACAATGTCTGAACTGAGGAAATCCTCAGAGACAATCAAGCCACATAAATAACATACCGTTCACCCTGAAAGTATTACGGTGGAGTATGATTCAGCTAGATCCGATGCTCCTCGTGTCGTCTCTAACAATCTATCAATATGCATCACACTATGCATCAGCATCTCATACTAACAACACACTATGGTACCCCGTACCATTACTAATCCATCCCGGTTTATTCCCCGTTACTAACTGATAACGTTTGTCGGGTTTTCGGTTTAACTCGGGATTTGGAACAACGTCATATTTCATGCGTGGTTACGTCGAGTATATTAATATACTTAACTTTAAACGTTTGTTACCACATGTAATTTAATACACATTTGTATTTTATATAGCTTGTCACTATATTGCATGTATACTCTTAATCATTTATTATACATCTCACCTTAGTATTTATTTTCCTAAGGTTTGTTTTTCCACCATCCATTTTAATACATGGTTTCTAACCATAATATATATTCATCCTTATATACATTTTTCTTGTATATGTATATATTTACCACATAGATAAGTCCCATGAGTTATAAACTCTTATATATATGTTACATTTTTATCATCTTTTATTAGATGATTATTCCCTTTAGTTGTACTATGTTATACAACTTATATTAAGATTATTATCCTAATATCATGTAACATTTTATGTGTATCTTAACAACTCCCAAGGTTTAATAACAAATTCCTTGGTTTATGAATCCTATTTATTTATAGTTTGTCACATTACTTAATGTGAATATTCTTACTTTTATTAATTCCATCTAAACAAATAATTGTTATAACATTTATAACATTATAGACCTTAGTCTAGAATTCATTTTCCAACCTTTAATATTTCGGTACAGCCCTTGAATATTTAAATTCTATTTTGACCACATAACATTATGTAATGTTATACCATGTACTAAATCATATATTATGATATTTTTATTCCCTTTAATTTATAACATATAGTTGATAAGTGTCCAAATGAGCATGATTTATAGGTGTATTTTATATATAATATTAGCACTTTTCTTGCTCATTTCTCCACTTCGGTTAATTTTCCTCTGGTTTATGTTTTATTGTTTATCTCACAAATTTATTGTTCAAACATGAGGAAAACCAAGCTGGGAGTAAAGTAGATAAAGAGACGAACACATAGACGCAAACGGCTCAGAAAACGGACTTATAACGAAGAATGTAGAGCCAGTTGAAGATTGTTATATATATGTATAATATATATAATAACGCACGGACAACATAGAGTGCACCGCCCCAAACAGGCGGACCACTCTGAGGCAACCGCCTGGCGGACGTGGGAGAGACAACCGCCGTATGGGCGGTCAACTCTAATGCAACCGCCTCGCACACAGAGTGAGGCTACCGCCTCAAAGGAGGCGGACGTGACATTGGGCTACCGCCTCCTAACTGGCGGACAAGACACAGAAACCGCCTCGCGGTCAAGACAGAGGGAACCGCCAAATAACAGGCGGACAACATACATAGGACCGCCTCCTTAACAGGCGGACAAGACACATGGACCGCTGGTTAATTGGCGGACAACACAGAGGGGACCGCAAGTTATCAAGCGGTCGTGTATAAATGTTGGCGAGCTTATCTTCTTCTTCCTCGCTCGCGCCGTCTGCAAATTGGGTTCGCCGACTTCGTCCACTTCCACTGCCTGCATTAATGAGCAATCAATCTTCTTATCTATCTACTGCGTTTGTCTCTGTCCCCCTCAATTAGAGAAGCAATCAACCGGCAAACAAATTCGTACGGATCTTCTTCTTCCTCTCCTCTATATAAAGACTGCTACTGCATCAGAAAAACCTGCGCACAATTGCCCCAAGCTTTCTCTTTATTACTCACGTTTTCTCCCAAAATCACACTGCTTCCACATAAAACTCCACTCCAGCGCCAGCGAATGCAGCTCTTCCTTTTCTTCAACTGTAATCTATTTTAATGGCTGTCATATTTACGACGTCCGTTTGTATAATTATGTCTGAGTAAAAACCTTAGCTCCCGGGTTGAGAAGTAAGCTTATTTTACTAAACTGTGTTACGTAGACTTTCTAATATAATCTGTTCAAGCAATATTTTGATTCTCCTCCTTAATGCGCTTTAATATTTAGGCCATTTATTAAAGTGATATTTGTAGGTTCTTGTCAAAATGCAGTGCTGAGACAAGATTCTAGACAAGAGAAGTCAAAACAGGTCAACGACTAGAAGTGAGTTTTCACCTATAGGTTAACCAGTCTCCAATAGGAATTATTAATAATGCGATTAATTTATTAATAACTTGAACAAGGTATTGCGCTTGTTATTTAAATTAATCAGGGTTTATTAGACAGGGAACGGTCAATAAACTAATTAAGGTTCTTGAGTTTATTGCTAAAGTGGGGAAGTCTACAATAATATAATTGAGTAAAATAGGTGAGCAAAACAACCCGGGATGCTTCTTTAAAAACAAAAGAGTTTCATAACTGCTAATATTAATCTGTTTTAATTAATTGTTCTTTTCTACTGTTTTATTTACATTAAGTTCTGAACCACAATTTCTCTCAAAAAAATGATAAGTTTCTGTTCAGTAGTCTAATTAGAATTCTCAATTAAAATTCACTATCAGTTAAATCACAGCAAGGTCCCCAAGAGTTCGACACCCCACAAATCCACTATCCCGCAAAACGACTAGGTACACTGCCTAGGTTGAAGAAGTAGTCGCATATTTCTACAACAAGTTTTTGGCGCCGTTGCCGGGGACCTCCGGCACGGTTAACTGACAGTTCTTAATTTTATTGAGTTTACTATCGGACTATCGGACTTCGGACATCTAACTACGGACATCGGACTTTGGACTACTAACTTCTAACTTTTAATATTATTGTCATATATTATTGTTATTTCTTTCCATTGTCCTTAATATTCTGTACAGTATTTATTACCTTAAAATTTCCAGTACAGTATTTATTAACTTCAAATTTCTGTCCTTTAATATTATGTCATTTCTTTCCATTGTCTCTAACTACTAACTTATAATTTTTGTCCTTAACATTTCATTTCCATTGTCTTAACTCTTAATTTCCATTGTCTAACTCTAATTTCCATTGTCTCTAACTTATAATTTCCAGTATACTAACTACTAACATTAACACTTTAGTTGTTTCTATATATGCGTCGTACTCGATCTGCAGGCAGTCCTCAAAACGAATTTGAGCCTGAGATTGAAAGATATCTTCACAGAGAAAGACGACAACAACGTGTAGAGATGGCAACTCGACAAACTCTTTGCAATACCACAACCATCAGTTGAAGGGAGGCCTTCTGCTATTTCCCCTCAGGTCACTCAGGCTGAACTAGACGCCTGGCAATTAAAACCAGTTTCATTACCACACTCTACCACCAGGGCCAATACAGCGGGCTAGATTCAGATGATGCTCCACACCACATATCTGCATTTCTTGATTTTTGTAACACTTTCAACAAATCAGGAAGTCTGAACGAACGCATTCGTCTGCAATTGTTCCCCTATTCATTGAAAGATGGCGCCTCCAGGTGGTTGAGAAGCTTACAACCCAGCAGTATCCACAGTTGGGCTGAGTTAGCAAACAAATTTCTGGCGAAATATTATCCCCCGTCCAAAACAAGAGGAAAATTGCTGAAATCACCAACTTCTGTCAAGAACCAGGTGAATCTCTCTATGATTCGTGGGATAGATTCAAAGAATTACAGATATTATGTCCACATCACGGTATGAGTAGCCAGGAGCTTTTTATCATTCTTTAGAGGCTTGAATGATTCTAACAAATTGTTGCTAAGTTCCTCATCTGGAGGAAATTTTATGAAAATGACCGGAGAAGAGGCAGTTGATCTACTAGACCAGATGACCGCCAGCACCAGACAATGGTGTAAAAACAAGGGGAGAGGTGAAGTAAAGAAAGAAACCGGTATCTACAGTATTCCCCCGCAGGATCATGTGTCTGCTCAACTAGCTGCACTCACGAAAGTTGTGGAAAAACTAACGCTTAGTCAACCACAACAAAAAGCTGCAAAGGCAGTGGCCACTTCTCCATATCTGACTCCCTGTTGCGAAAACTGTGGAGGAGCGCATGAAACCACCAACTGCGATGGTTCAGGTTGCAACAGGACCCTTGAAGAGGTAAGTTTAATTAACAACAGACCAGGGGTTCCTTATCAAAACTCATACAACCAAAACAATTGGAGGAGCAACCAACAACCATGGAGGAATTATGAGCCCCAGACGAGCAACCAAGGATTCAACCAAACAAGCAACCAAGGTTTTAACCAAAACCGACAACCGCAGTACAACCGACAACAGGAACAGCCAACCAACTCACAAGGAGACATTGGCGAGTTAAAAGGCATGATGAATCAGCTTCTGAAACAAGGTCAGGCGATGAATTCAAAATTTACTGAGATAGAGGCCAAAGTTGCTGATCAGGCTACCATAACCACGAATTTGGAAAGACAGATAGGTCAGATTTCCCAACAGTTGGCTCAAAGACCAGCAGGGTCACTCCCAAGCCAAACGGATCCAAATCCCAGGGATCATGTAAAATCAATAACCCTAAGGAGCGGGAAAGAGTTGGTATCCACTGCCCCTGAAACTGAGAAGAAATCTGATCAACAAAAATCTGACAAAGAAGACGTAACAATTTCCAAGGAGAAGGAGTCTCCTGAATCCCTTACTATAAAACCGTCACAGGTTTCATATGATATTCCAATCCCATTTCCTGACAGATTAAAGAAAAAGAATTTGGATGACCAATTTGGAAAATTTCTTAACATTTTTAAGAAATTAACTATTAATATTCCTTTTTCTGATGCCTTAACGCAAATGCCCATTTATGCAAAATTTATGAAAGATATCTTGTCTAACAGGCGATCTTTACAGGAAAATGACACGGTGAAACTAACCGAAAGAGTTTCTGCAGTACTCTTAAAAAAGCTACCACCGAAGTTAGGAGATCCAGGTCTCCCTATCATTCCTTGTGCAATTGAAGACATAAATTGTGGTAACGGGTTGTGTGATTTAGGAGCTAGCATTAATTTAATGCCTTTATCTATATTCAAGAAATTAGGCATAGGTCAATGCTCTCCTACTCCTGTTCAGCTCCAACTAGCTGATCGTTCCATAATTCACCCCGAAGGAAAAATTGAAGATTTAGTGGTTTCTGTTGGCAAGTTTATTTTCCCCGCTGATTTCATTGTTATAGACATTGAGGAAGATAAAGATGTCCCACTAATCTTAGGTAGACCTTTTATGAGAACTGCGAGAACTTTAATTGATGTTGAAGGAGGAAAAATAATTTTAAGGCTTCATGATGAGCAGGTAGTTTTTGACATGACCAGGAACATGAAGTCCTTCTGATACACAAAACTGTTTTTCTTGACACTATTGACTCTTTAGTACAGGAGACGTTCCTCAGCAGAGACAGAGAAGAAACAATTCTGGAAAGATGTCTTATGGCATCTTGTGAAGCTGAGGACGAAAATCCCGATATTGCTTTCATGGCTGAAGAGTTAAACAAACATAAGCCATATTTCCAATCCTACCGACCAAAATTCGAGCCAGTAGAACGAAACGCAGACAGACCCAAGCCATCCATCGAAAAAGCACCTACAGTCGAAATGAAACCTCTTCCTCCTCATTTAAAATACGCCTTTCTAAAAAAGCCATCTGATCTACCAGTTATCATTTCTTCTAAATTGACAGATGTGCAGGAGGAGGAACTTTTAGGGGTGCTACGCCGTCATAAAACCGCTATCGGTTGGTCAATAGCGGATATCAAAGGAATAAGCCCATCTCTGTGCTCTCATCGAATTTACATGGAAGATGATTTCAGGGCTTTAGCACAACCACAGAGGCGTCTAAACCCGTTCTTAAAGAGGTGGTCAAGAAAGAGGTAATAAAACTACTTGACGCTGGCATTATCTATCCAATTTCAGATAGCAAATGGGTAAGCCCAGTGCAGGTGGTACCCAAGAAGGGCGGAATAACTGTAGTTCCCAACGAGAAAGGTGAGTTGATTCCTCAACGCACCACTACCGGTTGGAGAGTCTGTATAGACTACAGGAAATTGAATACCGCCACACGTAAGGATCACTTTCCCTTACCTTTTATTGACCAAATGCTGGAAAGGTTAGCAGGTCAGGACTATTATTGTTTTCTAGATGGCTATTCCGGATATTTTCAGATCCCAATTGCTCCAGAAGACCAGGATAAAACTACTTTTACCTGTCCTTATGGAACATACGCTTATAAAAGAATGCCATTTGGATTATGTAATGCACCAGCTACTTTTCAACGGTGCATGATGGCTATTTTCTCTGATTACATTGAAAAATGTATAGAAGTCTTTATGGATGACTTCTCTGTTTTTGGTTCGACATTTGATACTTGCCTGGAGAATCTTGATCTTATTTTGGCCAGGTGTGAAGACACAAATCTAGTCCTGAACTGGGAAAAATGTCACTTCATGGTTCGTGAAGGAATCGTGCTAGGACATAACGTGTCTTCCAAAGGTATTGAGGTAGACCGAGCTAAAATCGAGGTAATAGAAAAACTTCCCCCTCCTACTACTGTCAGAGGTATTCGAAGTTTTCTTGGACATGCAGGTTTTTACAGACGATTCATTAAGAACTTTTCCAAGATTTCTAAGCCTCTCTGCACTTTACTGACTAAAGATGCTAAATTTCATTTTTCTGATGAATGTTTAGCAGCTTTTAATTTGTTGAAAGAAAAACTTGTCTCTGCTCCTATTGTTGTATCACCCGATTGGTCACAACCCTTTGAAATTATGTGTGACGCCAGTGATTATGCGGTGGGCGCCGTTTTGTGCCAGAAAATAGATAAGGTTCTGAGAGTAATCTATTATGCAAGTCGCACTTTAAATGATGCTCAGAAAAATTATGCCACCACCGAAAAAGAATTACTGGCAGTCGTCTTCGCTTTGGATAAATTTCGTTCATATTTATTGGGTAGTAAGGTCATTATTCATACTGATCATTCTGCTCTTAAGTATTTATTTGCCAAAGCAGATGCAAAACCAAGGTTGATAAGATGGATACTTCTCTTACAAGAATTCGACATCGAGATAAGGGATAAGAGAGGTATCCAGAATGTCGTGGCTGACCACTTATCAGAATGGAGGGACCAGAGACGAGAGACCCATCAATGAATTTTTCCCGGACGAGGCAGTTTTCACAATTCAAACGGCAAGAGACCCTTGGTTTGCCGACATTGCAAATTATCTGGCTACAAAGATCATCCCAGCTGATATGACTTATCAGCAGAGAAAAAGGTTCTTTTCTATTGTCAAGCATTATTTATGGGATGATCCATTTCTTTTCAAAATCTGTGCAGATGGTATTATCAGGAGATGTGTCCCAGAGACAGAAATCAGAAACATTCTTCTCCATTGCCATTCTAGAGAAACCGGCGGACATCACGGTGCAACCCGTACAGCTGCAAAGGTACTTGAATCCGGTTTCTATTGGAACACCCTTCACAAGGACTGTCATGCTTTTGTGTCTACTTGTGATCGGTGTCAAAGGCAAGGTAATATTTCTCGACGTAATGAACTTCCCTTAAACAATATGTTAGAGGTTGAATTATTTGATGTTTGGGGGATTGATTTTATGGGACCCTTCCCAAATTCATTTGGAAATTTATACATCTTAGTAGCAGTCGATTATGTTTCTAAATGGGCGGAAGCCCTTGCTTGCTCTACTAATGATGGTAAAGTTGTGATGAAGTTCATAAAGAAGAACATTTTCAGTCGATTCGGTGTTCCACGAGCAATCATTAGTGATGGTGGTTCTCACTTCTGCAATCGCCAATTTGATGCTCTCCTGAAAAAATATGGAGTCCGCCATAAGGTTGCTCTACCATACCATCCTCAAACGAATGGTCAGGCAGAGATAACAAACAGAGAACTGAAATGGATTCTGCAGAAGACGGTGAGCTCTTCACGAAAGGATTGGTCCATCAAATTGGATGATGCACTCTGGGCATACCGTACCGCCTTCAAAACACCTATCGGCGTGTCTCCCTACAAACTGGTTTTTGGGAAGGCATGTCACCTGCCTGTGGAATTAGAGCATAAATCTTATTGGGCTCTAAAGGTGTTGAACTTCGATCTACAAAAAAGGTGAAAGAAGAAAGTTCCAGTTGACAGAACTGGAAGAACTAAGGTACAACTCATATGAAAATGCAGTGATTTATAAGGAGAAGACCAAGCGTTGGCACGATAAGATGATTGCCAAGCGAGACTTCAAAGTGGGAGATTATGTCCTCCTTTATAATTCCCGACTAAAGTTCTTCCCAGGTAAGTTAAAATCCTTCTGGTCTGGACCATTTAAAATAATATCTACCTCCCCTTATGGAGCGGTGGAATTGGACAATAAGAAGGGTGGATCATTTAAAGTCAATGGAGCTCGTATCAAATTGTATATGGGAAACACGTTGGATAACGAAGAAGCTTCTGCGCTTCTTTTCAAAGAACCAGTTACAACTTAAATCAATGAGGTACGGTCTAGCCAAAGACCTTAAAGAAGGGCAGCTTGGTAGGAGGCACCCTACTATCTATCTTTTTAATCTGTATTGTATTTATATTCTGTATTTTATTTATGCAAAAAAAAAAGAGTGAAATAAAAAGAAAGAAGAGAGAACGAGGAGAATTAACTTGAGTTCTTCTGGCTGTTTAGAATAATTATTACAGGAACATCTTACACATTCCGACAGCTGAACTCAAGTGTGGGGGAGCTACTCTACATATTCTGCATAATCTAGGGAGTACACTATCCATACCTTGCTCTTAAATTTAATATCTCTTATTACCATGCTTTTTGATCAGTACCCAGCTAGTTTGCATGCCCTGTTATTTTAATTCTTTCTATGCAATGAGGGCATTGCTTTGGTTCAAGTGTGGGGGAGAGATAATAATCAAAAGCTTGTTCTTAAGTTTAAGTTTTCCTTTTCGACACTATGTTTAAATTTGTTAAGTGATTAATAATCAAAGAATGAGCCATAGAGGGAGTAATGCTGGTATTAACAGGTTTAAAGGGTACACAAAAAAAAAACACTCTGCTCCTTATATAAAAAATCTGAGGAAATTATCATTTGAATGCTGTTTTGACTTTGAGCCTGGATTTGATTTAGAAAGAAATGGTGGAAAAAGAACAAGGCAAGGTACTCCTCTGATCCAAACAGGCATATTCTGATCCTAAACAGGCCTCGTCCACTCGGTTATTAAGTTCTTAGGGGTGCTTCATCACCCGGCTACCTAAGGTACTCGGTATCTGGGATAGTAGACCCAAAACCGCTACAAGGGTGGAGAGAAAAGTCTGAAGTGGAAAAAATGAACTTAAAAAAAAAATGAAGTATCTGTGCATTCGGTACTAAAATGAAAAAATCGTCATTATGGATCATGAGTATGTGGCATTGAAAGGTATAATGGAATAAGATTTTACTTCATGCCCCTTGTCGTTCAAGGAAATGTGAAAGAAAATGGTGGATTGGCTCAGGGTTAAAAGCAGAATTCTCATGGTACTGCTTCTCTTTCTTTTAAAGGACTACAGAGTTATTCTCAGAAATAGAGAAATATATCTAGTAAAATTATTGTTATTAGTACCCTTTTAAAAATCTGAAAAGATTGGCAATTACCTCTTCTGTGCTCTCCTTACTTGATTATTGTCTGTTTAACTTGTTTAAACATTATGTCAGAAAGATTTGCTTGAGGACAAGCAAAAGATAAGTGTGGGGGTGTGATAAGTGTCCAAATGAGCATGATTTATAGGTGTATTTCATATATAATATTAGCACTTTTCTTGCTCATTTCTCCACTTCGGTTAATTTTCCTCTAGTTTATGTTTTATTATTTATCTCACAAATTTATTGTTCAAACATGAGGAAAACCAAGCTGGGAGTAAAGTAGATAAAGAGACGAACACATAGACGCAAACGGCTCAGAAAACGGACTTATAACGAAGAATGTAGAGCCAGTTGAAGATTGTTATATATATGTATAATATATATAATAACGCAGGACAACATAGAGTGCACCGCCCCATAACAGGCGGACACTCTGAGGCACGCCTGGCGGCCGTGGGGATGGAGAGACAACCGCCCCTTATTGGGCGGTCAACTCTAATGCAACCGCCTCGCAACAGAGTGAGGCTACCGCCTAAGGAGGCGGACGTGAATTGGGCTACCGCCTCCTTAACAGGCGGACAAGACACATGGAACGCTGGTTAATTGGCGGACAGCACAGAGGGGACCGCAAGTTATCAAGCGGTCGTGTATAAATGTTGGCGAGCTTATCTTCTCTTCCTCGCTCGCGCGTCTGCAAATTGCGTTCGCCGACCCTCCACTCGTCCACTGCCTGCATTAATGAGCAATCAATCTTCTTATCTATCTACTGCGTTTGTCTCTGCCCCTCAATTAGAGAAGCAATCAACCAGCAACAAATTCGTACGGATCTTCTTCCTCTCCTCTATATAAAGACTGCTACTGCATCAGAAAAACCTGCGCACAATTGCCCCAAGCTTTCTCTCTTTATTACTCACGTTTTCCCAAAATCACACTGCTTCCACATAAAACTCCACTCCAGCGCCAGCGAATGCAGCTCTTCCTTTTCTTCAACTGTAATCTATTTTAATGGCTGTCATATTTACGACGTCCGTTTGTATAATTATGTTGAGTAAAACCTTAGCTCCCGGGTTGAGAAGTAAGCTTATTTTACTAAACTGTGTTACGTAGACTTTCTAATATAATATGTTCAAGCAATATTTTGATTCTCCTCCTTAATGCGCTTTAATATTTAGGCCATTTATTAAAGTGATATTTGTAGGTTCTTGTCAAAATGCAGTGCTGAGACAAGATTCTAGACAAGAGAAGTCAAAACAGGTCAACGACTAGAAGTGAGTTTTCACTATAGGTTAACCAGTCTCCAATAGGAATTATTAATAATGCGATTAATTTATTAATAACTTGAACAAGGTATTGCGCTTGTTATTTAAATTAATCAGGGTTTATTAGACAGGGAACGGTCAATAAACTAATTAAGGTTCTTGAGTTTATTGCTAAAGTGGGGAAGTCTACAATAATATAATTGAGTAAAATAGGTGAGCAAAACAACCCGGGATGCTTCTTTAAAAACAAAAGAGTTTCATAACTGCTAATATTAATCTGTTTTAATTAATTGTTCTTTTCTACTGTTTTATTTACATTAAGTTCTGAACCACAATTTCTCTCAAAAAAATGATAAGTTTCTGTTCAGTAGTCTAATTAGAATTCTCAATTAAAATTCACTATCAGTTAAATCACAGCAAGGTCCCCAAGAGTTCGACACCCCACAAATCCACTATCCCGCAAAACGACTAGGTACACTGCCTAGGTTGAAGAAGTAGTCGCATATTTCTACAACACACAGTACGCTACAGCTTCGTCGAGGAAGCGTAGGGAGCTTGAGTTTCTACGAGCCCGTGAGGAGAGGTTGCGGGTGGAGTATGAGCTGGAGCAGGGGGAGGGGGAGGAGGAGGAGTATGCGGAGGAGGAGGAGCAGGAGGTGGACCAGCTGCATGGTGTGGATCTGGACTCATTGATCGGCGATGGGACGCTGGTCGTGAGGTCTGATAGTCCTGCTTGGCCTACTCCTCCACAGAGGGGGACCGGAGACGCACGTCATGGCGAGGCTGACGCTGATGACGAGGATATAGATGAGCCGGGTGCTGAGCATGAGGGCACATGGGTGCGCCGTCGTCGCCGGTCCCCAGTACATGGTCCGACAGAGGGGGTGGCGCAGATGCCGGCTGCTGATGCTTGGGTGCTTGGGCAGACTCCAGTGCCCGGAGGCCCTCAGGATACGAGTTTGATCCCGAGTTTCGGTGGTCACGTCGCGCTTGACGTGTGGTGAGGAGTGGTATGTTTCCCGTCTGGTAATAGATTCCATAAAATTTTAGATTGTTTAGGAAATGGTTAATATAGTGTGAACTCAATTATAAATATTCAACAGGAGAAGGGATGTCTTAGCTTCAAGCCTAAGATGAAGTATTTGGAGGCGTGGACTCCGAGTACATTGAGGCACCCAGAGTCTCGAGCAGCGGTTGAGGATAGCGGACTTGCGCATCTTGTCGACATAGCGCATGGTTGTTTTGACCTCGCGCTCCTCTCAGTGTTCGTGGAGAGATGGCAGCCTGACACGAACTCCTTTCACATGCATTTGGAGAGATGACTATTACTCTCCACGACGTCTACCACATTTTGGGTATCCCCATCACTAGCATGGCAATTTCGTACCAGCCCGAGGATGGCGCCCGGGTCGGTATAGCGGCCCTACCGTTACATGTTCTCATCCCCCACTTCCTACGGCTGTTTGGCACGGCGGACCAGCAGGAGCTGATAAACTGTAGGTTCCTGGAGAAGAGCCAGGTACGTTACTGAGCTCTTCATGATACTTGTGGCGGTCCATACTGTACCCCACTTCAGGAGACGACGGTGTTCCTCTGGTGGCTGGTGTCCCACTCATTGATCATCGATAAGGGCGGGGATCGTGTTATGCCTCGTCCTACTGGCCCATCCGTGACCCTAGTAGGGTCCACTTGTATGCGTGAGGGTCTGGGACACTGGCATACCTGTACCGACAGCTCGGCATCGCTTCCCGGGCGGATACACGTCAGCTGGCTAGTTGCCTGACGTTGTTTCAGGTGAGAACTTGATTGCGAGCTCACGACTTAAGTATTGTAAACTTATTGTTTGACTATCTTGGCTAATGTTTTCGGATGATCACCGCAGTACTGGATCTACGAGTACTTCCCCATGTTCAGACCGGAGCCCCTTTCAGACTGGGATGGTTGCTCCCCGACGGCGGCGAGGTGGCCTCGTTACACGAGGAATTTGATGGATGATGACAGGCTACGTTTCGTGAGGGGATGGCTGGACACGATGTCCTCTACTGAGGTACGAGTTGCTATGCGATTGTAGTAATAAAAAGTTGACGTTTAACGTATCGTCAAACACTGTTTCTCATTTAAGTTGTTAATTATTTTCCATTAAATGAAACGTAGGTTGCTTGGCTGCCATTTGAAGTAGAGGGTGCCCTCGTATCACAGGCGTGCTCCCGGTATTATGACACCATACAGTTCTTGGATATTGCTGAGCCGTATATGCCCGAGCGGTGTCTGCGCCAGTTTGGATACGTGCAGACTATCCCCCCTCAGCCTATTAGACCCGACATCCATTATCGTCCCAGACATGGGAAGACGTACCTTGTTGCATACGACTATGGGACAGCCGTGTGGGACAACACGGCAGGGCCCAGCAGGTGGAGGTTTCCTCTGACGCATGCGCATATGGCATGGGCCGTGGCCCCGGATTACATCCGGTGGTTCTAGCGCCTTTCTCATGTTCAGGTGTGTCCCCTAGGAGCGGACGGTGGCCCCAGTACACGACGAGAGGATCAGCTCCAGGTAAATACTTTGTCTTGTTAAATTTTTTTGGTTGTTTGTAATTGTTTTTAAATACTAACTTCACATTTATACCTTATTGCAGTATTGGGATGAGACAGCGCCGCTTATCATGAGACTCGCCACCGGAGAACAACCCGGGCTGGCCCACCGGCTTCCCCGCTGGGCGGCTGATACGCTGGAGATGGCCTTTGAGTACTGCCGGCTTAATGTCCCGACCACCCCTGATTCGCCCACAGTCACAGGAACCCTAACCAGCCTCGTGCTGGCATGGAGTGGTACATCGGGGGCATCGCACCAGAGGCCTTAGGCCTAGAGGGGAGGGTTTGTACCGTAGGCTCATGGAGCAGGCGCGGTCATGGGGCTGATGGTGGGCGCGGTGATGATGCGAGGGACCGGGTGATGGGAGGGGAGGACATGGTGATGGAAGAGGAGGGCGTGGTTGATGGCGGGGGAGGACTGGGGTGGTTCTGGGGCTGGGGCGGGTGAGTATGGTGGGGGTGGGTATGGTGGTGGTGGGTATGGTAGGGGTGGGTATAGTGGTGGTGGGTTTGGATATTAGTAGACTTATTAGTTATGTTGTTTTTAAACATTCTGTACTGATGCTTAAACTGGTGTGGTTATTGTAATTTTAATTTATGTTTATTTGGTTTTTAAATAATTCATTTTGTTTACGTCATTAGGATGTCAATTCCCTTTGCAATTCACGTGAACCATTACACCGCCACTCAATGAATACGGGGCACGGTTCCAACGTGCTCCGGGATGGGCAGTGATCAATACAGAAATTAGAACTCCGAGAAGAGTTAACCACCTAACAGCTTCATTAAATCAAATTGTCAGATCACATTTTGATAATCAGCAACTCAACGTCTTTTCCATTGTCTACCTTAGGATGAACCAAGATCTCTAACGTCGAGAATGGTCGTGATATTTCCTTCATAGCAATACTGCTTATTTTCTTTCCTCTCACCTTCCATGATTTCCTCATCACTGTTGCAGTCTAGTAGAATCTAGAGTAAATAGTCTAAACGTAATCTCATTGATTTTGGCTGCTAAAAGTCCTTTCTTTGACAAGGTGTTAACGAACTCCAAAATTCTAGTATTAGCTGTGTGACAAGAAACCAATCTTAATTCCTTAACTTTAGTTGTTCACTAATGGGATAAAAGCATCCACTCAACATGAAGTCACTATACGTATTCACTATCAGTATGGTATTCAACCTACGATTACTGATGGCCAAAATGCATTCATTATCAGTAACCTTCCTGATGTTGTGATCGAAGGTATACTTGAAAAGTTACCCTTGGTGACCAAGTGTAACACCCAACTCAATCCAGATGTGGTCTCGCAACTTAACAGTATATATATAAACATGTCACAGCGGAATTCCTTACAATCCAGGACCTTGCCACGGTCTGACTACAGAATATACGAACATTAGTACTACAATCTTAACCATTTACATATCCTTCTTACAACCCCCTCACTTCCTATACATCTTACTAACTCAAATTGCCATACGAGTGTACATGCAAACTCGTAGGCCACACTTAACCCGTAACGCTTGTACCCCTTCTTACTCTCGCGACGGCCGCTTCCTGATGTACCTGTGTAGTAAAAACAGCCCCCAAAGGGGGTCAGCACGAATGCTGGTATGATCCTCTCATGGCCCCCAAGCTAACGTGGCTACGACGACTAATTGTCGATAGCATGGAGGTTGATTAGATGCACAACATAATAGAAAGTGCAGTAAACAACAACTCAAGATGAACAATCAAAGTTCACACAATGAACGACTTAAATGCGTTCCCTTAATTAGAGAGTTAGTTATTTAACTCCTTAAGTAATGTTCCCTCTTAACCTTAGTCCATCCTTATCTCACCTTAATCTTAGTCTTATCTTAACCTTAGAAACAACCATCCTTTAATAAGGAGTGGATGTCGCTTATCTTAATCTTTATTATACAAACCATCCTTTAAAGAGGAATGGTTGCAACTTATCTTAATCTTAACTTAATCTTAATCTTAACTTAATCTTAATCATAACAATACAAATCATCCTTTAAAAAGGAATGATTGTAACTTATCTTAATCTTAACTTAATCTTAATCTTAACAATATAAATCATCCTTTAAAAAGGAATGATTGTAACTTATCTTAATCTTAACTTAATCTTAATCTTAACAATACAAATCATCCTTTAAAAAGGAATGATTGTAACTTATCTTAATCTTAACTTATTCTCAGAATACAAACCGTTCCTGGAGGGGAATGGTTGTAGCCTAAGTCCAAACCTAGGATTTAGGTGATCCCACCGCACCATCTTAATGCCACCTACCCTGGACGGGAATCCAGCGTAGCTGAGCCGGCAACCGGCCCTAGGCTACAAGTCCGAAGACAAGTCCTTAAGCGGAGGGCGGATCTGATTCAGATACCGTCCCCCTTTTTCCTTAGCATGCATGACCGGAGATCGGTCCCGGGTTTCCTCACTCAAGTTCCAGTTAGTAATAGTCTCAAGACCATGTTTGTTGGTTAACCTCTTTCGGTTCATATCGTCCCTCATTAGGGGGCGTTCCTTAGTCTCACTCAATTCCTTACTAAACATTGGTTAGTAAGTTCTCACGGTATGTTGTGTTAGTTTTCAAACATCACACAACCATACAATAAATATAATATATTCTGGTTGCATGCTTTATCTTGTTTAGTGAGCACACAAAAACAAATAGCACACAAGCCGAGGGACACCTCGTTAGCAAGCAGGTCACAAGAAACTGTACCGTTCACCGTTGGCCGTTCAGTTGCTTAATCTCTTCCGGAGTCCAATTTCCAAGTCCTAAAACATTCATTCAGTTTTAGGTTGTTAATCGCTTAACTCAATTCAACTTACTTATCTTACTTAACTTACTTAACCCTTAATGGCTCCAACCTAACACCTCTTAAGTCTTACCACTTAATCTTACAAACTAATCTTAAACTTTTAAGTTTATTCTTAACTTAATCCCTTAAGTCTTTATACCTCTAATCATCATTGCCCCCTTAATGGGGTACCATTAATACCACTAAACTCTCTTAGGGTTTCTTTTTTTTTTTTTTTATGGTCCGACCGACCCACCGACCGACCCACCCCCTGGGTAGGTCGGCTGCAGAGAACATCCAAATTCACAGTTTCAGCCCGACCGACCCAGACTGGGGTCGGTCCCTGGGTAGGTCGGCTGCAGAAACTTCCCATATATTGTCAAACTTTCTCCAAATTTTTCCTCAAGCCTCCTAATGTGTTCTAACATCATTTGGCACATCAAACCTACCTTATAACCTCCACCAAACTCATTAAAATCACCTCCAAAGATCATTCCAACCTTTAGCTCAATTCTTGTAAGAAATTCCTAACACTTGTCAATTAATTCCTTATATTTCTAACATGTACATTTTGTCTAAAACTTCAACTAACCAAAGTGTTTCTTTTCTACCCATATAACTCCTCCTTAACATCATTGCTTGTTAAACCTTCCAAGGTTATCTTGCATGTCCATGCACAATTTCTCTTCTTTTCACTTGTTACTCATCACTCTTAAACTCTTAAGCTTGCTTATACATTTCTTTCCATTATCTTAATACCTTGACATTGTTCTTCATTTACCTTAACCATGCAACACCCTCCTTAGACATTTCCACTTCTCTTATGCAACTTACTCACCATTCTCATGATCATACCCTCTTATACATTTCTAGTCATTTTCCTGTGATGACTTACAACATCCTCCTTCCATTTTCACTTCCATCACCCAAGTCCTCACATTACCATTCAACTAAACCTTACTAGTCCACCACTAACATCATCACACTTACACAAGGTTCTCAAAACTCTCATTCTCTTACTCTCTAGTTCATACCTAAATTTCCTTAAGGCATTATACACCTTTCCTTAAAACTTATGCACAAGTCTTACATTCCTCATATCATGATTTTGGTGTGTTTAGTACACTCGCCAATCCTCTAATTCCTCCTAGACATCTCTAGGTCACTCTAAACCTCAAGAACTCCTTTGTTAACTCATTTCCACCCAATTTTCTTTTCATGCTCCCTAGTAAACCCTAGGGCATATTAACTCACCACTACCACTTAAACACTTTGTTTTCTACTCAAATTTCGCCATAGCTTCCCTAGTATCTTATCATGCCCAAATGCATTATTTTCCTCACTCAACCATCTCATTCACAACAAACTCAATGTATTGCAATAATCTTAAATTGCATAGCACTAAGGCTCTTAAATGACATGGCTCTTAGGCCCTTAAATGACTTAAACTTAAACACTGAATTTCCCACATATAAAAGCTTTCAACCTGCAAATACACCCATCAATCTCATAGTAGTTATAATGTTCTTAAAATACTTCTTAAACTTATATTACTAACTCATTCCCATTGGCTCCTTAGTCCAAGTTCACAAGCTTATTTAAGTTCTTTTTCTTAGGTTATATAACCCAATACACAATGTAAGCTCTAAGCCACATTGGTATCCACTTAAACTCATCCCTTAAAACTTAAACCACCATTAGGTAAGCATTTTACCTTGTTTTCTCAAGCTTATCTTAACTTCCTCCTTAGACCTTCTTCTTGCATGAATCTCGGCCACCACTTAAATTCCCCTTGCCAATGTTCTAATCAATATTCAATGACTCATATGAGTACTAAACAATACACTAACCTCAAGGAATAAAAACCTAGGTTAGAAATGTGTTCTAAGGCATAAAAGTGGATGATTACCTTTGAAGTCTCAAGGTAGACTTTGGCATTGAATGAAATAGGACCTCCACTAGTCCTTGGTGAATAAATCAAGCTAGAACAAGGCATAAAAACAAGGCCCCATGAGTAGAAATTTTCGGCCATGTACAAGAGATGATGGAAACATGATTTTTTCTTACATTTTCTTTACCTTAAGAGAATGGAGAAGCTAATGAGCTCTTCAAACTTGATTTTCCTCCATCAATGGAGTTTTCTCATGGCACCAAACTTGAGCTTTGAAGGATTTGAAAAGATAGGAATGAAGGCCTTGATCTAACTAAGAGAAATCTATGCTTACTTTTCGATTTGGAGCAAAGATGAACATTTGGTGAGCAATTGAAGGTGGAGGCACCATGGATGGAGCTCTCACGGTTTTGGAGAAGGGAATAGGTAGTAAAACCGATGGTGAAGGTGGGAAATGAAGAAGAGAGGAGAGAGAGAATGTATAAGAAGATATTTGTCATTTAAAAGCAAATAGTGAATTTACTCACTTTCCCACCTCTTTCCTTACTTACTAGCACATGTGGTGAGTCACCACTTCAAAAAACGTTCCCCCTTTAATAATAAGATACTTTTGGTCTTTGTTGACCAACTAATTGAATTAGGTTGATTAAAACTTAAACTAGTCACTATTTGGCACTATTCACTAATCAGTGCACATATTTCTGAAATTTTTGATTTCCCATTGATTTAGACTTCCTAATGTGATACTAATTAGTACACATGTTGATTAAAGAGTAATGATGGACATTTAGCCACTCAAAACTCAATTCTAAGACAATTTCTCAAAAATGTGCTTTAAGACTTCTTAAAGCACATTTTGTGTTTTAACTTGTTTTCAAGCTTGGTTTTCTTTGCTAATTGATTTAAAATGACCATTAGAATATTACTAAGGTCTTATCATGATATTTGGGTACTCACCCAAGTCTCTCCAAGCTTAGAGCACGTTTTTGCCCTGATTGCTCTTAAGGCACTTTCGTGTGTTTTCCTTGGTTTAAATTGTCTACCAATCTTTCTAAGGCATATTCTAGCCTTACTACATCATAATTTGATGTTCACTTAGCATACTTAGGTTTGGGGTATTTCAATCTACCCCCCTTAAAAGAACTTTGTCCTCAAAGTTCCCATGCATCTTATCTCATTAGAATACATGTCTTACCTCATTCCTTAGATCATATAGATCATACTTATGTATACTTAATCTCATTGGATCATTAGATCCGCCATATCCTTATACTTAAATATCACACAACATGCTTAAGCATGTATAGCACTCTAAAATTCCTTTTGTTCCTTTTGATGATTAAAACATTCACATAACTTCCAACGTATTCTCCCATGTCACCGGTCCGTAGACAATGGCTCATTCGTCCTCGTCACCATGGGCCAGAATACAAAACACGCTGCTCTCCCCATGTCACCGGTCCGAAGACAAAGGCTCGTGCGTCCTCGACTTCATGGGCGAGACTCAGTAAAAAGGTAATCCTTTTCACGAGGTCATGTGAGGAATAATTCCTCTAATTAAAAATAAAATCAACTCCAATTTCATTTTATCCTAAGGCCTCTATCCTTAGTGTGATTTAATTGTGACCACTGGTAGGGAGTTTCAGGAATAATCCTACCCTGATGTGATCAGCATCAGTGTAGAACCATCCTTCCACTCCAATTTGTGTTCGGTTTCCCTTGATCCCTAGAAAATCAAGTTCCACCTCCCACGTCATTTTCAAACATCAGATAATTCACTCATGTCCAATTTTCTATCTTTTTAGTTCTTCTAATCATAATCAATACATCTCCAAAGTGTGGACTCAGTCCATCAAACATTCCCAATTCATCTCTTAGTAATTACCTCAGGACTTAAATTCCTACTAAGTTCTATAACTGTCCCATACCAATTCTCACCATCTTATATCTCATAGCATTACAATTTCCTTCCTCATATTCATATCAAATTGTATCTCATAATGTTATCTTATTCTTATCTCACACATAGTCTCATATCGACTTATACCTCATATATTCCGTATTCCTTAAGTCTCCTTAAACCTCTTCCTTAATTCTCTTAACTTGTACTCACACCGGAGTTAACAAGATAGGTACTTAATATGTATGGTATTCACATCTTCTGTGTGCAATAACCATGATTTATCTTAAAATGTTTATGTAAAACATATTCTCAAATTATTTTGTGCTATGCACACCGTAGTTTATGTACTCAGTACACAAACATACGCTAAGCGGTTTTCGCTCTACCCCCCTTAAAATGGATTACGCCCACGTAATCAACATTACATGATCTTTGAACATAAGTTCAAGATGTCTAATTCTCACCAAGCATTCTAGCTTCCACGTCATCTATCTTACTTATAACTCGATCAGAAATGACTTAGTCTCTGTATCGAGGATTCTTAACGGTACTTATACCGTTTCCTTAACTTAGTTTGGTCTAATCTCAAAGGTAGTGGTCTGCTAGCTTCCGCTGCGCAACTCTGGTAATCTTAGGCTTAATTGTCTCAATGGACACGTGTTGTCTTCATATATACACGGCCTTAATGAGTTGTGACTCGTCTATCTATTCTCCTTGAAGATCTTATGCTCATACTCTTAGTATTTTCTCGAATGTCTAAATTGTTCTCCCCAACTGACCTTTGGTCTGAGGATGATTCTTAGTCTGAAACTACTGTTTAGTGCATATCGCGCTTTACAGTCTTAATCCCTTACATCTTAAGACATGTCCAATTTCTGTACTTAACAATCCGTGCTCTTCGCACTTCATAGTCCTTAATTATCTGTTCTCTGGTTTCTCTGTGTTGCTGGTTTAACTGAATTCTTTTTCTTCAACTGTTGTGGTGGTAGATGCTCTTGTCTGATCTTGCGTCGTTGTCCGTGTTACGGAGTCGACTACCTCCCGTGTTCCTTACACCACTCGTCTACGTGCATGGGGTACCTTACTGGTACATTACTACTTACCCAACTAACTCATAAATGAGCATGTTAGGCCTGCAAGCCCCTGTGGGGTGCAGTCGTCCCACGTCTCGTTTTAGTAAACTCATAGTGTCCGTCACACGTTAGCTATTGCTAATTATGAAGTATTCTGTTGTCGATCTCCTCTTTCACTGTTCCATAATAACATTTATTGTTCTTCTTGAAGTTAATCAAGGGAAATCCATTTACTGCGTTCTTGGGTATGGTATGCTCCAGCTCCTTTCTGTATTCCGTATTGATTCTATTTCTTAGTAGCTTAGGTCTCTTTCCATAGAGCCTCTTATCTTCTTTCTCATATTCATTCTATTAGGAAAGCACTTCCAGTTCCTTAAAGAATGGGTAGTGTGCTTCCTGCGAAATCTTACCTAACCAGGTCCAGACTACTGGCATCAACGCTCAGTTCGTCTACCATCTTATTTTCTTACTTATGTTGGTCTTAACTCATAAATCTAATTGCCTCAGTGTCAATATTTGACGGCTCATACCTAATGGTCGCCTTACCGCGCACCATGACTTAATCCACTTATCTAACTATTGTACTCACGACCACTACCACCGTGGTAGTTGGCCTTTACCATGTTTCCCATTAATGGTGCAACCTCTTACTCACTTATTCTAATGTCTTACCTTATACTCAATCCCTTCTTGGTGTAAACACACTGGGAGTTCTCTCATTCCGGTATTGGCGGTTGTCGTACCGTGTTGTAAAATAGTTGACTCTTGATATGAAGATGTTATGCTCCAATCTCAGATTCGTAAGTAGGCTAATCTCTTTCGCTTTCTTTTATCCTTAGTGATGTTATCTACCATGTAGTTTAACTGATTACTGAAGAAGTCATCCACTGAATCACAAGCTCTTCTGAGCATTGATTAATTGACGTGCCATAATGTGCAGTCACAATGTTTATCTCTGCCCATTACTAATTCTTACATCCTGGGTGTTGGATATGGGGTCTATCTGTGCAACCTTCCTTATTACTCATGTGTATCTGATATATTTCAAGGAAATCTCAAGGTTTTACAGTTTTCATTCTCTACCGAAAGCATATTGTATCTCTAATAAGTGAAAGCCCTATCGAGGGGTTCATTCCCACTCATGGCCTCACAACAAGGAGAGGTATCCCCACCCTAAAAGGCATGGTTCGTTCTCCGCTCCTGTCCTCAGCATTATCTCAATATTCTCATTGGTACCCTCTCTTGGTAATGTTCTTCCAAATCTAAGTTATAGGTTTGGTAACCGTTCATATCTACAAATTGTAGTCCCTTCGTGGCTTAAACAAGCTCTCTTATAACTTACTGCGCCTCGGGCTCTGATGTGGTTAACATCCTTGGCTCGTAGGCTCTTAATGCTTAATGTCTCAGTTCATTATTTGTACTCTTACTTATATGCAGGTCATCCCTATAAGATTCTGGTTCTTTGAGCACTATCCACTGTTAGGTTACATCCTAAATGTAGTATCGGATTTCATGATAAGTTGCTGCATCCTGCTTCCTGCTAGGGAAGTTGTTCAGGTGATCTGAGGTTACTTGATGTCTTTGACAAAGCTGTCATTTTACTAGACTTATGTCTTTTAATAGTCAAGGTTAGGTTCGTATTAGGCGTTCGCCTTAAGGTGTCGAAGTTGGATATCATTCTATTATCTTACACTCCCATCTCAACGCTTCGTTCAACTTCCGTTGACTATGCCACCCGTTGATGATCAATCATACTTGGGTGTTAATGAGTTAGACGAACAGCACTAACTGTCTTCATCAGTTTGCTCGGCTCGACTATGCCCGTTCTGTGGGGGTAGTTCTTCTGAGCTTTCCTTTCCCAGGGTTGTATGACTTTAATCCTTAGTAGGTTATAGCTTACGTTTATTTCTTTTATCCTTGTTTTCTGGGTTTCCGTCATCTTCATTGAAGAATGTTGTTATTGGTATCCTTAACGGTCACTCTGGGAGTCTTATCCCGTTTTCGTTGTAAGTCGATGCTTCAACAGTCTCTATAGTATCTTATAATACATCCCTTGTATATCATTGCTTATGTAGTGTTTTTGCTCGCGATACCGAGCAATCTCTTAGGTTTTCCCCTTGGAGTTCGGGATTGATGTTCTTACCGTACTGTCGGTTATCGTTGTAGTGGGTTATACCGTTGCTAATATTTATATGGTTTAGTACTTTGTCTGAGTTCCGCTCCCGGCTGACTGGTGTGTCACCTCATCTCATCATGGTCAGGCCGTCGGGCCTTTCCAAGGTCCTACTTTTCCTGTTCTTATGGATTTACAATCCGGTATTAATATGTGTTACAACTGTAGCGTTCTCCTATCTCGCCTTGATGGCTTTTCATGTAGCTTAATCATGGTAGCACTTGCTATGGCAAGTGCGCCATGCAGGATGGGTTATTGGTACAAGGTACATCGGTAGTGATACTCCTTCTAATTTCCATGTAATTGGTAGTCCTCGGGACTCCTTCGATAATATCTTATTTTGGATATCTGACCATCCGGCAGTTTCCTTGTTGTTTGACAGTACTGTCGTTTATCAGGGCGTTCCTCTTTCTGAGGGAACCCCTTAATATTTCTTATGTCTTAATCCTCCCTCCTGTCTCCACACGTTTTGTTGTGGTTACTAGGCAACGGTTTTTCCTTTAGGCACTACATTGTAGTCCTATTCCGGTATACAACTTGTATGAGTTCCTATCGTCGTCCGCATTATGTTGGCCAGGTTTTGTAACCTTCCTCATTGTATGGGGTTTGGAGTTCCCGGTTCTTAACTGGACCTTCCAGTAATCTCAATCCTCATGCTCTGTATTATCCTACTGTTATGCTCCTTCGGACCACTGTCCGGTACTCATGTCGCTTCCCTTTTCCTTTCTATTGCACCCGTAGTGCTTTCCTTATCATTGGTATTGCGGGTTATTTCGACTGCATAGCATGTCGACCCATGTTGCCGGTAATTACCGTTCCCTTATTGATAGAATTCCATAGGTAGCGCCTGTTTTTCTGTTGCGCTCCGTTAAAAACCTCCAAGTTCTCCATAACTGTTGCACAACAAGTTGTTCCTCGTACTGCTTATTGTTAGCTAACTGCCAGATCGGGTTTCCCGAGTAAGAGAAGGCTTTCTTCTCTCTGGCGTTTGTTCCACATATTTAGGGTTAGGGATGTGGAGGGCGGGCCTAGGTACTATGGATATCCGGTAAACACCGGGAAGTCCTGGCTAACGCACCTCTCACTCTATCTCTCAACCCTTAACCCATAACTCAATCTCAACCTCATCATTCTCCTAAGTTCGGTATTTCTTGTCTTCAGAGCGTAACTACGCTCTGATACCACTTTTTGTAACACCCCAACTCAATCCAGATGTGGTCTCGCGCAACTTAACAGTATATATATAAACATGTCACAGCGGAATTCCTTACAATCCAGGACCTTGCCACGGTCTGACTACAGAATATACCGAACATTAGTACTACAATCTTAACCATTTACATATCCTTCTTACAACCCCCTCACTTCCTATACATCTTACTAACTCAAATTGCCATACGAGTGTACATGCACAACTCGTAGGCCACACTTAACCCGTAACACTTGTACCCCTTCTTACTCTCGCGACGGCCGCTCCCTGATGTACCTGTGTAGTAAAAACAGCCCCCAAAGGGGGTCAGCACGAATGCTGGTACGATCCTCTCATGGCCCCCAAGCTAACGTGGCTACGACGACTAATTGTCGATAGCATGGAGGTTGATTAGATGCACAACATAATAGAAAGTGCAGTAAACAACAACTCAGAGATGAACAATCAAAGTTCACACACAATGAACGACTTAAATGCGTTCCCTTAATTAGAGAGTTAGTTATTTAACTCCTTAAGTAATGTTCCCTCTTAACCTTAGTCCATCCTTATCTCACCTTAATCTTAGTCTTATCTTAACCTTAGAAACAACCATCCTTTGATAAGGAGTGGATGTCGCTTATCTTAATCTTAATTATACAAACCATCCTTTAAAGAGGAATGGTTGCAACTTATCTTAATCTTAACTTAATCTTAATCTTAACTTAATCTTAATCTTACAATACAAATCATCCTTTAAAAAGGAATGATTGTAACTTATCTTAATCTTAACTTAATCTTAATCTTAACAATACAAATCATCCTTTAAAAAGGAATGATTGTAACTTATCTTAATCTTAACTTAATCTTAATCTTAACAATACAAATCATCCTTTAAAAAGGAATGATTGTAACTTATCTTAATCTTAACTTATTCTCAGAATACAAACCGTTCCTGGAGGGGAATGGTTGTAGCCTAAGTCCAAACCTAGGATTTAGGTGATCCCCCGCACCATCTTAATGCCACCTACCCTGGACGGGAATCCAGCGTAGCTGAGCCGGCAACCGGCCCTAGGCTACAAGTCCGAAGACAAGTCCTTAAGCGGAGGGCGGATCTGATTCAGATACCGTCCCCCTTTTTCCTTAGCATGCATGACCGGAGATCGGTCCCGGGTTTCCTCACTCAAGTTCCAGTTAGTAATAGTCTCAAGACCATGTTTGTTGGTTAACCTCTTTCGGTTCATATCGTCCCTCATTAGGGGGCGTTCCTTAGTCTCACTCAATTCCTTACTAAACATTGGTTAGTAAGTTCTCACGGTATGTTGTGTTAGTTTTCAAACATCACACACCATACATAATATAATATATTCCGGTGCATGCTTTATCTTGTTTAGTGAGCACACAAAAACAAATAGCACACAAGCCGAGGGACACCTCGTTAGCAAGCAGGTCACAAGAGAAACTGTACCGTTCACCGTTGGCCGTTCAGTTGCTTAATCTCTTCCGGAGTCCAATTTCCAAGTCCTAAAACATTCATTCAGTTTTAGGTTGTTAATCACTCACTAGTAGAAAAAGGCCTATTTCGGCGGTTCCAATGGGCCTATTTCGGCGGTTGTGAACCGCCGAAATGACACCGCCGAACTAGATGTACCTATCTCGGCGGTTCTTAGAGAACAACCGCCGAGATAGGCCCCTGGGATTGACCGTGTGTGAGATTGACCATGATCTATCTCGGCGGCAGCCGTTCTTAGAGAACAACCGCCGAGATAGACCCATGGTCAATCTCACACACGGTCAATCCCAGGGGCCTATCTCGGCGGTTGTTCTCTAAGAACCGCCGAGATAGGTATATTTTTTTTTTGTTTTTTTCCATCCCAGCTTATATATTATATATTCACCACATTTGATTCAATCAGACCTGTAATAATGCTTCATCCATACAGGGAGCTCCAGCACACATTTAAAAAGTTATAAAAGCTCCCAATTAATACCAACGACGCACCACAATTTGAGAGTTAACAAAACCAATGCAATTACACTTACTTTCACACTTTCAATACAAATAAAAAACACCATTACAATTCAAATCTACCATTACACCATCCACAAGTGTACAGAGTTATATTTACATACTCGAAAAAGTTAGCAAAACATCTTCATGATCATCAATTCATTAAACTTGTGCAGACGAACTCCGACCATTCCTCAAGCATCTCAACAATTTGAGCATCATCATACTGACCATCTTTGAACACTTGTTCGTAAGCCTTGAAAAAAAATGAACATTAATCTAAAACGTACAAGTCTAACAACATGTAAAGAGCATAACTGAAACTTTCAAAGAATGTTACCATGTCTAACGAGTGCTCTGGTAAAAGGTTCGCCGCTCCTACTATGTCACTCATGAATCTCATGACATAGTATCCACATTCTGACCCCCCAGGCTGCATCGGACACTATACAAACACACATATTGACAGTTATAAACAAGTTTAAACATTATCACACAAATTTATCAATTAATAGAGTACCTTGACAGTGTTCCAAGGGATGTTATTCTTCATTGTTATACCCTGGAGTCTTAATGCAGCTTTCATGGAACTATATACATCAGCAATATATAGTTTTAAGCATCAGTAGCAAATTATGAAACAGTTAATGTTATGTAAAATAATTGTTGTTTACGATAACAAAATAATTACCCCAGTATTGCGGTGGCGATCTTCGGTCTCTTGGCACCCGCACCAAGTGAGTCAAATTGCAAGATTCGTGGGTGCTTCCCCATCACCAGCACAAGCAATGACCAATGTCGACTGTCCACAAATTACACAATGTGTTGAAATCATTAAGCAACTAACACAAACTATATGTTTTAGATAATACTAATAGAAATAGTCAAATATCATACCCTGAATGATATGGCAGCATAATAAATGACTTTTTCGAACATTCATAGAGGGCATTCGTCATATATTGCATAAGGCCTTGCGGATCACTTGTCATCTGGACTTCATTGCACATAGCAGGACACAGGAATCCAAATCTTTGATCTTGATAGACATTGATCGCCTTATCATGCACCCACCTATGAGGCAATATCATTAGTCATTAACTTTATATTCAAACATCTAATTCATCACCAATTAATGAATTCAAAATATAAAAGGTAGAAGTCACTCACATGGCGGCCGACTTGATAATCGACACATTCAACCAATCCCTCCTGAAGCATCTCGAAGTCGGACAATATACATCTCAATCGATGTATATCTTCTCTTGAACTATATAGTGAAATATCCGCTCGGGATCTTCCACAATGAGGGAATCACTATCCGGTGGTAGCACCAACAACGAGGAATGCAGAATCTGCATATTGGTCGACAAGCCGGCCAATATTCTCTTCTCCACCAAAGCAGGTCTACGCACAAAATTTGTGGATGCCTTTGATTGCACAGGTGTGGCAATTCTTTTTCCTTTGCCCTTATCAGTCTTCGGTGGGGTCATATCCTATGATATTAGTCTAATTAGTATAGGATGCAAGGTGGTACACCAATAGTTTTATAGCAACGGTTAAGAGTAATACCTGCCCAGGGAGTCTGACCAATCGTGCAGGCCACTGCACTGTCGCAGTTTGTGCAGAACGCACGGTAGGTCTTTGTGGGACCGGCACCGGTAAACCGACGTCAGCATGCTCTGCAACAAATTCGTCTACAAGCACTCGTGCATGGTAATGTCGGAGTGGTTCACCGTGCACAATATCACTTGGACGAGAGGGGAAAAGTTTTCCCATGCAACCATGACCTCTTGTACTCCAATTTGTAAAAACAGATGGCACTCAGTGGGTGCCTGAGTGTTATGTGGAACTTGTTTAGATAAAAATTGAGAATTCTTCTATGATGATATTAGTGATCAAGTTAAAAATCATAATCGTCATGTACTCAATTGAAATGTAAGTCTAACCTGTAGAGATGCATAGGGAACGGATCAGCCGAGTGGACACTACTTCTCACTACCGGTGCATTCTGCTGCTGAATGGGTGACTGATCAACTGGTGTGTCGAGAAACCTCTTGGCTTTCATGATGCTGTGGCTGAATCCTTGATATAGCCTGAGCGATCCTCTCGTCGACGTTCTGAGTAATCCTCTGCTCCATCTCAGCCATCGCTCTCAGGTGCTCCTCGTAGCTAATCGACTGTCCCCCGGATGATTCTGGACCCGGGTGCGCCAAATGCTTGGCGGATACCAACGTGCCCACCAAACCCAATGGCACGACCTGATGATCCTTCTTACCAGAGCGCGTGTAAGAGGATCATCATTCCTCTGTGAGGTCCAGGTGCCCTGGGTGAGCTGAGAGCTTAATTCACCCTAATATAACACACAAATACAGTTATTAGTTTAACATAAGTTCATATACAAAGGAAATGAACAGTTTGACTGAAAATGAAATGATATCACTTACCATTTGAGCAATAACTGCTCTCGTGGCTTCATCATATTGAGGATTTTCGGGAGTAGAGTTCTTCGGAATGTGGCTTAACTCCCACACTTTCATTCTTCTGCCACTGGCTCCAATGAGCCATCCGTGGGCAGATATCCCTTTTGCTCCCATTCTGGTACCCTTTGAGCAATACTTTTTCCACCTAAGGTGAGGGTACAGATTCTTCTTAGCATTTGCTTGTTGTTTCGCACGGAGAGCCTGCATAAATTAATGGGATCATGTTAAGTGAAATTGAACACAAAAAAACATAAGAAATTAAGATTAATTTATGTATGTATGACAATAAAGTGCACCTGGAACTCAGGTGTGTGACGCCTCTCAACAAATTGTAGCCATTGCTCTTCTGTTATGCCCTCGTAAACCTCCCATGGTGGTCTCACACCGTCTCCACCATGATCTGGCTCATCTGGATCTTCTGGAGTAGGCATCTTGTAGATGTACTTGTCAGCCAACTTATTCTTGTGGTCCCGGAACTGTTTCGACATCGCTGATAGCACATCGTTTTTAAGTGCGGGATCCACGGAGAAACGAGACTACGACATGATCATTCAGTTTAGTAAGTAAACATAAATGTTCTATTATTTCACAAAAGATCATAGTAATAATGTAGAGATTTACCTGAAGACGCTGAAACATAGTATCCTTCAATGATTGAGGCACTTGCTTCCAGGTGTGGTTTATGTCGCAATATGACTTCACCAAATGGCTACCGTAAGCGGTGAGTCATTCTTCCAATTTCCATGGGGCTGGTTGAATTGATTGAAGTCGACCGGTTATTATTAAGCATTCACCAATCATTCAACAACACAAATTTCTATCATAAACCACACTAATATATACCAAATTTATTCATCAAACCAAATTCCAATAATTTGTGGAAATCAAATACAAAGTACAAAAGAGAAAAATGATAAGTTAGATTATATTACCGTTCTTCCACTCCGCTTTCAATCTACCGTGCAATGACTGAGGAGTTTGTTAACCACTTCTCTGTAGATAGAATACAAACTCATTAGTGTACGTATGTTAATTGTTTGTAATTAGGATTGCAAAATTATATATAATGAGCTAAAAAGATGAAGATGTAGGTTGAGTAATTACGGGTTCACAAATGAAAGGTATTCAGCCCCGTACGACTTCAATCCGGTGAACCCATTTAGTGATTTCCCTCTACAAAGATACAACCATGCTTATTATTAAGCATTCACCAATTATTCAACAACACAAATTCCCATCATAAACCAAACTAATATATACCAAATTTATTCCTTATTTGTAGTTACGTTAATTGAAAATTTACAGCGAGTGAAGAGAATGAAGAGATAAGTTAAAGTATATTACCGGTTCCTAAAGGAATTGTTTTCAGCCCCTCTTCTCAATCGGGCATGCGAGACGACGTGTAGCAGTACCAATCTCTACAGAGGCAACGCAAACGCAAAATAAGTATCAATTGAGGGCGCAACACTATATTTCTAACAACACGACTTTGTTTACATCTTTATCAACCACATTCGTTCGATATATCAATTATTTCTTGGGGGGCGTTGGCTCCGATGATGAAGCTATTTTTCTTTTAAAAAACCTTTCCATATCAAACCTATAGAAATAAATGTACTAATTTTATTAATTATACCATATCTATTAATTGTATTTCAGTTCAACAAATGTAAGATATATTAAATTGTTACTAACAATTACTTAACAAGTTTTTAATAAATAGTTAAACTATTGAATACCTAATATAAAGTACAGATCTCTATTGCTCCGTAACAATTAATGTGTTAAATTAATAAATAAATTAGTTAATTATAACAATAAGTAAAACGTTAGGCAATTTTCTTTTCCATAGTGTCAACAAACACAGTACGCACCCAAGTCGGTCCGCCCCTGCCTAACTATACTTAAAAAAGGGCAAAAAACAGTAAAAATATTCACTCAGACATTTCATCAAACACTTGTGTTCATACATAATTTGATTAGTTTAGAAACCAAATCTTTCAAAGATTTGACACCCACAATAAATATCAGCATCAACAATCATAATGTGACACAAATCTACCAATTTTAACAACAAATTTGTAATTATTTAGTCAAACCGAATTGGAATTGTGTTTACCGAATTGGAGGTGCGGTTCTTGGTTGCAGCAACAACCTCTGATGACGACCACGCACGACCGGCGACGGCGCGACGACGGCGAAGGCGAGAGGAGGGCGACGGACGTCGGAGCGGCGGTGGTGTGGTGGCTGTCGAGATTGGTACTGAAATCGCCCGTTTACAGAGAAGAGAAGAGGGGTTAGGGTTCTAACAGCGTAACGGAGTCGGGGCTGGGTGGGGGTGTTTATTAAGCGACCTATTTCGGCGGTTGTTACTAAAAACCGCCGAAATAGGTCCTCCGTAATTTTTTTAATTAAAAAAATAACCTCTATTTCGGCGGTTCCTAGTAGCAACCGCCGAAATAGACTACCAAATACATCTATTTCGGCGGTTGTTACTAGGAACCGCTGAAATAGATGTTATTTGTTTAATTAATAAAATTACGGAGGACCTATATCGGCGGTTACTTGTACAACCGCCGAGATAGGGGCGCCGAAATAGGTCGTTTTTGTACTAGTGACTTAACTCAATTCAACTTACTTATCTTACTTAACTTACTTAACCCTTAATGACTCCAACCTAACACCTCTTAAGTCTTACCACTTAATCTTACAAACTTAATCTTAAACTTTTAAGTTTATTCTTAACTTAATCCCTTAAGTCTTTATACCTCTAATCATCATTGCCCCCTTAATGGGGTACCATTAATACCACTAAACTCTCTTAGGGTTTCTTTTTTTTTTTTTATGGTCCGACCGACCCACCGACCGACCCACCCCCTGGGTAGGTCGGCTGCAGAGAACATCCAAATTCACAGTTTCAGCCCGACCGACCCAGACTGGGGTCGGTCCCCTGGGTAGGTCGGCTGCAGAAACTTCCCATATATTGTCAAACTTTCTCCAAATTTTTCCTCAAGCCTCCTAATGTGTTCTAACATCATTTGGCACATCAAACCTACCTTATAACCTCCACCAAACTCATTAAAATCACCTCCAAAGATCATTCCAACCTTTAGCTCAATTCTTGTAAGAAATTCCTAACACTTGTCAATTAATTCCTTATATTTCTAACATGTACATTTTGTTTAAAACTTCAACTAACCAAAGTGTTTCTTTTCTACCCATATAACTCCTCCTTAACATCATTGCTTGTTAAACCTTCCAAGGTTATCTTGCATGTCCATGCACAATTCTCTTCTTTTCACTTGTTACTCATCACTCTTAAACTCTTAAGCTTGCTTATACATTTCTTTCCATTATCTTAATACCTTGACATTGTTCTTCATTTACCTTAACCATGCAACACCCTCCTTAGACATTTCCACTTCTCTTATGCAACTTACTCACCATTCTCATGATCATACCCTCTTATACATTTCTAGTCATTTTCCTTGATGACTTACAACATCCTCCTTCCATTTTCACTTCCATCACCCAAGTCCTCACATTACCATTCAACTAAACCTTACTAGTCCACCACTAACATCATCACACTTACACAAGGTTCTCAAAACTCTCATTCTCTTACTCTCTAGTTCATACCTAAATTTCCTTAAGGCATTATACACCTTTCCTTAAAACTTATGCACAAGTCTTACATTCCTCATATCATGATTTTGGTGTGTTTAGTACACTCGCCAATCCTCTAATTCCTCCTAGACATCTCTAGGTCACTCTAAACCTCAAGAACTCCTTTGTTAACTCATTTCCACCCAATTTTCTTTTCATGCTCCCTAGTAAACCCTAGGGCATATTAACTCACCACTACCACTTAAACACTTTGTTTTCTACTCAAATTTCGCCATAGCTTCCCTAGTATCTTATCATGCCCAAATGCATTATTTTCCTCACTCAACCATCTCATTCACAACAAACTCAATATATTGCAATAATCTTAAATTGCATAGCACTAAGGCTCTTAAATGACATGGCGCTTAGGCCCTTAAATGACTTAAACTTAAACACTGAATTTCCCACATATAAAAGCTTTCAACCTGTAAATACACCCATCAATCTCATAGTAGTTATAATGTTCTTAAAATCCTTCTTAAACTTATATTAAACTCATTCCCATTGGCTCCTTAGTCACAAGTTCACAAGCTTATTTAAGTTCTTTTTCTTAGGTTATATAACCCAATACACAATGTAAGCTCTAAGCCACATTGGTATCCACTTAAACTCATCCTTAAAACTTAAACCACCATTAGGTAAGCATTTTACCTTGTTTTCTCAAGCTTATCTTAACTTCCTCCTTAGACCTTCTTCTTGCATGAATCTCGGCCACCACTTAAATTCCCCTTGCCAATGTTCTAATCAATATTCAATGACTCATATGAGTACTAAACAATACACTAACCTCAAGGAATAAAACCTAGGTTAGAAATGTGTTCTAAGGCATAAAAGTGGATGATTACCTTTGAAGTCTCAAGGTAGACTTTGGCATTGAATGAAATAGGACCTCCACTAGTCCTTGGTGAATAAATCAAGCTAGAACAAGGCATAAAAACAAGGCCCCATGAGTAGAAATTTTCGGCCATGTACAAGAGATGATGGAAACATGGTTTTTCTTACATTTTCTTTACCTTAAGAGAATGGAGAAGCTAATGAGCTCTTCAAACTTGATTTTCCTCCATCAATGGAGTTTTCTCATGGCACCAAACTTGAGCTTTGAAGGATTTGAAAAGATAGGAATGAAGGCCTTGATCTAACTAAGAGAAATCTATGCTTACTTTTCGATTTGGAGCAAAGATGAACATTTGGTGAGCAATTGAAGGTGGACGCACCATGGATGGAGCTCTCACGGTTTTGGAGAAGGGAATAGGTAGTAAAACCGATGGTGAAGGTGGGAAATGAAGAAGAGAGGAGAGAGAGAAGGTATAAGAAGATATTTGTCATTTAAAAGCAAATAGTGAATTTACTCACTTTCCCACCTCTTTCCTTACTTACTAGCACATGTGGTGAGTCACCACTTCAAAAAACGTTCCCCCCTTTAATAATAAGATACTTTTGGTCTTTGTTGACCAACTAATTGAATTAGGTTGATTAAAACTTAAACTAGTCACTATTTGGCACTATTCACTAATCAGTGCACATATTTCTGAAAATTTTGATTTCCCATTGATTTTGACTTCCTAATGTGATACTAATTAGTACACATGTTGATTAAAGAGTAATGATGGACATTTAGCCACTCAAAACTCAATTCTAAGACAATTTCTCAAAAATGTGCTTTAAGACTTCTTAAAGCACATTTTGTGTTTTAACTTGTTTTCAAGCTTGGTTTTCTTTGCTAATTGATTTAAAATGACCATTAGAATATTACTAAGGTCTTATCATGATATTTGGGTACTCACCCAAGTCTCTCCAAGCTTAGAGCACGTTTTTGCCCTGATTGCTCTTAAGGCACTTTCTTGTGTTTTCCTTGGTTTAAATTGTCTACCAATCTTTCTAAGGCATATTATAGCCTTACTACATCATAATTTGATGTTCACTTAGCATACTTAGGTTTGGGGTATTTCACCAAGTAAGGATCAGCATCTTGTCCAGTGGTTAGAAACACAGATGGGCCAAAATTCGATCATTAGCAAGGTGGAAATATTCTACAACTTTTTTTTGGCAAATTAGGTGGAAATGATTGATAATTTGTATATGACGTGAAATCTGTTCGTCTCGTGCTTACGGATAGAATCAGTAACCTTCCTGAGGTTGTGAACGAAGGTATACTTGAAAAGTTACCCTTGGTCGACCAAGTAAGGATCAACTTCTTGTTCAGTGGTTAGAAACACAGATGGGCCAAAATTCGATCATTAGTGATGGATGAAATATTCTACAACTTTTTTTTTGGTAAATTAGGTGGAAATGATTGATAATTTGTATATGACGCGAAATCTGTTCGTCTCGTGCTTACGGATAGAATCAGTAACCTTCCTGATGTTGTGAACGAAGGTATACTTGAAAATTTACTCTTGGTCGACCAAGTAAGGATCAGCATCTTGTCCAGTGGATAGAAACACATATGGGCCAAAATTCGATCATTAGTGATGGATGAAATATTTTACAATTTTTTTTTGGTAAATTAGGTGTCAAATGTGCTTCTTAAGATCAATGCCAATCTGGGTGGTCTAAATTCTTTGTTGGCCGTTGAGTCGCTAACAGCAGTAGTATTAGAACACATTGTATCTACGATGAATTTGCTTTTATTAGATAAAGTATAATCCACTATATCAACATGAGACACTACAATATTCAAAAATTTAAGTGTCCTTTTTCAATACATTCATCTTGCAAAACATTACAAGACTTCTTGAATATATTAATGGCATACAAGAATTCAACAAAATTTTACAAACTCTAATCTTCTATAATCAATTGTCCTGATCCACTAGTTGGGGGAAACAATCTGTACCACTCTGCATTGCGCGGTAAGTACGGCTCAATATAAGCTGTAATTGAGGGTTCATGCCAACGTCGCCACATCGGATTCATGATTGGGACTGGACAATTTTCAACTCTTTGGAGTCTAATGAAATGAGACTGCTCAGCGATACATGCAATACTGACCTCTGCTGTTGGACGACCTAACCCCCGATCATCACGTAGCGGCCGTGCGACCATCCCACTAGCCTTACCATTGTATGCTTTTGAAAAACTAATAAGCGCAATGTGGTATACAGTGCACAAGATGACACCAAGATCTAGAATTTCAATCCAGTGTGGCGTTGGTGCGAAATAGTCTTCAAACCAATTCAGTCGATAGTACTGTCTATCGTACCAAACTCGGTCACATTTATTTAACCACCAATCTCTTCTATCCTCCAGCTCATCCAAGCATGCACGTCTAACCTGTTTGCATAGGCCTTCATTGTTGTACACGACATCAGCAATAGCTCGAAACCTACAGTTTCCATCACCCACTATCTCCTTGTAACCTATAATATAATTAGCTAATTGCGGATCGAGGTCACTCCAATACGGCGAGAATTTCCAGGGGCTCCAGTATGTCGGATATGGTGCATGTTGTTAAGGTGGATTGTGTTGCATTGTCGGTCCTTCTCCAGTTTGACTCATTCGCTCAGATGGCCAACGCTGTGATGACTGTGTTGCATTGACGGCCCACGATCACTTGTACTTTCGGGTGCTGTCGGGCGTCGCTGAGACTGCGAACGTCGTAGGGCCGGGCCACGGTTTCCAAGACCTAAATGCTCGTGCTCGGACTTGTCCCTAGTGTTTGGCCTCTTCTTTTTTTGGTAGTGGGCCTACCCTTAGGCACCTTCACCTCTGGTGGCTGTAAACCAGTGTGATCATCCTCGGGCTCCCATATTGGCTTCCACGCGTTGAACGCTTGTTCGATCATCGTAGGATCATACCGCTGATACAGATCATCATACCATAAACCTACACATGAGAGTTGTTCCTCTGTGCTATACGACTCATCGTATGTTTGGCGTTGTGCTTCAAATTCTTGTTGAGCGTCATATCTGAGTGTTCGCCAGAAGATATGCACTTCTTCAACTGGTATATTCAGACCGGCTTGAATGTACTGAAACATACGAAACACGCACGGTAATCCCATGGTCAAAGTAAACGCACAAACATCTTCGTACGATGTTGTGTGGTCAATATCGCAACGACCGCTTCTCAGCTGATCCTGGAGTATTTCCAAACATTTGAGGCTCACTTGATTGACCAGAAACAAAAATGGGACTTGCTGGTCTTTCGAAACCCTTCTGTCAATGGAGAACTCGAAGTCTTGTTTAATGTGGAAATGTTGCCCTTCGATGAATCTATGTATGCTGTCGAAGCATGTGTCTAGAGATCCAGTGGATGTATGAAGCCAACACTTTAGAGCTGAGTGGGCGCTCTCCGCCCTATAGATTGGAAGTCAATTAGTAGTAGATAAATGGGAAACATACCAATACAAACAACAGAACATGTTGACAATTGAAGTTAAGCTAACCTATTGGTAGATGTGTTGCCGAAATGCATGAATCTCTTAACCCATACCTCATAAAATTTCTCACGCTGACATAGCCATGTGTTGTTCAAGTACACAACGAAAGGATTATTGGCGCCGTAAGAGTGTACTAATTTTTCGTGCTGTTCATCGTACTTCGCAATATAGTTGAGACGTAAACTAGTCGCTTCCACCGATACACTATTACATCGACTCTCTCACGCTCAACATGCATTATCTTGAGCGCATTGGCAGCCACGTTCTTGCATATATGCCAACGACATAGAAGATGTGGTACAGAAGGATATACCACTGAAAGTGCTTTCACTAGCGCCTTTTCATTGTCAGTGACAAACACATTTGGAGGATAGATCAACACCTTCTTCAGCTGATTAAGTATCCATGTGTATGCAGACTCATCCTCTCTGACCGCAAAACAGAACGCTATACAGAAGTTCTTGCCGCACGACGTGACTCCGATGAACTCCAATAGAGGCAGCTTGTACATGTTCGTCTTGTAAGTGCTATCAATGAGCACTACATAAGGAAACATCTTAACGAGTGTCAGCGAAAAAGGGTGCGCAAACAAGACAAGACCCAGCCTAGATGCATTCCCTGTAAAATGGAAATTTAATTAGAACAAACATTTAAAGTGATTAACATACAAATAAACCGACACTAAACAGATGTGCTGACACTTACTTGCATCTTTCTCGGACCACCAACTATAATTACGTTCATCTAGCGAGTGCATGAAGGACGCTACATCTGTACATCCGCCACGATCTTCTCTTCTGAATTTCGCAACTAGGTTATGAATCGATGTCTTGTCTGCAGTACTTTCAGGGTTCTTGTCATGCAAATGGGCCCACATCTGCCTAGGCGCAACACCACTCCTGTACAAACTTTTCATGCTTGCCCTTTCGTCGACACTAAAGCAAGGCCGGACGAAGTGAGATTGCGGGTTACTAGCTAACGCATGGTTGTGCGTCGGGACCATCACCAAGATAGACCAGCCCGTCTGTCCCCCACCCCTGATGCTTAGGCGGAAGGGGCAGTTGCATTTCTTCATGGCAAGCCGTGGCCTTTGACTCGACGATTACGATTCTCCTGTGCTAACCCGTGGCCTATGCTTGCCGTACCTCTCACACGTTAGTATTACTTCACCGTCGTCTCGCTTAGTCTGTTTGATTAGATAAATATTATTAGCCTCTCCGGTGCGAAACGCATAACTAACCGCATCCTCTTTATCGCCAAAGATTAGGCTAGTATTAAATACATGACTTGTGTCTACGTTCGCATCCTCGAATTCATCATCGTTATCACCCTAAGCAGAAAAACGTCGTTATTCACGAAGTGCTACTCGTAAACCCTAATACTACGTACTTTAGAATAAATCACACATAAGGCATGAAAATAATTAACAAAGTATATCATCATAAAGTACACGAAAAGACAAACGCAACGGCGCAAACAGATCGAAAAACGGAGCAATAACGAAGAAGATACAACGATTTGAAAAACGGGCACCGGCGTAGGCGCCGACATAAAGACGCCGGCGCCGGCGTCCGCAGCAAGGGAGGCGTGCAGGCGCGCGTCTGAAGGGGTGGGCGCGGGCGCCCAATAGCCTGGGACGGCGCTGGCGCGTGTTTAAAGAGGTGGGCGCGGGCGCCCAGTAGTCTGCTATTCCCGACGTCTTTTTTTTTTGCTTTTTTCGTTCAGTTTTGTATATATTCTAGCTACATTTGTACATAAATTGCTAAAATAACAACAGAAAGTACCTCAGAATGAGCTCCTCGTGAGTACTCCTCGCTCCTAACATCATCTGCATACTCGTCTTGCATTTCTGGAACACCACCTTCAGCATTTCCTCCATCTTTTTTACTCTTACCGAACAGTTTTTTCTTCAAACTTCCGAAAGAAACCATTTCCTCTCTTTATCTCTCTAACTTTATCTCTCTAACTTTAGGATTTCTAAATTTGAATATGATTTCATATCATATTCAATTCCTTTATATAATGAAATTTGGGGTCACCTTGTAATATATCATAAATTGTGGGTAAATATAGTAATATTTGAAAATTTTTATAGTAGGGGCAAAATAGTCTTTTTCTGACTGAGCGAAGTGAAAACCCGACTGAGCGTAGTGACCCTCTATATAATTAATGAGATAAGATATATCTTAAATTGGAAATTCATTATCACATGTGGTTACCACATAAAATAACGAACTGATGCACTACCTAGAACCACTGTTAAATAACAGGGGGAAATAAAGAACATACCGAGTTAGTATACTACGAGTATAAACTCTACAGTGACAGTACTGTAATACTTAGTGAATAGTTATATTAATGTTACCCGGTATTGCATGTATATATAATAGCGTACGGGAAGGAATTACTGAATGTGAATTTGTCAAGCTAGCAGTTACACGATGAACGGTATGTTAATTGTGTGGTCTGAATGTCCTAAGGATTTTCCTGAGGTCCAGACGTTGTGTGTTTAAATTGTTAAGAGCGATATCTGTGATTTATGTATATATATATTGTATACTGTATTGCTCGACACCACTGCGTTTTATTTTACGCGAACGTCTTATGACTGGAAGTTTATACATCTAAACTGGAACAAGACTAACTGACCTTTAGGTATTATTGAACCTAACTGATGGTCAACTATTATAGTCTTAACTCAAGGATTGGATATTGTACCACTCACTAAGGGATAACTTATAAAGAGAGGAATCCAGACTGTTTCGACTTTCTGGTTGCGCATCGTGATCACTACGAGGGACTTCAATGGGGAGTCACTCAAGGGAATCCATTGTCCACATTCAACGATGGCGGAGGCCACTACCGTTGGTGCACAGGTTCGACCGAATCGGTCAAAATAATTATCCAGGGCCATAAGGTCAGCTGGTAACGGTTCCTTTGGAACCCAGGGGACTACTGTCCATTGATAAGTTATTAAGGGTTGTCTTAACATGACACCTGAGGTAGAATTTAATTGGAAAAGTTTAAGTGATTGGTTTAAAGGATAAGGGCCAAGTGGCCAACTAACAAGTACAGCTAATCAATACGCGTATCTTGTTTGGTTATTGTTATGGATTATTGGTGTTTGATTACCTGGTTGATGTTTACTATTATGTGATGTGATTTGCAGGTGAACAGTTATGTGTTTGTTTAGCATTTACAGTTATTACTATTATTATTGTAAACCGGTATTTCATGTAAAGAATCTAATATCAAGATGGCTAAAACGACTTAAGGAATCTAGATGACTTAGGACTACATTTAGCATACCAGCATTTCGATTGCTGAGCCCTTCAATGGGCAAAACATTTCAGGTTATTGATTGAAGACACAAGCCGGAGTGCGGGGAAACAGGGTAGCTGATGTGTTTTAATAAACATTTTGTAGTTTTATTATGTACTGTATATAGGAGTTTGTTGTATTCAGTTAGTTGCTCATTTAGTTTGGATTTGGTTTGTAATATTAAGGGTGCTCAGTATCTGTTCATCACAGCGTGAGGAGTTGAGATTGTTGGATGGAGTAAGGATGCCTTGTTACTCACAAGGGTGAGTAACGGCGTGTAACACCAAGGATAGATAGTTTATTATCCGCTGCGAATTATTATTTATTATGCTACGACTTGCGACATTATTACAGGTCTATGATTAGGGGTGTTACAAATTAGCCTTGTATACACCCTAATCAACATGTGTACTACTTAGTAGTGTCACATTAGTAACCCTAAATCAAAGGATTTACAAAAAAATCCAAAGTTTAGCACCAAAATGTGAATAGTACCCAAATAGTGCCAAATTAAGTCTTAATGACCTAGCATGGTCAATGGTCAACACCAAACCTTAAAAGACCCATCATGGACGGTTAAGATAAGGGTGGATGATACCTTGATACAAAATATCTCATTAAAGGAGTGAGTCATCCATATACTATTCATGTCATGACTTTTCTTAACTTAAAAGGAAATTTTGATTTTCTCTTTCGTTCCCTCCTACTCCAAACGTGAGCCAGCACTCTCAAAACCTCCCTTCCAGCCATTGTTGAGTTCTTGAGCTAATAGAGAAGAAATCCAACTCCAAGAGCATAAGGTAAGCTCTTAAGTCACATGATATACCATTCTCTTCATCTTTCCATTGTCTATCCAATGAACTAACTTCCAACCCACTCCCACCTCTCAATCAGCACGAGTTCCTCTTGCAAAAACACACTCATTTTTGGCTGAAACAAGTCCTTGGAGCAAAGAAGTGCAAAAATCATTCCTTAAGGTAAAAAGTTCCTTAAGCTTCTACCTTTCTTTCTACTTGTGTTATGGCTGATCCCTATAGATTAAGCCACTCATATTCTTCCTCTTTACATGCTAGAACCTTGGTTGTTCTTGAACTCCTTGGTGGTGGCCGATTTCATCCTTAAATCTTCATGTAAGGAGTTTTCAAAGGGTAAGTGTTCTAGGTCGTGTTCTTGTGTTTTGATCAGCCATTTCGGCATGAATTTAGCAGAGGATTAAATCCCTTCATGTCCTCTTAATATAGGATCGAATTGATCCTTGGAAAGCCTTGAGATTCTAAGGTAAATTCACCTTGAAAATTCATGTTTTATGATTTGTAATTCCTTCCTATGGCTAGTCCATGTTTAGAGCTTTTACTTAGACTTGTTCTTGCTATCAAGTACATTTCAAGAAGTTGAACAAACCCTTCTAGGCTTCCGTGACCAGAACCAAAGGGTTTGACATCAAAATTACAAGGTATAAACCTTAATGTCATTTTAATATATTAAAGTGTTCTTAATCTTATGTGCATACTATTGCCGAGAGTGAATGCTTTAAAATAGTCAAGTTTGACCTTAAAATGACTAAGGAATGTTATAGGCAACTTTGGCTAATCATTTAAGGGATTAAATAGGATAATTGTCAAATTTAAGACATTATGTGGTAAATTGGTACAAAAATATTTGGGCAAGGCCTTGAGTTTATTAAAATTTTAAAGACTATTTAAGTGTAATTTTATGTTACAAAATCAAAGTTGTAATAAGGCCATGTCATTAGGCCATTTCATTATGTTATTTAAAGTTTAAATTACATTTAAAGTAATTTATGACATTATTATAGAGTATGGGGAAAACCGTAAATAAACAATATTATAAGGGATGTAGATGAATGTAGCCAAAATTTAGGAATTAAAATGAGTTTAAATGAAAATTGTAAGATTTTACAAAGTTTGGGCTAAAATGTAAATAATAGGAATATTTGGGGTAAGTTTGTAATTATCGGAACTTAGGCAGCGTTTGGGAGGTCAACATTGACCATATAAGAGGCCTTGACCAAATTAGATGATTAAATAATTTAATTATCACTTTATATTAAATTTTGGAGTTAAATGTAAAAGTTACATAACATATGGGGTGGAAATGTAATTTCCAAAAATTCTAGGCTAAAATGATACTTAGAAAAGACTAGGGTCTGTTGGGAAATTTTAGGAATTTATGGAGATTTAATTGGAGCTATATATGCTATCGTGTATAATATATAGTTAAAAGATTAAATTGTAACAATATGATAACCTTTGTGGTGATTTGGTAATTAAAGAAAACTTGTGGGAGTTGAGAAATAATTCTAGACAAACAAGGGGGTCTGTTGGGATTTTTTAAACATATGTTACAACCATAGGTTATACATGATATAAGAGTGTAAATATCATAGTATAAGATATATGGGTATAATGGTAACATTATATAATTAATGTGGTAAGATGGTAATAAATGAAAGTTGTGGGAGCTGTTGCGGAATTATGAAGGTTAGGAATAAAAGTTTAGACTATGGTTATAATGTTATAAAGGCTATAACAATTATAAGGTATTAATATTCATTAAGGAAGAGATGAATATGTTATGAACAATACCATTTAATAAAGGAGTTTATAATTCATATAAATATATGAATATATGAAGTGTGATGAATTTATATAATATGGTTGGATAACCATATAATACTAAGGATGAATGTTATGGTGAAGAATATTATAGGTGTTACATTAATCATAAAGTATTAATGTCATTAAAGTGGAACTAGTACAAGTGTAAGGAATTACATGGAATAATAAGGTTTAACCTTATATAATGTATTTATAATTCCAAAGAGGAATATAAATGTGATAAGAGTTATATATAATCTGATTGGGGAAATCATAAAGAGTATGGTGGAATATAATATAAAGTGGAAGGGTGGATTGTACAACATTAGGTTTAATAACTAATGTTATGTATAAAAGAATGTATAAGAAAATGCATTATAATTCAAGTACTATTAAATGAATTATATAAACTTGTTGACTTGGACTCATTGACCAAGTCAACCCAATTGACCAAGGAAGGTCAAATTGACTAACTCACAAATTAAATGAGAATTTGAGAGTAACAATGTCATAAGATTAATAATAACATATAGTAATAAATTATACTGTTATACATATATGTATACACATATATACATATACAAGTATAAATATAATCAATCAAGTACAATAACCTAAGATTGTATATTACATGGGTTATAAGGATTTAATCCTAAGTAGTAAATTAACACTACTAGTTATGCATAACGTAACAAACTGGCGAACATAACTAATCCCGAACTCACCCAAGAACCCGCGTAATGACGAATGGATAGTCATGGGGTAATTACCGGGTAATTAGTAACTAGTTGGGGTACCGAATTAGTCCGCATATCGAGAGCTAATTTGCAGCCTCATATTCCAGAGTTGGATGCATTAGAGGTTATGCGTTAGAGTACGAGCTTCGAGGACTAGCGGGTGTGCGTGAAACTTCACGCTAGCATATATTACGGTGAAAGGTATATTGTTATGTGGCTTGATTGTCTCTGAGGATTTTCTCAGTTCAGACTTGTGTGAAAATCTGTGTTAAGATTATCTGTCTGATTGTGTGAATTAATATGCATGAGCTGTAGATTATGCTATTGCCTTACTATTGCTATTTACGCGATAACAATATTATTTGTATATATATAACAAACTAACGACAATAACACTATCTTATATTATTATAAGAGACGGAATGATAAAACATCATAACGTCGAATAATTAGATATATATTATCCGAGATATCTAAGAATCTACTTAGATACAGAGCAATGACCCAATTTAGATCCTCTTTTGTATTATTACTTTCAAACGGTATGAATCACTTAGAGACACTAGATATAAGACCTTGATGGCACACGTTTGAATTGTAATTACCGAGACCTAAATGATATTTTAGATTTAGATTAAGTGACCTTGATCTATCAATATCATATGTATGGGACAAGTAATCGCTAAGGATGATGCGAGGATGTCCGCGTACGGCTCCTTACGCTCAACAAAATTCCAACGAGCTAAGATAGTTCATCGGTCAGAGACTCTACTGTTTGAGTGGCTCTTCCGTGGGTAACCCGCCTTATATGGGGGTATAATGTAGAGACATGTCGGCTTAACGAGACGTTATCATAGGCATGAGGTGTCCTCAGACTAAAAAATATAATATCTAGATAGCTCGAATGACTGGCTATATCACTTAGGCTTAAAAGACGAGTACAGAAATAAATACACGTTCATAACTCTCGTTTATTTTGCCTTGGTGTTTAGTATGCTTACATTCCACTATTATGTGCTTTGTGAACAACATGAGTTATGTGTGTTAGTTGCTATTTTTGTGCTAAATTTGGTTGAGATCTTCTCCACAAATTTCTCCACGGCTTCAGGAATGTTCTTTGCTAGTTATATTGGCGGTTGCAAGGTTGGTTAAAGCCTTCAGAAAAAATTGGATTTTTACTAGGGTTGTTATCGTATGTGAAAATTACTGCAGTAAACTTTGGAAGTGCCTTGAGATTTTCACCTAAGTGGAATAAGTCAAAATCGAACATTATGGGAGAAGTCTTAGCTGCTGGTTGTCTTTTAAAGTGGTTGCGATTTTTATGGGAAGGGTTATAGGCCTTTCCCCAAATTTAGGAAGTTGTTGGAGTGAATCTAGACACTTCTAACTTCTAAAAAAATTGGCCACTTGAAGATAAAAGCTAGCTGGATTTATCAAGTGGGAAAAGATAAATAAAAGGAAGAGGTTGAGATATTCTCTCCCTCCTTGCGCAAGTTTGTTAAGGGTGATTCTTAACAACTTAATTATTTATCTTTGCGGTTATTATATTTATCTTGTTGTTGGAGATAATTGTGGCTGGCTCATTTTATTTAAACACATATGAGGGTGTCTCAATTGTAGGAGATAAATATTGGATTCGGTTGTGATCTTCCTTGGAGGAAGGCACCACCTTTCTAGCTTATTAAATAGATAAAAACGATTTATCTGAAGAAGATAAAATGCCATTTATCTAGGAGAGTTTGTTGAGATTGGAATTTGTTCTCTCCCTTATAAATACAAGGCGAAGAGACTCTCAAAATCAGTCATGCTTATGCACACAAACTGAGATTAAAAAGCTAGAGAGAATCCAAATACTCACGCCAACACCAAAAGAGATTAAGAAAGAAAGGTTGGACCTTCTTCTCTAAATCAAAACCGCAAGAGAGTAAGAGAGAGAACTTGGAGTTCTTAATCTGAATCCCCCAAGAGTGTTTGTTAATACAAGGCTTAAGGCTCAACCTTAGCTAGAGTCCGAAGAACAAAGCAAGAAGAGTTCTATTACCCTCCTTGTTCTTGGATTGGCGAAAGGTAGAAGTGCCAAAGAAGTTAACCACGCTAAATTCATCTTGTTGTCCAGCTCCAAACATACCAACGGGATTTGGTGGTTGAAGAGGTACACAGCTTGAAGGTTAGCAAGTCAAACTGTGGGCAGTTATGCATTCAAGTCTCTCTCCTTTGTCATAGGCGCAAGGTGCATGTTGGCAAGTGAAGGTGTTCACAAAGTTGGCAACTTGGCTAGAATCGATCAAAGGGGGAGTAAGGACTTGAATACTAAGAATGCTCACTAGTTATTGTATTTGGATTGAAGTGGAAAGTTAGATCTATCTCTTGTTGTCACTGTGAGAAAATGTTTTGTATTGTGATCGATTAAGTTGGATACGTTATCACTCACATGGGTGATGAGAACGGTAACACCGTAGCTCGATAATGTTTATCTACCGCTGCGATTTTATTTAGTAAAGTACGATGATTAGACGATGATTAAGCGACTTGTAAGTAGGGGTGTTACAGTGTGGGTCCTACGTTCTACTCCAATAATATACTGTCACATATAAAACAACTACAAAATAGCCAGACCATAACAACCGTAAAAAAGACATGCCGAACAGAGCCTATATATTAGTTCTTGTTTTACTTTCTTTATGTAATTATGGGTTACCTTTTTTTTATTTTCTTATCCGTGTATATAATATTAGTTCATTTTAAAATAAAAATATTTGATATTTTAACACAATATGATTTATTTATAGTTATAAATGTCTTTATTTTTAGAATTCAAAAATACTTTAAATTTTATACTATTTTAAATAATATAGAATTTTAATTTTACAAGATTCTTAAATAACACTTCCTATTGAAGTATTATGAAAACTTATTGAAAAATAAATAATTACAATATTATATTATAACATTCCACTTATATGTTTAATTTCATGAATTTATCCTTTATTATTATAAACTAATTAAATAGATAGGTTTAAATTAACAAATGTACTCATAATTAAATAAAGCAGTGTCATATTAACTAAACAAATCACTATATCACTTTTATTTTTCTATGATTTTTCTCTCTTTTCATCTTTTGTATTTTTTGGGTTTAATACACTCAACTTGATTCTTCTCTTACTTTATCATCATGTTTCAGATTTTGACACCAACTTCTTCCTGACACCAAATTTAGTGTCGACTTAATCTTATTCATGCTAACTTGTGAATCGCTACTCTAGAATTTGGTTTTAATTGGTTCTTCGCCAGAGTTGGTATACAATTCAAATGATATTAAGGATGATTATGAAATCCAATGTGTAAGAGCAAGGTTCTACGAGATGTTCTCCACTCTTTAATTTAGTTATTATTCTCGTTTTGAACAATTTACAACCTTAATTTCATATTTAGTTTTGTTTCAAGGATTATATTCTTCAACTTGTAACACAAGTGTAAAGAAATGTCTTTTGACTAATTTCATCTTCAAGATTATGATGCATAAGTCTTAATTGCTCTTGTTGCTCCTATAGACACCTAATATTTTACCACATTTTCATTTTTTGTGCACACAAGCTCTTGTAGTTAGATGGTATGGGTAATTAATTTTAGACTAGAGGTCACAAGTTTAAGGCACAAAAAATACACTTTTTGCATTTTATTAATTATTATTTTGTGTATTCTCATTAGATTGTAGCATTAGTTATTTTGGTTTAATTTTCATTTTATTTTCTTTTTATCCATTATTTCCTTCTTGTTATGATCATCTTCATGTTTGTAAAAAAAAAAACTATGTTCAACACTCGTGAGTTAGTAACTGATTTTATCATGTTTATTTTACTTATTTCTCTTTTAATTTTGTCTCATCTTTTATCCACTAGCAATTAGTGGATCTTAAAAAAGACAATAATAATCTAATGTTCATATTACTCTTTCCAATCATCCGGTAACAACTTCTATCTTAGTTTTTGTTTGTCTATTTAATTTGCTATTATTATGTTTTTTTTCTATTATTATTGCCCATTACTGAAGAAAAGACTAACATCCCTCCCTCATATCCCTCATATTCTCAACCACTACAACCGCTATCTCCTCAATACGTTAGAATTCACGTTTCACCCACTCAATCGTGTGTCTATAAATGAAAAAAGGAAAACTGAAGAGGGAGACAAAGCATGCGATGCGAAGAAGAGATACATGAGAAAACGGGGGAGGGTGCGAGAGCAGAGATTAAAAGTAAAATCCTTTTTAATCAAGAGCAATCGTGGATTTGAAGTCACACTACACTGATATTGACAAGTTCAACCAGGAGCAATTTTATTCATTTACAACATCGGAAGAGTAGTCCACAGGTAGACATTGAATAAATCATACCGATTATCTTGTTTAATCACATACTGCTATTTTCTAATATACTACTGAATTGTCAAACTAATTTGATTATTGATCATAGCTTGGGAATACGATTCAGTTTTATGTTGCAATGGATTGTTTCTTTTTTTATTCATATTAGCTTATTGTCTGTAGAAATTAGAGGAATTTCTTGGAAGGATTGTCATTTCACTTTATTTATTGTTCACCTTTGCAATGAGTAATGAGATTATGGTAGTTTGGTGAATCTCTGGGCACTTTGAGCTGATCGGTGCGGATTCTGGGTCTTGATCGTGTCTGTAACACCCCTACCGTTAATCCTATGCTTACCGTCCAATCATCCCTAAATTCTATCAGTTCGCAGCGGAAGACTACTACTTACTACGGCGGGTGGTACAACACCGCTAACCGCCCATACGCTAGCTAGGCTTACCTTACTTACAGTCACAGTCTGATGATCAAAGTATACCGAGCTACTACATTACTTACCAAATACCAAATACTTACATTAATGGATTACCGAGTGCCAAAGTATATTCAATTTACAACCTTTTCAAGTTTACCAAAAAATCAATGCGTTTCTACCATCTACTCATCTATACCTTTTCACCAACCTACCATTGTCCAAAAGGGTGTACCCCATGGTACACCGGCTACCAAAGGCTATAGTCGTGTACTACTTAGTACACCATTCATGATTCCTTAAATACAATCCAAAAAAGAAGACAAAAAAAATAGAACCAAGTCTTCAACATCCTCACCCTTCTCGTGTACCTGCTTTCATATTAAAAACATCACCCCAAGGGGCTCAGCAAAAGCTGCGCATGAACTACAGATATACCGCGTGCTAACAAGGGCACACCGACTAATTAAGGTCAGATAGGCATGCGGTTCGTTAATTTCATACAACATGCTTTGCATACAACATACATGCAAATACAATACATTACACAATTCAAGGAAATAATACAATAATGCACACAATACTTACCTTCTCAATGTTAGCCAAGTTACGCATCCAGGTTAATCGGAATGCTTATTACTCTTTTACTCATTACGCATTACTTACTCTTACTTTGCTTACTTACTTCCATTTACTTACTTACCCATTCTTACTTACTTACTCAAACTCATGTTAAGTCGGTATGACCTCCGGCCCGGGGACTACACCGTCCCACCACCGGGATTTACTTGACTCACCAATCCGGGATGCTACCCACTTAAGGGATTTGGGCCGCGGATCAGTTTAAGAGTCAGGACTTGGATCCAACCTCTTGTGTCTCCGCATCCTCACGCGTGGCCGAAACTATATCAGACTTCTACTCATTCCAATTTAATTACCAATTTAAGTTAGATTGGTTAGCTTGTTAGGAATTAGTTAGAAGTCCAATCATAAACATATTCGGTCACAATGCAATATATCATACATACACACACTCATATTCATCCATACATTTCATGAATTATACAAACTATGATTTAAGGATAATATACATCAAGATACAACACTACATATTCACAAGTAAACATGATAACTTCGATTCGTGCATTTATCTTATTTGGTGATCAATTAGCACACAACACACAAATCAGAGTAACAAGGGTAGCATACGGGGCATGAGAAATTCATACCGTTCACCGTTGTACTTGTGTCCCAACGTTCCTCCGGTGTTCACAAATCAAACCCTAAGATATACATACAATTGAATGATTAATCTAACTATCATTAACTTAATTCGACTACTCTTACGTTCCCTAATTCATACTTACTAAGTCTTTACAATTCTTACACTTACACTTTATTTATTTACCTATCATTACTTAACAATGGTGTACTTACATTTATATGTACATATGTATAAGTGGGTATACCTATATATATATATATCTATATATATATCCTTATTATAATTATTATTATTATATATTTTTTTTTGTTTGACCCGATCGACCTTACCCAGGGTCGGAACCAAGGTCGGTCGAAGTCAGTAGGGTACATACGCTGGAAAATTACAGGGCCGACCGACCTTGCCATGTCCGGTCCCAAGGTCGGTCCATTCCAGTGAGTTTTGGTTTCGAAATTCTGGAGTCGACTGACCTTGCATGTCCAGTCCCAAGGTCGGTCCGTTCCAGTAAGTCTCATTACAGGCGAATTTTAGGCCAACCGACCTTGCAAGTCCGGTCCCCAAGGTCGGTCCATTCCAGAAGGTTTTGTGACGGAAATTTTCTGGCCGACCGACCTTGCAAGTTCGGTCCCCAAGGTCGGTCCATTCCAGAAGGTTTCCCTCCTTTGTAAATCTGGGCTCGACCGACCTTGCAAGTCCGGTCCCAAGGTCGGTCCAGTCCAGTGATTGCATTTTTATTTCTGTTTTCAGTCCCTCTTCTTACCCGTTACTTCCCCATTGTTCCTATACTTACTCCCACATGTTTTAACACTAATTAAACCTCCTAATACACCTTAGTTCATTCATTAACTCTTTACATACTTCTATACTAATTTACACACTTAAGTTCCCTAGTTTCAATTCAACACTTACATTGGTCCTTCCCTTAATTGCATTTGCTACAGATTTTACCTCTAATACTCTCCATCATTAGCTTCCTCTTCTAATGTCATTTCTAGAGCTTCTAGAGCTTCTAATGCATTACAATGCATTAACTACCTCTCCCAATCTACCCTCTAACTAACTCAAATCAAAATCTGTTACAAGCATATGTTTTTCACCTAGTTTCTAGTTTCGTAAGTGTTCTAATTCTAGGTAAATTTTGCCAAAGTCTCCCCTATATTTATACACTCTCACCACATTGTTTATTCACACATTTCTATTCATCTCACCTGTTTTTATCAATCATAGATATACAAAGCTCCCTTACACAAATACCAACACCAAACACTCTTAAAATTTCCTACACCTAACATCCCAATCCCAACTAGGTTTCAATAAGTTTTTGAAATACCCCAAAACTTAATATGTTAATTAACTATGTAATTATAATTTTTAAAGGCTAATTAAGTCCTTAAGATTATTGGTGAAGAAATAAAAACAAAAAAGAATAATAAAATGCGTAAAAGTCACAAAACGTGAAAACGCGTATTTAATTATTTTAGGAGATATATAACCTCCAATAGGGTTATAAATATATTTTTATACCTTAATTACACACTAAGAACGTGTGGGAGAAATTCCGGAAGAAAACGGATCCAAACAATACGTTAAAACGCTAACGGAGTCTAAGGCGCGTTTTTCGAGGAAACCCGAAAACGTGACTTTAAACAGTTAAACGACCCCGTAAAAATAATAGTTGATTTTATAACAATAATTAAACATTAATGGGAGTTTAATAACCATTAAAATTAAAGGAATGAGGAAATTCCGGTAAACAGTCCCGGTTAGTGAATAGTACTAAACCGGGCAATTAAACGAGCGTTTTCTGTCAAAAGACGAAAAACGCTCCAGCGTGTTTATATTGGTGGGCCGGTTTTATTTATGTAGACAGCCCACTCACATGTGACTAGTTAACTAATTAATTAAGTCAAGAGAGAGCCAAATAACAAAGGGCACAAATACCCCTCACTCTCTCTCTCTCTTTCCTTATTTCCTTTTTCCTCTCTTCCTCTCTTTCCTCTCTTTCTCTCCCAGCCGGTCTCCCTCCTCTCTCTCTGCCGATGGAACTTCCCAACCAAGCCAACAATGGCTTCCTCCATTCTTCTTCATCCCCAAGCTCCATTTGAGCTCCAATCACAAAAATAACTACATATTCTTCTTCCTCTCATCCTCCTCTATCGTCCTCTCTTTTCAAAATTCCAAAAGGATGAAGTTGACCTCCATGGGTTTTCCCCATTTGAAGTGAAAATGGCACCAATGAGAAGCTTGTAGTCTCCTCTTCCTTCCAAGGTAAAGATTCCCAAGAAAAACTCATTTTTTCCTTCATCTCTTGGTGTAATCAATTTTTCACCATTTTTGATACTTGGTTTTCTTCTTGTTCTTGAGCTCCAAAATGACCCTTCAATGGTGGAGTGATTTCCTTCTTGATTCAAGGGTGAGAATCCCTCTTGAAAACTTCAAAAGGTAAACCCTAACTTGTGTCCTAGCCCTTTTAATGAATTAAGATATTCCAAGGGTTTAGATGATTGATTAAGTATATTTTGTGTTCTTGGATGTTGGGATGGAGTTTGGAAACTCCATACCCTTGTGACCGATTTTGGAGAAGACGAGGAGCAAGAGTTGAATTTAAGAGGCTTGTGAAATTAAGGTAAGAAAAACTACCTTAAACCTTGTTGTAATTGTTTAAGTTGTTTGGGATGGGTAAACAAATAAATGAACCCAAATGTATGGATTGAAAACCATGTTGCGTTGTGTTTAGTTGTTGTTGGAGAGGTTTGTGAATTAATGTTGAATGGAGGGCCTTAAGAGCCAAATGTTTTGAGGTTGAGTTTATGTTGTGGTTCATTGAGATTTTGGTGATTATGTTGATGTTGATGAGTTTGAGGATTTGTTATGTGCTGTTAGGACCCTTGAAAGGGTGTGGCTAGATTAGGGATGAAAAGGATGGCAAATTGATGGTTTGGATGCATAAGGTTTATGGGGAAGTTATGTCAAAATTTCAATGGGAAATGAGTATTTGATGATGATCTGATGGAGGAGAGAACTAAGGTGTTTAATTGGGTTGTTTAGTGTTGAAATGAGTGAAGTTTTGGCTTTGTAGTGGTGGATGAATAATGGAGTTGATTGAGTGCAAAAATTATAGCATAATGGTGCTAGATGACTTGGGATTTCAAGGAGTGAGTATGGATTTTAGGAAGTGCGATTATAGGTGAAGATTTGCCTCTGTTAGCTGTGTTTTTGGGTACGTCCGAACTTCCGTCCGGACTTGGAAGTTCGGACATGCCCCGTCGTTTTAAAATTTTCGGAGTTTCAGTTGTGTCCGAACTTCCGGAAGTTCGGACACTCGAAAAATTTTCCCAGGCTATTTAGTCTCGACTTGTGTCCGACCTTCGATGTCCGGACGCAAGTTCGGACGCCTGTAAGTTTTCTTCAGTTTTGGCCTCGACTTGTGTCCGAACTTGGAAGCTCGGACACAAGTTCGGACAGGTTAAAATTTTCCTTGGTTTTTGCCTCGGCTTGTGTCCGAACTTCAAAGCTCGGACACAAGTTCGGACATTCGACAGTTTTCACCCAATTGAGTCTCGACTTGCGTCCGAACTTCAAAGCCCGGACACAAGTTCGGACATAGTGTAATTTTGAGCAAAAAATTTTGTTTAAGGGTAGGAAATGATACCCAATGATGGGGATTGATAAGTAATGATGTTATAAGGTTGTTAAGGATATGTTAAGTAAGTTGTAATGGTAATTAAGTGGTGGAGAGTTGTAGTAAAAATGTGAAAGTAAACAAGTTAAAAATGTAAAGTTATAAAACTACCGAACGGGGTTAAGCGTGGGCGCATTAGTCGTTAAATAATTATGTTACCCCAACATTAATAAAGATAGTTATAATGTTACCAGTTGTCCAAAGAGTTTCAAGGAACATGTGACGACACATTAGAGTGCACCTTCGGTGACAGGTATGGTTTTCTTGCAACCTGTGTCCTACCGGATTACACCGGCTTGTATGCCAACGTGTTTTTCTGTGTGTTTGCCACCTTGCAAGATAAAGCATGAAATGATTTATATATTCATTATTGTGGCGTAATCAATTCCGATACCGCTTACCTTAGTTATGTGTTAAGTAACAGTTAACCGACCTTAGGTTCACATAACAGATCGGTATTCGGAATAAACGTCCCAACCCTTGGGAGCGTTCTAACTACGGCTATCCGTGCGTTAGTGTATGTTGTGATTATGTGTGATGTATGTTGTTTGGTATGTTGTTGTTGTTATCGGATACAATTATCCATGTTTGTTAAAAAGGGATATTACTCCCCTTATGTGTCTAACCGAGTTAGTAACACTATGTGACGTATGTATGTGATAAGTTCCATAAGGGGACCTCTAACTAATAAGTATATGTTATGAATGGAGAGGAATCCGGTCTGTTCCGGTCGCGCGTGTTGTTTGGGAGTTAATATATATATGTGAATTAACTCCCATCCTGTTTTTAAGGGTTGTTTTCCTTCATTGTTTCGACCTCCCATTAGCTTAGCCAAAGCTTACCTACCCGACCTCCACATCGGGCTAGGAGGGAAATTATGTATAATGTTGGTAGGGTGTTGAAGCCTAAGTTCGCTTCGACTCCCTCTTGTTATGTTATGGTTGTTCTTCCTTCTCGAATTACAACCACCCACAAGCTTAACCAAGGCTTACCTACCTCATCACTATTGGAGCTAGGGGGAAATTGTGTAGGTTGTGTACGGTCCTATATGAGGCCGCCACTCAAGTAAAGAAAGTGTATGTATGTTGTGCTCGGCTTATATCACCCCCACTCCCTAAGTAAGTCTTTTGTACTCTAAGAAGGGTGAAATTAAGTTGTGAATGTTATAAAGTTAAGTGTGTGTTATGTTGTGTGTGCTAACCTTTGTGTTGTGCCCTACTAATGGATGTTTGCTTATAAGCATGATATGTGTGAGTTGTGCATGTTTGAAATAAATCAACCGCATAAACGACAATTAATTTTGCGTGGCCCGGTAGCATGCGGGCTGCGGGATTACCATACCAGCAAAGGTGCTGACCCCCTTTGGGGGCCCCCATTACTTCTCAGGTACAATGAAGCTGGTAGTCGTTCGAGAGTAGGACGGGTAGTTATTTGTATGTGGTAGCCATGAGATTTGTGGATGTATTGTAGGTGTAGTAAGACCGAAAGTGTATCGGCGTAGTTAGAAGATACTCGGTACAGTTTGATGTAAGTGTACAATGAATGTTGGACATGGTAAGGGTTTTTGTGTAGTTGCTCGGGAATTTAGTCCATCAGACCGGTACGATGTATGTATGTTAGCCTTGTTGGCCACGTGGGTGGCTAACGGCGTGTAACACCAAAGAGTTGAGTTATGTTTTGAGTTATGAATTCCGCTGCGATGTGATATTAAGTATGTTGTTAGTAGTTGGGGTGTTACAAAAAGTGGTATCAGAGCGAAGTATCGCTCTGATGACTGAAGTACCGAGCTTAGGAAGTACCGAGTTAAGATTTTAGTACCTTGGGTTAAGGGTTGAGTGATAGCGTGAGAAGTACGCTAGTTAGGGAAATACCAGTGTGTACTGGATACCTACAGTATCCATCCCGCCCTCCACAAACCCTATTATATAACTTGGAAAGAACGCCAGAGAGATGGAAGTCCTCTCTTACTCGGGAATACCCGATCTGGCTGTTATTAAGTGCCCTAATGAGCACAGAACCTGTCATACGGTAGATTCCGAAAGGCGTGAATCCCGAAGACGGTTCCATTTGAACAATATTAACCGCTCTTGTTAGCGAAAAGTGAAGAATCTTATGCATAAGAGAATGGAATTTCCAGCACCCTGGGTCGACATGCGAAGCAGTCGAGGACAACCAGCTTGCAAGCACTAACCGTGCAACAGTGGAGAAGTGAAGTAGTAGAATCCGAGACGAGTGTCTCCGGGACTACAATGTTAACTAATACACCAACGGTACACCGAACGATTAAGGAACTACAACGTAGTACGAGGAGGATACAATACTAAGTAAAAAAAGGGGTCTCCCAGAATGGGAAACACCCTAGTTAATGGTTATCATGTGAAGACAGTGAGAAGTACTCAGAAGATTGTTGTCAAGAAGGTAAGATCAAGTAAGGGCCAACAAGGCCACTGATGTTAGAGCGGGTGAAAGCAATACCGCAACCAGTGTGTGCTGAATCGATAACCAGTTAGCATGGCACACTTGCCATGGCAAGTGCTGCTACAACAAGGTTGTACGGGAAATTTTAAACAACTACCGGTACCTAGAAAAGTACCATGAAGTTAAGTGGGATTATCATAACCGTGGAAGGGCTTAATAGCCTGACCTCAGTACTTGGAAATACACCAGTCAGCAGGAAGCTAGACTTGGCTAAGGCAAGGAAACGTTGTAAAACCACGAGAATTTTTCTTCCAACCTAAATTTATTTTCGAACTCTTTTCAAAACCAAATTTTCTTTCAAACCCATCTTATTTCAATTCTTCTTTTCTTTAAAATAAACCAGAAGGCCTACACGGGCCTCAGTGAAAGTTTTACCCAGTTACTTTTAAATAACCGAATGGGAACCAGTAAACCCAAGGGTGACAGCTCGAGGGAATGGAGTGAGTTCATAATAATACAACAGTGGATACACTTCCCTTGATTAAGTTCGGGAAGCATGGAATGCATATCATCATAGGATAATATAAGAGGAGTTGACAACAGAATACTTCACCTAGGCGTGTAACGGACACTACGAGTATACCAACTATAATGTGGGACGACCGCACTCCGATAGGAGCTTGTGGGCCTGACAGACCTACTTATGGGTTAGTCAGGTAAGTAGCAATGTATCAGTAGGATACCCCCCGTATGTATACGAGTGGAGCCTGGAACACGGGAAGTAGTTGGCTCCATACTACGGTCCGAAGTAAAAGTCAGACAAGAGTGATGGATTACATCAAATGGTTGAAGTAAAGGAACCCAGTTAAGTTAATGGGACTAAAGGGATTAATGAGTTATTTCGAAGAAACGTTTGAGAACCTGGGAGTGTGAAGTGCACTGACTAGTAAGTAAAGACATCGTATATGTCTTAAGAATCCAGAAGGATGAATGTAATAGCTGGAGTAAGTACCCAACCTACATATGGTGAGGCGAATGCCTACAATGGACATGTTCATGTGCAATGATCGGGATGAGACTCCCGAGATATCAATTTCATTAAAGAGGATATTCAACCCAACAAAGAACATAGAGCGAAGTAGTAAATTAAACATACCAATGAGTGCAAGCCAGATGAGATGGCATAACTTAGTAACACCCAGGAACTATCCTTAAAAGGGTGTTTGGATCAACAGTGGTTGAACGGAATAACGTGACAGAAACGCAAGGGTTGAAACTAACCCCAGTTTAAGCATAAGGTGACAGGAGGAAGTCTGACATCCTTGAAGGGGCATACCATGAAAGGAACAACGACCTTGTCAGGGAGCTCAATGCAAATATCGTTCGAAAAGTAAATGGGTGTGGACAGCCTACAGTGAGTAGAACTCGAAGCAATAAGGCCTATAAGCCATAAATGGAATATATTAGGTAAAATGTTGTTGAGTACAGAAGTTTATGTTATATAAGTAAGTAAGCGGATAACGAACCACTGCTTAAAGTGTGGGGACACCTCTTGATATTGTGAGACCGCAACAGCGGTAGTTATGTGAAGTAAATTCAGAGAATGTGTTAAGAGTTGACCATGTTGTTACTACGAAAAGAAGTATTCGTACCAGTGGTGCAGACTGAAAGGGTGATAAGCCTAATGACAACCACCACAGGTGTGTGATACTAAATGTGTAATGAACAACGCTCAGTGAGCACAAAGACTCGAAGAGTAAAGCATTCAGTAATCAGCCAAATAAATGGCGAAACGCTGTGTAGTGGCGAAAGCTAAAATAACAGTGGATGCAGTGTAAGTTAATGTTATGCAATGAGTAAGAGCACGGTGCGCAGTAAGCGACCGTTGTAGAAGTATTGTTAAATAATAATGTGGCAAATAAGACCAGTTATGAGTGAAACTCAATGAACATACAAGTAAGTGATGATAAACAGACTGGGCAATAAGCCAGTAATTAATACTATGTGATAAGGAAAGCAGTGTGAATTCCTATTGCAATCGCATAAGAGATTTACTGTCAAGAGTTTACGCCTCTGCACTCTGTGGGACTGAGTGTTTTGGTATTGCGCTTGCACGGTAATGATCGAGTGAGATAGCTAGGAAATTGGAAATGTTAAATGTGATAGAAGAACAAGACTTATGGTGTGATAAAACCGATGCACAAGACAAGCACGGTCGTACCAATCAAAAGGTACTTGGTTGACATAAGTGACTACTGTAGCACGATTATTAAATATCGGTATGGAATACCTCAAGTGTTGGGAATAACCGACAGAGTACTACATAACAGGTAGTAGCTCAACCGTAACCGACAGTAAGTCGGAAGAAATCAAGTAAGACATTGCGAAACACAGTAAATTACCATGGAAATGAATAGGAAGTTTGTAACTCACCGAATTCGCTCATGGTAAGTGATACCACGCGTCGGTTGAGAACCCGTTATTACCAAGATAAAGGTGATAATCGGGGACGTACAATACAGTAAGAATAATATATGGAGCAAACTAAGCTCTAAGTTACCAAGAGTTGCGCAGCAGAAACCAGTGAGCCAGCAATTCAAGTGTTAAATGTGTGTAGTGAACATGAGTGCATGGCAAATAAATGATGCCTAAAAGCCGCACAGGCCAGAATCGAAACCAGTTAAGAGTTAAAACAAACCCTAGTGAGAATTCTTGGTTAGGGACTAAACCGCCAATATGGCTAAGATCCTCAAACCAGAACATGTTGTATAATAAACTGCATGAAGGTAAAACACTTCACGACGGTAGAATGTTCAAAACCAATGATTAAGTGATTGATTACGTGGGCGTAATCCCTTTTAAGGGGGGTAGAACGCAAAACCGGTTAGTATGTTTTACCGTACAAGTGTACGGGAACTATGGTGTGCATAGCACAAAATGATTTGTTTTGATGATTGGTGTGTGTGTTACATAAACATACGCATACACTCATGGTTTAATTATGGTAACTGCGCACAGAGATGCGAATACCATTGTGATAAGTATGTTGTTTTGTTAACGGATGTGTGTGAAAGTATAAGTATAGGGGAGTAAGAAACTCCCGGGGAACTAAGACCCCGACTATGTATGTTCATATAATGCTAAATGTAAAACCGTATATTGTATTTTGATAAAAGTATATATACAGTGTTGTGATTTATGAAGAGGTATGACACCAACGTAGAACCTAGTGAGAATTAAATTCCCTAGGTAACTTGATTTAAAATAAATCTGGAAGATGATTGATGGACATAGTTCCACCCTTGGAGATGTATGATTATGACTAGAGGGATTAAAAGATAGAAAATTGGGAATGAATGTATTATCTGTTGGTTGAAAATGAAGTGGGAGGTGAAACTTGATTATCATGAGATCAAGGGAAGCCAAACACAAATTGGGGTGGAAAGATAGTTCAACTCTGATGCTGATCACATTAGGGTTGGATGATTCTTGGAACTCCCTATAAGTGGTCATAAATAATCACATCAGGAATAGGATGCAGTTAGCAATAATTGGACTTGGAGTTGTATTGAGTTTTCAAAAGAATCTTAAATTGGGTTTCAAATTTTCAATTGGTATTTTCAAGACATCAATTAATATTTTTAAGATTCTTAAACGGTATTTTCAAAGGAAGGACTACTTTTATGTGACCTTGTAAAGGATTTTCGATTAAGATCCTTCCAATAAAGGATTTGGTTATACTTAACCTCGTAGAGGGTATTTTCCTACTACTTGCTCACGAGCTGAGGACGTATGAGCCTTTGTCTTAGGACCGGTGACATGAGAAGTATATTTTAAAGATGTATGCAATTGTTTTGATCTCCCAAAGGAACGGGGACCAGAGTGTCCATCGCGACCGGTTCTGCGGGATCACAGTGTATATGTACTCAACATGGGTCTCGAACCCATGAAGAGATGGAAAAGGAATTTCTGGTTGATATACATGCTATGACATGTTGTGTGGTATGTGTAATAATTATTATTTTGGACCTTGAGCCCTAATGTGATTGAATTCCGGAAGTGTTATGTTATCAAGACCTATGTGTCTAAAGGATGTTGTGTTATCAAGACCACGAGTCTAAATGTTGTTATGTTACCCAGACCAAGAGTCAAAGGGTTGTTATACATGTGCAAATGTTGTTAGGGTAGCCGGATCATCAAGTCCGAGATTACTAAGTAAGTATGTTATATATATATGGATGTGGATGTGTTACCCGGACCGTCAAGTCCGAGGTTGTAATGTAAAGTATGTTTGTTATGGAAGTTTATGTTGCAAGTAATCCCGGTGTTCTAATTCAAATGATGCTAGGGAGGTGTGAACTTCGAGGACGAAGTTCTTTTAAGGGGGGTAGATTGAAATACCCCAAAACTTAATATGTTAATTAACTATGTAATTATAATTTTTAAAGGCTAATTAAGTCCTTAAGATTATTGGTGAAGAAATAAAAACAAAAAAGAATAATAAAATGCGTAAAAGTCACAAAACGTGAAAACGCGTATTTAATTATTTTAGGAGATATATAACCTCCAATAGGGTTATAAATATATTTTTATACCTTAATTACACACTAAGAACGTGTGGGAGAAATTCCGGAAGAAAACGGATCCAAACAATACGTTAAAACGCTAACGGAGTCTAAGGCGCGTTTTTCGAGGAAACCCGAAAACGTGACTTTAAACAGTTAAACGACCCCGTAAAAATAATAGTTGATTTTATAACAATAATTAAACATTAATGGGAGTTTAATAACCATTAAAATTAAAGGAATGAGGAAATTCCGGTAAACAGTCCCGGTTAGTGAATAGTACTAAACCGGGCAATTAAACGAGCGTTTTCTGTCAAAAGACGAAAAACGCTCCAGCGTGTTTATATTGGTGGGCCGGTTTTATTTATGTAGACAGCCCACTCACATGTGACTAGTTAACTAATTAATTAAGTCAAGAGAGAGCCAAATAACAAAGGGCACAAATACCCCTCACTCTCTCTCTCTCTTTCCTTATTTCCTTTTTCCTCTCTTCCTCTCTTTCCTCTCTTTCTCTCCCAGCCGGTCTCCCTCCTCTCTCTGCCGATGGAACTTCCCAACCAAGCCAACAATGGCTTCCTCCATTCTTCTTCATCCCCAAGCTCCATTTGAGCTCCAATCACAAAAATAACTACATATTCTTCTTCCTCTCATCCTCCTCTATCGTCCTCTCTTTTCAAAATTCCAAAAGGATGAAGTTGACCTCCATGGGTTTTCCCCATTTGAAGTGAAAATGGCACCAATGAGAAGCTTGTAGTCTCCTCTTCCTTCCAAGGTAAAGATTCCCAAGAAAAACTCATTTTTTCCTTCATCTCTTGGTGTAATCAATTTTTCACCATTTTTGATACTGGTTTCTTGTTCTTGAGCTCCAAAATGACCCTTCAATGGTGGAGTGATTTCCTTTTGATTCAAGGGTGAGAATCCCTCTTGAAAACTTCAAAAGGTAAACCCTAACTTGTGTCCTAGCCCTTTTAATGAATTAAGATATTCCAAGGGTTTAGATGATTGATTAAGTATATTTTGTGTTCTTGGATGTTGGGATGGAGTTTGGAAAACTCCATACCCTTGTGACCGATTTTGGAGAAGACGAGGAGCAAGAGTTGAATTTAAGAGGCTTGTGAAATTAAGGTAAGAAAAACTACCTTAAACCTTGTTGTAATTGTTTAAGTTGTTTGGGATGGGTAAACAAATAAATGAACCCAAATGTATGGATTGAAAACCATGTTGCGTTGTGTTTAGTTGTTGTGGAGAGGTTTGTGAATTAATGTTGAATGGAGGGCCTTAAGAGCCAAATGTTTTGAGGTTGAGTTTATGTTGTGGTTCATTGAGATTTTGGTGATTATGTTGATGTTGATGAGTTTGAGGATTTGTTATGTGCTGTTAGGACCCTTGAAAGGGTGTGGCTAGATTAGGGATGAAAAGGATGGCAAATTGATGGTTTGGATGCATAAGGTTTATGGGGAAGTTATGTCAAAATTTCAATGGGAAATGAGTATTTGATGATGATCTGATGGAGGAGAGAACTAAGGTGTTTAATTGGGTTGTTTAGTGTTGAAATGAGTGAAGTTTGGCTTTGTAGTGGTGGATGAATAATGGAGTTGATTGAGTGCAAAAATTATAGCATAATGGTGCTAGATGACTTGGGATTTCAAGGAGTGAGTATGGATTTTAGGAAGTGCGATTATAGGTGAAGATTTGCCTCTGTTAGCTGTGTTTTGGGTACGTCCGAACTTCCGTCCGGACTTGGAAGTTCGGACATGCCCCGTCGTTTTATAAAATTTTCGGAGTTTCAGTTGTTGTCCGAACTTCCGTCCGAACTTGGAAGTTCGGACACTCGAAAAATTTTCCCAGGCTATTTAGTCTCGACTTGTGTCCGACCTTCGATGTCCGGACGCAAGTTCGGACGCCTGTAAGTTTTCTTCAGTTTTGGCCTCGACTTGTGTCCGAACTTGGAAGCTCGGACACAAGTTCGGACAGGTTAAAATTTTCCTTGGTTTTTGCCTCGGCTTGTGTCCGAACTTCAAAGCTCGGACACAAGTTCGGACATTCGACAGTTTTCACCCAATTGAGTCTCGACTTGCGTCCGAACTTCAAAGCCCGGACACAAGTTCGGACATAGTGTAATTTTGAGCAAAAAATTTTGTTTAAGGGTAGGAAATGATACCCAATGATGGGGATTGATAAGTAATGATGTTATAAGGTTGTTAAGGATATGTAAGTAAGTTGTAATGGTAATTAAGTGGTGGAGAGTTGTAGTAAAAATGTGAAAGTAAACAAGTTAAAAATGTAAAGTTATAAAACTACCGAACGGGGTTAAGCGTGGGCGCATTAGTCGTTAAATAATTATGTTACCCCAACATTAATAAAGATAGTTATAATGTTACCAGTTGTCCAAAGAGTTTCAAGGAACATGTGACGACACATTAGAGTGCACCTTCGGTGACAGGTATGGTTTTCTTGCAACCTGTGTCCTACCGGATTACACCGGCTTGTATGCCAACGTGTTTTTCTGTGTGTTTGCCACCTTGCAAGATAAAGCATGAAATGAGTTTATAGTAATTCATTATTGTGGCGTAATCAATTCCGATACCGCTTAACCTTAGTTATGTGTTAAGTAACAGTTAACCGACCTTAGGTTCACATAACAGATCGGTATTCGGAATAAACGTCCCAACCCTTGGGAGCGTTCTAACTACGGCTATCCGTGCGTTAGTGTATGTTGTGATTATGTGTGATGTATGTGAATTGTTTGGTATGTTGTTGTTGTTATCGGATACAATTATCCATGTTTGTTAAAAAGGGATATTACTCCCCTTATGTGTCTAACCGAGTTAGTAACACTATGTGACGTATGTATGTGATAAGTTCCATAAGGGGACCTCTAACTAATAAGTATATGTTATGAATGGAGAGGAATCCGGTCTGTTCCGGTCGCGCGTGTTGTTTGGGAGTTAATATATATATGTGAATTAACTCCCATCCTGTTATGTTAAGGGTTGTTTTCCTTCATTGGATTTCGACCTCCCATTAGCTTAGCCAAAGCTTACCTACCCGACCTCCACATCGGGCTAGGAGGGAAATTATGTATAATGTTGGTAGGGTGTTGAAGCCTAAGTTCGCTTCGACTCCCTCTTGTTATGTTATGGTTGTTCTTCCTTCTCGAATTACAACCACCCACAAGCTTAACCAAGGCTTACCTACCTCATCACTATTGGAGCTAGGGGGAAATTGTGTAGGTTGTGTACGGTCCTATATGAGGCCGCCACTCAAGTAAAGAAAGTGTATGTATGTTGTGCTCGGGCTTATATCACCCCGACACTCCCTAAGTAAGTCTTTTGTACTCTAAGAAGGGTGAAATTAAGTTGTGAATGTTATAAAGTTAAGTGTGTGTTATGTTGTGTGTGCTAACCTTTGTGTTGTGCCCTACTAATGGATGTTTGCTTATAAGCATGATATGTGTGAGTTGTGCATGTTTGAAATAAATCAACCGCATGCTAAGACGACAATTAGTTGTGCGTGGCCCGGTAGCATGCGGGCTGCGGGATTACCATACCAGCAAAGGTGCTGACCCCCTTTGGGGGCCCCCATTACTTCTCAGGTACAATGAAGCTGGTAGTCGTTCGAGAGTAGGACGGGGTAGTTATTTGTATGTGGTAGCCATGAGATTTGTGGATGTATTGTAGGTGTAGTAAGACCGAAAGTGTATCGGCGTTAGTTAGAAGATACTCGGTACAGTTGTGATGTAAGTGTACAATGAATGTTGGACATGGTAAGGGTTTATTGTGTAGTTGCTCGGGAATTTAGTCCATCAGACCGGTACGATGTATGTATGTTAGCCTTGTTGGCCACGTGGGTGGCTAACGGCGTGTAACACCAAAGAGTTGAGTTATGTTTTGAGTTATGAATTCCGCTGCGATGTGATATTAAGTATGTTGTTAGTAGTTGGGGTGTTACAAAAAGTGGTATCAGAGCGAAGTATCGCTCTGATGACTGAAGTACCGAGCTTAGGAAGTACCGAGTTAAGATTTTAGTACCTTGGGTTAAGGGTTGAGTGATAGCGTGAGAAGTACGCTAGTTAGGGAATACCAGTGTGTACTGGATACCTACAGTATCCATCCCGCCCTCCACAAACCCTATTATATAACTTGGAAAGAACGCCAGAGAGTTGGAAGTCCTCTCTTACTCGGGAATACCCGATCTGGCTGTTATTAAGTGCCCTAAGCACGGAGAACCTGTCATACGGTAGATTCCGAAAGGCGTGAATCCCGAAGACGGTTCCATTTGAACAATATTAACCGCTCTTGTTAGCGAAAAGTGAAGAATCTTATGCATAAGAGAATAGAATTTCCAGCACCCTGGGTCGACATGCGAAGCAGTCGAGGACAACCAGCTTGCAAGCACTAACCGTGCAACAGTGGAGAGGTGAAGTAGTAGAATCCGAGACGAGTGTCTCCGGGACTACAATGTTAACTAATACACCAACGGTACCGACCGATTAAGGAACTACAACGTAGTACGAGGAGGATACAATACTAAGAAAAAAAAAGGGGTCTCCCAGAATGGGAAACACCCTAGTTAATGGTTATCATGTGAAGACAGTGAGAAGTACTCAGAAGATTGTTGTCAAGAAGGTAAGATCAAGTAAGGGCCAACAAGGCCACTGATGTTAGAGCGGGTGAAAGCAATACCGCAACCAGTTGTGTGCTGAATCCCAGTTAGCATGGCGCACTTGCCATGGCAAGTGCTGCTACAACAAGGTTGTACGGGAAATTTTAAACAACTACCGGTACCTAGAAAAGTACCATGAAGTTAAGTGGGATTATCATAACCGTGGAAGGGCTTAATAGCCTGACCTCAGTACTTGGAAATACACCAGTCAGCAGGAAGCTAGACTTGGCTAAGGCAAGGAAACGTTGTAAAACCACGAGAATTTTTCTTCCAACCTAAATTTATTTTCGAACTCTTTTCAAAACCAAATTTTCTTTCAAACCCATCTTATTTCAATTCTTCTTTTCTTTAAAATAAACCAGAAGGCCTACACGGGCCTCAGTGAAAGTTTTACCCAGTTACTTTTAAATAACCGAATGGGAACCAGTAAACCCAAGGGTGACAGCTCGAGGGAATGGAGTGAGTTCATAATAATACAACAGTGGATACACTTCCCTTGATTAAGTTCGGGAAGCATGGAATGCATATCATCATAGGATAATATAAGAGGAGTTGACAACAGAATACTTCACCTAGGCGTGTAACGGACACTACGAGTATACCAACTATAATGTGGGACGACCGCACTCCGATAGGAGCTTGTGGGCCTGACAGACCTACTTATGGGTTAGTCAGGTAAGTAGCAATGTATCAGTAGGATACCCCCCGTATGTATACGAGTGGAGCCTGGAACACGGGAAGTAGTTGGCTCCATACTACGGTCCGAAGTAAAAGTCAGACAAGAGTGATGGATTACATCAAATGGTTGAAGTAAAGGAACCCAGTTAAGTTAATGGGACTAAAGGGATTAATGAGTTATTTCGAAGAAACGTTTGAGAACCTGGGAGTGTGAAGTGCACTGACTAGTAAGTAAAGACATCGTATATGTCTTAAGAATCCAGAAGGATGAATGTAATAGCTGGAGTAAGTACCCAACCTACATATGGTGAGGCGAATGCCTACAATGGACATGTTCATGTGCAATGATCGGGATGAGACTCCCGAGATATCAATTTCATTAAAGAGGATATTCAACCCAACAAAGAACATAGAGCGAAGTAGTAATTAACATACCAATGAGTGCAAGCCAGATGAGATGGCATAACTTAGTAACACCCAGGAACTATCCTTAAAAGGGTGTTTGGATCAACAGTGGTTGAACGGAATAACGTGACAGAAACGCAAGGGTTGAAACTAACCCCAGTTTAAGCATAAGGTGACAGGAGGAAGTCTGACATCCTTGAAGGGGCATACCATGAAAGGAACAACGACCTTGTCAGGGAGCTCAATGCAAATATCGTTCGAAAAGTAAATGGGTGTGGACAGCCTACAGTGAGTAGAACTCGAAGCAATAAGGCCTATAAGCCATAAATGGAATATATTAGGTAAAATGTTGTTGAGTACAGAAGTTTATGTTATATAAGTAAGTAAGCGGATAACGAACCACTGCTTAAAGTGTGGGGACACCTCTTGATATTGTGAGACCGCAACAGCGGTAGTTATGTGAAGTAAATTCAGAGAATGTGTTAAGAGTTGACCATGTTGTTACTACGAAAAGAAGTATTCGTACCAGTGGTGCAGACTGAAAGGGTGATAAGCCTAATGACAACCACCACAGGTGTGTGATACTAAATGTGTAATGAACAACGCTCAGTGAGCACAAAGACTCGAAGAGTAAAGCATTCAGTAATCAGCCAAATAAATGGCGAAACGCTGTGTAGTGGCGAAAGCTAAAATAACAGTGGATGCAGTGTAAGTTAATGTTATGCAATGAGTAAGAGCACGGTGCGCAGTAAGCGACCGTTGTAGAAGTATTGTTAAATAATAATGTGGCAAATAAGACCAGTTATGAGTGAAACTCAATGAACATACAAGTAAGTGATGATAAACAGACTGGGCAATAAGCCAGTAATTAATACTATGTGATAAGGAAAGCAGTGTGAATTCCTATTGCAATCGCATAAGAGATTTACTGTCAAGAGTTTACGCCTCTGCACTCTGTGGGACTGAGTGTTTTGGTATTGCGCTTGCACGGTAATGATCGAGTGAGATAGCTAGGAAATTGGAAATGTTAAATGTGATAGAAGAACAAGACTTATGGTGTGATAAAACCGATGCACAAGACAAGCACGGTCGTACCAATCAAAAGGTACTTGGTTGACATAAGTGACTACTGTAGCACGATTATTAAATATCGGTATGGAATACCTCAAGTGTTGGGAATAACCGACAGAGTACTACATAACAGGTAGTAGCTCAACCGTAACCGACAGTAAGTCGGAAGAAATCAAGTAAGACATTGCGAAACACAGTAAATTACCATGGAAATGAATAGGAAGTTTGTAACTCACCGAATTCGCTCATGGTAAGTGATACCACGCGTCGGTTGAGAACCCGTTATTACCAAGATAAAGGTGATAATCGGGGACGTACAATACAGTAAGAATAATATATGGAGCAAACTAAGCTCTAAGTTACCAAGAGTTGCGCAGCAGAAACCAGTGAGCCAGCAATTCAAGTGTTAAATGTGTGTAGTGAACATGAGTGCATGGCAAATAAATGATGCCTAAAAGCCGCACAGGCCAGAATCGAAACCAGTTAAGAGTTAAAACAAACCCTAGTGAGAATTCTTGGTTAGGGACTAAACCGCCAATATGGCTAAGATCCTCAAACCAGAACATGTTGTATAATAAACTGCATGAAGGTAAAACACTTCACGACGGTAGAATGTTCAAAACCAATGATTAAGTGATTGATTACGTGGGCGTAATCCCTTTTAAGGGGGGTAGAACGCAAAACCGGTTAGTATGTTTTACCGTACAAGTGTACGGGAACTATGGTGTGCATAGCACAAAATGATTTGTTTTGATGATTGGTGTGTGTGTTACATAAACATACGCATACACTCATGGTTTAATTATGGTAACTGCGCACAGAGATGCGAATACCATTGTGATAAGTATGTTGTTTTGTTAACGGATGTGTGTGAAAGTATAAGTATAGGGGAGTAAGAAACTCCCGGGGAACTAAGACCCCGACTATGTATGTTCATATAATGCTAAATGTAAAACCGTATATTGTATTTTGATAAAAGTATATATACAGTGTTGTGATTTATGAAGAGGTATGACACCAACGTAGAACCTAGTGAGAATTAAATTCCCTAGGTAACTTGATTTAAAATAAATCTGGAAGATGATTGATGGACATAGTTCCACCCTTGGAGATGTATGATTATGACTAGAGGGATTAAAAGATAGAAAATTGGGAATGAATGTATTATCTGTTGGTTGAAAATGAAGTGGGAGGTGAAACTTGATTATCATGAGATCAAGGGAAGCCAAACACAAATTGGGGTGGAAAGATAGTTCAACTCTGATGCTGATCACATTAGGGTTGGATGATTCTTGGAACTCCCTATAAGTGGTCATAAATAATCACATCAGGAATAGGATGCAGTTAGCAATAATTGGACTTGGAGTTGTATTGAGTTTTCAAAAGAATCTTAAATTGGGTTTCAAATTTTCAATTGGTATTTTCAAGACATCAATTAATATTTTTAAGATTCTTAAACGGTATTTTCAAAGGAAGGACTACTTTTATGTGACCTTGTAAAGGATTTTCGATTAAGATCCTTCCAATAAAGGATTTGGTTATACTTAACCTCGTAGAGGGTATTTTCCTACTACTTGCTCACGAGCTGAGGACGTATGAGCCTTTGTCTTAGGACCGGTGACATGAGAAGTATATTTTAAAGATGTATGCAATTGTTTTGATCTCCCAAAGGAACGGGGACCAGAGTGTCCATCGCGACCGGTTCTGCGGGATCACAGTGTATATGTACTCAACATGGGTCTCGAACCCATGAAGAGATGGAAAAGGAATTTCTGGTTGATATACATGCTATGACATGTTGTGTGGTATGTGTAATAATTATTATTTTGGACCTTGAGCCCTAATGTGATTGAATTCCGGAAGTGTTATGTTATCAAGACCTATGTGTCTAAAGGATGTTGTGTTATCAAGACCACGAGTCTAAATGTTGTTATGTTACCCAGACCAAGAGTCAAAGGGTTGTTATACATGTGCAAATGTTGTTAGGGTAGCCGGATCATCAAGTCCGAGATTACTAAGTAAGTATGTTATATATATATGGATGTGGATGTGTTACCCGGACCGTCAAGTCCGAGGTTGTAATGTAAAGTATGTTTGTTATGGAAGTTTATGTTGCAAGTAATCCCGGTGTTCTAATTCAAATGATGCTAGGGAGGTGTGAACTTCGAGGACGAAGTTCTTTTAAGGGGGGTAGATTGAAATACCCCAAAACTTAATATGTTAATTAACTATGTAATTATAATTTTTAAAGGCTAATTAAGTCCTTAAGATTATTGGTGAAGAAATAAAAACAAAAAAGAATAATAAAATGCGTAAAAGTCACAAAACGTGAAAACGCGTATTTAATTATTTTAGGAGATATATAACCTCCAATAGGGTTATAAATATATTTTTATACCTTAATTACACACTAAGAACGTGTGGGAGAAATTCCGGAAGAAAACGGATCCAAACAATACGTTAAAACGCTAACGGAGTCTAAGGCGCGTTTTTCGAGGAAACCCGAAAACGTGACTTTAAACAGTTAAACGACCCCGTAAAAATAATAGTTGATTTTATAACAATAATTAAACATTAATGGGAGTTTAATAACCATTAAAATTAAAGGAATGAGGAAATTCCGGTAAACAGTCCCGGTTAGTGAATAGTACTAAACCGGGCAATTAAACGAGCGTTTTCTGTCAAAAGACGAAAAACGCTCCAGCGTGTTTATATTGGTGGGCCGGTTTTATTTATGTAGACAGCCCACTCACATGTGACTAGTTAACTAATTAATTAAGTCAAGAGAGAGCCAAATAACAAAGGGCACAAATACCCCTCACTCTCTCTCTCTTTCCTTATTTCCTTTTTCCTCTCTTCTCTCTCTTTCCTCTCTTTCTCTCCCAGCCGGTCTCCCTCCTCTCTCTCTGCCGATGGAACTTCCCAACCAAGCCAACAATGGCTTCCTCCATTCTTCTTCATCCCCAAGCTCCATTTGAGCTCCAATCACAAAAATAACTACATATTCTTCTTCCTCTCATCCTCCTCTATCTCATCTCTCTTTTCAAAATTCCAAAAGGATGAAGTTGACCTCCATGGGTTTTCCCCATTTGAAGTGAAAATGGCACCAATGAGAAGCTTGTAGTCTCCTCTTCCTTCCAAGGTAAAGATTCCCAAGAAAAACTCATTTTTTCCTTCATCTCTTGGTGTAATCAATTTTTCACCATTTTTGATACTTGGTTTTCTTCTTGTTCTTGAGCTCCAAAATGACCCTTCAATGGTGGAGTGATTTCCTTCTTGATTCAAGGGTGAGAATCCCTCTTGAAAACTTCAAAAGGTAAACCCTAACTTGTGTCCTAGCCCTTTTAATGAATTAAGATATTCCAAGGGTTTAGATGATTGATTAAGTATATTTTGTGTTCTTGGATGTTGGGATGGAGTTTGGAAACTCCATACCCTTGTGACCGATTTTGGAGAAGACGAGGAGCAAGAGTTGAATTTAAGAGGCTTGTGAAATTAAGGTAAGAAAAACTACCTTAAACCTTGTTGTAATTGTTTAAGTTGTTTGGGATGGGTAAACAAATAAATGAACCCAAATGTATGGATTGAAAACCATGTTGCGTTGTGTTTAGTTGTTGTTGGAGAGGTTTGTGAATTAATGTTGAATGGAGGGCCTTAAGAGCCAAATGTTTTGAGGTTGAGTTTATGTTGTGGTTCATTGAGATTTTGGTGATTATGTTGATGTTGATGAGTTTGAGGATTTGTTATGTGCTGTTAGGACCCTTGAAAGGGTGTGGCTAGATTAGGGATGAAAAGGATGGCAAATTGATGGTTTGGATGCATAAGGTTTATGGGGAAGTTATGTCAAAATTTCAATGGGAAATGAGTATTTGATGATGATCTGATGGAGGAGAGAACTAAGGTGTTTAATTGGGTTGTTTAGTGTTGAAATGAGTGAAGTTTTGGCTTTGTAGTGGTGGATGAATAATGGAGTTGATTGAGTGCAAAAATTATAGCATAATGGTGCTAGATGACTTGGGATTTCAAGGAGTGAGTATGGATTTTAGGAAGTGCGATTATAGGTGAAGATTTGCCTCTGTTAGCTGTGTTTTTGGGTACGTCCGAACTTCCGTCCGGACTTGGAAGTTCGGACATGCCCCGTCGTTTTATAAAATTTTCGGAGTTTCAGTTGTGTCCGAACTTCCGTCCGAACTTGGAAGTTCGGACACTCGAAAAATTTTCCCAGGCTATTTAGTCTCGACTTGTGTCCGACCTTCGATGTCCGGACGCAAGTTCGGACGCCTGTAAGTTTTCTTCAGTTTTGGCCTCGACTTGTGTCCGAACTTGGAAGCTCGGACACAAGTTCGGACAGGTTAAAATTTTCCTTGGTTTTTGCCTCGGCTTGTGTCCGAACTTCAAAGCTCGGACACAAGTTCGGACATTCGACAGTTTTCACCCAATTGAGTCTCGACTTGCGTCCGAACTTCAAAGCCCGGACACAAGTTCGGACATAGTGTAATTTTGAGCAAAAAATTTTGTTTAAGGGTAGGAAATGATACCCAATGATGGGGATTGATAAGTAATGATGTTATAAGGTTGTTAAGGATATGTTAAGTAAGTTGTAATGGTAATTAAGTGGTGGAGAGTTGTAGTAAAAATGTGAAAGTAAACAAGTTAAAAATGTAAAGTTATAAAACTACCGAACGGGGTTAAGCGTGGGCGCATTAGTCGTTAAATAATTATGTTACCCCAACATTAATAAAGATAGTTATAATGTTACCAGTTGTCCAAAGAGTTTCAAGGAACATGTGACGACACATTAGAGTGCACCTTCGGTGACAGGTATGGTTTTCTTGCAACCTGTGTCCTACCGGATTACACCGGCTTGTATGCCAACGTGTTTTTCTGTGTGTTTGCCACCTTGCAAGATAAAGCATGAAATGAGTTTATAGTAATTCATTATTGTGGCGTAATCAATTCCGATACCGCTTAACCTTAGTTATGTGTTAAGTAACAGTTAACCGACCTTAGGTTCACATAACAGATCGGTATTCGGAATAAACGTCCCAACCCTTGGGAGCGTTCTAACTACGGCTATCCGTGCGTTAGTGTATGTTGTGATTATGTGTGATGTATGTGAATTGTTTGGTATGTTGTTGTTGTTATCGGATACAATTATCCATGTTTGTTAAAAAGGGATATTACTCCCCTTATGTGTCTAACCGAGTTAGTAACACTATGTGACGTATGTATGTGATAAGTTCCATAAGGGGACCTCTAACTAATAAGTATATGTTATGAATGGAGAGGAATCCGGTCTGTTCCGGTCGCGCGTGTTGTTTGGGAGTTAATATATATGTGAATTAACTCCCATCCTGTTATGTTAAGGGTTGTTTTCCTTCATTGGATTTCGACCTCCCATTAGCTTAGCCAAAGCTTACCTACCCGACCTCCACATCGGGCTAGGAGGGAAATTATGTATAATGTTGGTAGGGTGTTGAAGCCTAAGTTCGCTTCGACTCCCTCTTGTTATGTTATGGTTGTTCTTCCTTCTCGAATTACAACCACCCACAAGCTTAACCAAGGCTTACCTACCTCATCACTATTGGAGCTAGGGGGAAATTGTGTAGGTTGTGTACGGTCCTATATGAGGCCGCCACTCAAGTAAAGAAAGTGTATGTATGTTGTGCTCGGGCTTATATCACCCCGACACTCCCTAAGTAAGTCTTTTGTACTCTAAGAAGGGTGAAATTAAGTTGTGAATGTTATAAAGTTAAGTGTGTGTTATGTTGTGTGTGCTAACCTTTGTGTTGTGCCCTACTAATGGATGTTTGCTTATAAGCATGATATGTGTGAGTTGTGCATGTTTGAAATAAATCAACCGCATGCTAAGACGACAATTAGTTGTGCGTGGCCCGGTAGCATGCGGGCTGCGGGATTACCATACCAGCAAAGGTGCTGACCCCCTTTGGGGGCCCCCATTACTTCTCAGGTACAATGAAGCTGGTAGTCGTTCGAGAGTAGGACGGGGTAGTTATTTGTATGTGGTAGCCATGAGATTTGTGGATGTATTGTAGGTGTAGTAAGACCGAAAGTGTATCGGCGTTAGTTAGAAGATACTCGGTACAGTTGTGATGTAAGTGTACAATGAATGTTGGACATGGTAAGGGTTTATTGTGTAGTTGCTCGGGAATTTAGTCCATCAGACCGGTACGATGTATGTATGTTAGCCTTGTTGGCCACGTGGGTGGCTAACGGCGTGTAACACCAAAGAGTTGAGTTATGTTTTGAGTTATGAATTCCGCTGCGATGTGATATTAAGTATGTTGTTAGTAGTTGGGGTGTTACACAAATAATAATAAGACATAAAGGAAAAACTGCAATAGCAACTATCAAAGAATGAATCAAAGTGTTTATATTGAAACTTTAATCGAAGAAACTAATATTACAACTTGTGCTCTAATAAATACTGGAGCAACTATATGTCTAATAAAATACCATATTATACCAGAAACAAAAATAAAAGCAACAAAACCTATGTCTGTATATAGTTTTAATAACGAAGAAAGCTTTATAACTCAATTTATGGAAAACCTAAAAATTGTTTTAGGATCTAGACGAGTTTTAGTACCATTAATATACATAAACAATCAAATGAAATGTAATATAATTCTTGGAAATAACTTTCTCCAATAGTTTCAATCATATTATCAAACATATTATAATATTAGATTAAAAACGCCTTGCAATCATTATATCATTTTATCACGAACATTTAAACCTTACAGAGTTACAGCTGAGTGTGGTGAGGATAGTAGTATTACAAAATCTAAAAAACTCCTTTTGAGTAAAATTAAATATAAAATAAATTCAATTTCAGAAATAGATCATACAGAAATTCTAGAATTAATTAAAAGAAACTTTAGTGAAAATCCTTTAGCATTTTGGAAGCAAAGTAAAGCCTATGCAGAAATAAAATTAAAAGACCCTAATACGATTATAAGAGTAAAACCCATGATTTATAGCCAGTTTGATATTGAAGAATTTGATAAGCAAATAAAAGAATTATTAGAGTTAAAACTAATACAAAAATCTAAAAGTCCTCATAGTTCACCAGCATTTATGGTAAGAAATCATACAGAAATTAAAAGAGGAAAAGCGCGAATGGTTATAAATTATAAGCAGTTAAATTATCATACAATATTTGATGGATATTTTATCCCAAGAAAAGAAGTGTTAATTAGTTTGGTAAAAAGGAAAAAATATTATTCTAAATTTGATTGCAAATCAGGATTTTGCAAATAAAAATGAAAGAAAATTCAATACCATATACAACATTTAGTACTCCAAATGGACATTATGAATGGATAGTTATGCCTTTTGGGCTAAAAAATGCCCCACAAATCTTTCAAAGAAGAATGGATGAAATATTTAACCCATACAGAAAATTTATAATAGTTTATATAGATGATATTTTAATATGTTCAGAAACATACCAGGATCATGTTAAACATTTAAAAACGTTTGCCGAAATATGCAAGAATACAGGTATTGTCTTAAGCCAGAAGAAAGCAATAATACTTAAAGAACGAATAGAGTTTTTAGGCCTAATTATTAGTAAAGACGGTATAGAAATGCAAGATCATATAGGTATTAAGTTATTAGATTTTCCTGATAAATTAAATAGCAAAAACGAAATACAAAATTTTTTAGGAATTTTAAATTATATTGAAGAATACATTCCAAATCTCGCACAAATAAAATTACCAATTCAACAGTTAATAAGAAAAAAGAATAAAAGGGGATGGAGTGATGAACATACAGAGACAGTTAAACAATTGAAAGAACACTGCAAAAAATTACCAAAATTAAGGCTACCAGATAAAGATGATAAATTAATTTTACAAAGTGATGCTTCAGAAAATTGTTTTGGTTGTGTTCTAAAAACTGATATAGGACAAATATGTAGATACCATAGTGAGACATTTACCGATACTGAAACAAGGTATAATATCAACGAGAAAGAGGTTTTAGCTATCAAAAAAGGTATATCAAAATTCCAAATATTTTTGCTACCAATTACATTTAAAGTTCAGACTGATAATACACATGTTAGAAGTTTAATATTCGGGATACTTCCTGAAGGCCCTCAGTGGAAGAGACTTCATAGATGACAAATATTCTTTTCTGAATTTAACTTTTCCAATTGAGTATATTGCAGGAAAAAATAATTATCTTGCCGACTTTCTTAGCAGGCCCATGCAGAGCGAACCTTGATGAGGTTCTAGCAAAAATACAGGAATGCTATAATAATATAGAAGAATACCAGAAAGAACTTGACAGGCTTCTTGAGCAAGTTCAAACGGGATACCAAAAAATACAGAATGCATCGGCTATGATTCAAGAGGGATTAGATATGATCCGAGACAACATACAGAAAATACAAGTAATACCAGAGTTTACCAGAATACAAAATTTACTTACTGAAAGTTTGAAAAAATTTCAAAACCAAATGAATCATTTGAAAATTCAAATACTTTAAGTTTACGACCATGTTATTCTCAACCTATTTTCCAACAAATATCTTACGAAAAGAAAGAATCTCCAGTGATAAAATATATCAGTGAAGGTCTTGAAATTATATACAGTTTACGAAATACAGAAAACGTATTTCCCGATCATACAGGTTTATATCCAAGGATAAGTTTTGGAAAAAATGCAGATCCAAATATGATCTTTAATGTTTTTGAAATGGGATATTTGGGATTAGTATATCCAATTCCCAATTTAAAAGAAATTTCAATGATTGATACAAAGTTATACAGAGAAATAAAATCACGTTTTCACGGAAGACATATATTCTGTCGATTCTATCAAGTTTCGCTAGAAAGAATCGATAATAATATAATAGAAGTCTTCAGCATTGTCCTTGTTGGATATGTGGCAAGAACATACAAACACGAATACAATTCAGATCAGCCATGGAAGGCCATGCCCGAAGTTAACGACGATTGGATCCAACTCAGAAGAGCTCTAGGATTCAAGACTATAGTGGGAATCCTGGAACAAGAAGCTGAAAAAGGATTTGGACTCTTGAGAGCAACCGACAAATGGATTATTTTAATCAGAGTAGGAACAGAAAGGGAATTCATGTACGAAATGGCCGAAACTGTTCGACAACATAAAATCTACAGCACTAAAGCAACGCATCAGAAGGTGTGCCAGGCCCTAGGACATGACACATGCCAGCCAGGAAACTGGAATATGTAATAAACCAGGACAGTCAACTTCACCGGGAAGACAAATATGGCACCAGCATTATTGCCATAGTAAAAAGTAAGATGAAAGTGGATGAAAAAGTAAGTGGTTGTTGTAATATTAAAGTGTATGATGGTAGTAATAGTAAAAGCATGATGTGAGTGGATGTAAAAGTAAGTGGTTGTTGTAATAGTAAGGTAATATGGGTATGGAGGAGTTGGCTGAATGGCCTATAAAAGGAGGAAAGAAGTTAGGAGAAGGGCGGAGGAAAGAAAAGAAAGAGAAGTAAGGAAGTCTCTAGGAAGTTTATAGAAATATTAGAGTCATTTGAGTCTTTGTAATATAAGAAGTTCTTTGTCTTTTGTTTATGTAAAATTATAAGTGGCTAAATAAAAAACCCTTCGGGGTATCCTTTCTTATAAATTCTTTATTCAAAATTCGCAAAGAATCAGAGAGAGAAAAGAGAGATCATACAGTGAGAGGAGACTCGCAGTGAGTGAGTTAAAATAATTAAGAGAAAGTCAAGCCTTTGAAGGTTGAAGGTTCGAAGAAGCCGCTTTAACCCAGGAGAGCGTCACAGACAAAGATAGACCCAGAACAATCTTCAAGCTCGGGTAAGCTTTCAGATGAATTATTTTGTAAAATCCTCGAAGGTTACTGATCTTTGTGATATATATATATAGTGCAGGTGGTATATGGGATGTAGCTTTTTTCACAACCAAATTCTTATCTATTACAAATGCTTGAGAGCTTTGCCGAAACCTTATTCTCTAACTATACGGTTTCACTCTATAAATGTTCGGTATTCTTACGAGAATAAAGTGTGTAGAGTTAAGTTAGTCTGTAGCAACAACATGTAAGAGGGAAGGTTAACAAAATGAAATTCTAATCCGAACTTTTAAAATAAAACCTAGTCCAACTACAGACCAATCAGATTAGAAAAGTAAATTAAGGAGAGGTATTAATTTGATAGAAATGGAAATAGTCGGCAACAAATTGCAATATAACCACAAATCAAAAAATCTACTTAGCCGACCACAGTGGGAGTCGAACCCACGACCTTTTGATCCGAAGTCAAACGCGCTAATCCACTGCGCTATGCGGTCTTGATGTCAATGTTTTCAGTTGAGAGTATTAGTTTCGAGGATTCACGCCGCCCTCAGGTTTGTCGTCGCCCACCGGCCCTTCACCCTTGTATTGTTGCATCCCCGCTGATGTGAGTCGATCTGTCGATGAAATAAACGACAAATGTAGGTGTGAGTTGACTCTCCCCTCTTACAGTCAATAATTTCATACTCAGCTGTGGTCCTTAATAGCCTTCCTTTCACCTCACCACCTTGTTTTTTCCTCCCACGTTTTCTGTCCGTTCTTTGTCGTGGACGAGCGGGATGAACGGCATATGGAATCACTAGATCATTGCGTATGCCGGACCTCAGAATATCACAGATGGTTGTTGTTGCTTTATTTTTTTATGACCAAGAAAGAATACGACAAATCATTAAACACTAGTAATAATAGAAGAAAAACAATTACAATATTTATTTTTCTTTTCGGAAAAAGCATCAGATTTTAACGTTTAGTTGTTTGTGTAGAATCCATTGCTTAAATTAAAAAGAAAGGGAGTACTATCGCGTGTGGGGACAGTTTCTCTCCTTTCATAAAGACTGATAGTAGCTTTGACTGACAAAAAGCTGTGCTTATATAGTTCTAGACGCAGTTTGTAAGAGAATTTTTAATGCACTTCCTAGGCTGCGTTCGGAGGTGGTGTTATTGTGGTTGTTTTGGGGTGGTCCCACGTGGGTCCCACGTGGGTCCTACGTTCTACTCCAATAATATACTGCCACATATAAAACAACCACAAAACAGCCAGATCAAAACAACCACGCCGAATTATAAGTCCTTCTGGAAGCATCACAAAATTTCCGCCTGGTCGGTTTGCTTAATTATTTATGTGAGAGATACGTTATATGGTCAACAGCAGAGAGTCTGATCCTGTATATACGCTACCAACCAAACTGAAAATTACAATCAGATCCAGCAAAAGATTTGAATTCTTTGTACATGTATATAATCCAGGCTGGCTGTTCCTAGCTAACAGTTGGTATCAGAATCAAGAGAATAAAAATAGTCGTTAAGATGTTAACATTATTTATTGGATTATTGTCCTCACTAACTTCATTTATCAAAGAGAAAAAGGTTGCAACATACTATAAATATATCAACATATTTAGAATTGTCTGATGTACGTTTGAGCAGATAATCATGATTTCTTTTATAATATATATAGTCTCTAGTATTAACTATTTATTTATAAAAATGTATATTAAATTTATTTACATTTTTTATTATTACAAGTTTTAATTAGAAAGAGTTAATTAATTTGTGTTGACGTTTTGTGTGTAAACAGTGAATTGTTAAAGGGAGTAATAATAGATTATGACATAATATTATGGAATACAATGAAATTTTACAATATTATAAAGAGTTGCAAACAGTTTTTCAAACGAATTAACTACGAGTTGTAGTGGTAGTATGATGGTGATCCCATCATTAATTAGTAATACTCTATGTAATTTAAAGTTTGTGTTGATCAATGTTATATTATAGCTTTTTATGTGTGCAAAAAATTGAAATCTCAAAATGAGTGTAAAATAGTAGATCAGTATATGACATAATATTATGGAATAGAATGTAATTAGTCAATATTTTTAAGAGAGATTGCAAGTATTTTTTTTATATATATATCTAACTAAGAGTTGGAATGACAGTAATGGCTGTTATCCTACTTGATTACCGATGCTACATTGAGCTCGTTTGGGGAACAGCTTCCAGCAGCAGACAGCTTCTCAATTTCTAAAATCAGCAGGTTTCCACCAAATACCCAAAACCAGTAGCTGACAGCTTCTGCAAAATCATCAGCAGACAGCTTCTCAATTTTCAGCAGCAGGACCTAACAATTGTCTCTGCTTTTTAAAACCATCAGCAGACGTTCCACCAAACACTAAAACTAACAGCTGACAGCTTCTGCAAAACCATCAGCAGACAGCTTGTCAATTTCCAGCAGCAGGACCCAACAGCAGCCCCTAGCAGCTGTCCCCAAACGAACCAAATTATCTTGCCAATTCTGATTTGATCTTATGCGATTTTGATTCAATTAAGTGATATGAATGAGCACATTTTTTTTCGTAACTTTTTTTTTCGGCCGAGTAAACGTAGCTAATCGTTGAAGTTAATGAACACAATTATGACCGAGCAACTTGACGCCGAAAAGAGTTGAGTAGGCCACCTCCTATGTAGTCAGTCACTTATTGTGTATGAGTTTGTAACTTCTATGACATCTAGTAGAAAATGAAAATTCAAACACCTATAAAATATTTCTACTTCTAGAGTATGAGCATATCAAACGACACATTACTTAATGATATTTGGAAAGGAAAATAAAAAGAGAGAAAGGTTTGCTAACTTAACACTGATTAACACTAAGATACTGTAAGGTAATTTTAAGAACTTTACTAGTAGTATTGATTATCTCCTTGCTTGAAGAAGCCAGCTAGCGCCCCTTAAAGTTAATGATCGAGATGAATGAATTCTTATCAAATGTGTAGTACTTTGCTATCCAGCGCAGATTCGTACTTAGTGGCTAGCCATTCTTTTGAGTGGTGTGGCGGCATATGTGGTAGTCTAGCATGTTGATTCAATTGTTTATATATATGTGGTATAAGAGAGGGTAATTTTGTATTAAATTTTAAATAGTTATAACTTTTAAAATATAAATCTTAAATGAAATTTTTTTACATCTGTTCATCTAAATTCAAACTCTTCAAAACAAAACTAATCATATGTATGTTTTGACAACTAATTTTTTTTAAATTTTTATATATTTACAATGATAGACTAAATTGATGATATGATTCATTAAAATTAGTATTATAATTCATTAAAAATTGATATTATGATTCATTAACTAACAACAATGAATTAGATAACAAACTTCAAAACTGGTAATGAATGTATTATTATTGTTTTGTGATGTATTTTAAACCTTATATGGTTATTTCTTCAAAAAAAAAAAACTTATACCGTGAATCATGTATTTTCCTTACGTACCAAATATTTTTTGTGTTGTATTATTTTGTTTATTTGTTTACGATGATACACTAAAATGATAATATGATCATTACTTTTGATATTATGATTCTATAAATTGATATTATGATCCATTAACTAATAAGTGGCGAATTATATAACAAACTTCGGAACCGATAAAAATCATTATTGTTTTATGGTACATTATTATTGTTTTATGATTTATTTTAAACCTTATAATTGGAAATCATATATTTTCATAACGTACCAAATATTATTTTGTGTTGTATTATTGTTTAAAAGTTTTTATTTAAATATTTTATGATGATACAATTAAATGTTAATATGATTGATTACTTTTGATATTATGATTCATTAAAATTGATATTATGATTCATTTGCTAATAACTGGTAAACTAAATAACAAACTTTGAAACCGATAAAAATCATTATTGTTTTATGATGTATTATTATTGTTTTGTGATGTATTTTAAATCTTATATGGTGAATCATATATTGTTCCTTATGTACCAAATATTGGTTTGTGATATATTATTGTTTAAATTTTGTATTTTTATATGTTTACCATGATACTCTTAAATGATGTTATGATTCATTAATTTTGAAATTATGATTCATTAAAATTGATATTATGATTTATAACTAATAAATGATGAATTAGATAACAAACTTTAGAACAAATACTAAACCATTATTGATTTTTGGTGTATAATTATTGTTATGTGATGAAACATAAGTCTCATTAACATATGAATATATATACATGTAACTAATATAAAATTTTGAACTTATCAAACCATATCCATGATTAATCTTGTTTTGAAGAGTTTGAATTTAGATGAACAATGGTACAATATTTCTTATTTTGGACTTATACTGATGTTTTAAACTACACGATAAGCTTATAAAATTTATACAAACTGTACAACTACAAATGTAACCGAATATAGCTACATATGGGTGTAGCTAAAAGATATTGTTTTAGAAATTTACTAAAAGATGAAAAACATCTTGCTAGGAAAATAATTGAATACACGTTATGTTCAATTCAACCACTAATCAGTCACCGGAGATGATCTCTTGCATTGATGAGTAGATGCTCGAATGAAAGATTCAGCCAATGATTTAGAAAATGTAAAACGATTTCTAAGGGTGCATGTATTAGCGTGAACCCGGGCAGTTTGAAACTGTTTTCTAGAGGAGAAAAACCCTAGAATTTAGTATCAGGGTAAGGAGTGATTAGCCGCTAAAATATCATTAAGTAATTGCATTATTGTCCTCACCAACTTCGTCCTCTTTTTTAAAAGATTAGAATAAACACAGTCCACAAATTCTATCTCCCCCGTATATATGAATTCCAATCATAAAAGATAAAAAGTCAGGGAGGGCCCTTGTCGACAACAGTAGTAGTCTTCTTTCAACTTTATAACCATAATGCTTCTCTGTTACGCATACACACGTAAAACCTGTATGAACGCGTTGGTCATGCAAATTAAGATAATAAAGTATCCGCTAAAAACAAAAATTACGTAGAGACCAGTCTGAATAAAATATTACTAACAAAGTTGATTAATCGTTGAGGGCTTTAAGTTAATTTGATAAAGTAAGTAACGACTACACTCGGTGCCCTCTTTTTTCACTTTCGCTTATTTTGTGTAAAAAGGTGAACAACACTAGTCTTAGAAATACGTTACGTGTACATTTTTTTATAAAAGAAAGTGTCGCGAGTGACGCGCCTTCCCCGAATCTGGCTAAATTGGAAAGAGCGATTGACGTCATCCCCTGGGTTACATCATACATCTGCAACTAAACCAGTACACTGTCTTTCCTTTTTTTTCACATATCCCCCTATTACCGCGTACGCAAATTCCAAGAGATTCGACAGTTCAATTAATTGTTGATTAAATTGTTTTACTGATTCAACCGTCTTTTTATTATATAAACTTTAAATGGTTGTAACTTTTAATATATAAGTCTAAAATAAAAAGAACTATATCATTGTTCATCTAAATTCAAGCTCTTCAAAATAAGACTAGTTATGCATATGTTTTGACAATTTTCAAAAAAATAAATAAATTTATATGTAAATGATGATACACTAAAATGATAATATGATTCATTAATTTTGTATTATAATTCATTAAAATTGATATCATGACATTAAGTAATAAGTGTTGAATTAGATTACAAACTTCAGTACCAATCAAAAATCATTATTGTTTTGTAGTGTATTATTATTGTTGTATGGTATATTTTAAACTTTATATGATGAATCATGTATTTTTCATATATACGAAATATTGTTTTGTATTGTATTTTGTTTGAAATTTTTATTTTAATATGTTTACGATAATACACTAAAATGAAGATATGATTCACTAATTTTAATATTATGATTCATAAAAATTGATATTATGATTCATTAACTAGTAAGTGGTGAATTAGATAACAAACTTCGGAACCGATAAAAATCATTACTATTTTGTAATGTATTATTATTGTTGTATAGTGTATTTTAAATCTTATATGGTGAATCACGTATTTTTTATACATACCAAATATTATTTTGGGTTGTATTATTGTGTAAAAAATTTTATTCTTATATATTTACGATGATACACTAAAATGAAGATATGATTCATTAATTTTGATATTATGATTACACTAAAATGATGTTATGATCAACACTAATAAGATAAAATATAATATATATATATATATATGGATATATACATGTAAATAATATAAAAATTAAAAGTTGTCAAAACATATCCATATCTGGTTTTGTTTTGAAGAGTTTAAATTTAGATGAACAATAATATATTTTTTTTTATTTTTGACTTATATTTTAAAAGTTATAACTAATTAAAGTAAATATAATAAAAAAACAGTCCAATCAGTAAAACAATCCAATCAATTGCTGACTGAACTAAATGGGACCCTAGACTATCAGGTCCGAGCGTGCCGCGACCTGCTGTACCGCGTAATGGTGGAAGTACACGGTCCACCACCTTTTATTTCTGCTCTATAAATAATGGTGAAGAGCTCTACAACTTCCCAACCTAACGGAACCGACCACAGACAGCAGTGAGCGAGTACATACGCTCCTCTCTCTCTCAACACAACAAAACAAACACATCGAACATAAATAAGCAATTTAGTTATCCCAAACACACATATCCCAAGCAAGCAACTCAAGGATGGGAAGAAGCAAGTTGCTCTCCAACAAGATAACGCCATCACCATCTCCCGTCCAGACCTTTTCCGAATCAATCATGGAAGAAACCATAGACTCCGCCGAGAATGTAATCAATAACTGGTGGTTCTCAGAAGAAGGTTCAGATCACTGTAAATGTACATCTCTCTTCTCCTCCACTACCTACAACAATGACGCGAGAGATTTCTTTACAGCGGTTACTGATCTCCAGATGGCGATGAAATTCCTAAGCTCAAACAATCCACAATCCACTTTACTAGTACGCGCACACGGTCTCATCCAATCAGCAATGAAGCGGCTTGAGAGGGAGTTACACTTGATACTTAAATCAAACAGAGAGAATCTTGATCCCGTAACCATTGCTAAACGATGTTCTAGAAGAAAGTTCGTTGTGGAGCTTGAAATCGGAAGACTGGAAGAGGAGGAGGAATTAGGATCTTCATCGGACTGGTGGTGTGATGATGTGAAGACGAAGAAAGGAATGGATGATTTGAGATTGATTGCTGATTGTATGATCAGTTGTGGATATGGGAAAGAGTATGTCAAAATTTTTAAAACCGCGAGGAGATCTGTTGTCAAACGACGGATACATGGTGACTGTGATGATGATGATCATCAACAGAAACTCGATTGGAAGGAATTGGATGATAAGATTAAGAAATGGTTGACATCATTTGATTACGCAGTGAATTCCATTTTCACAGGAGAACGAATCCTTACCGATTACGTCTTCTCCTCATCATCAAGTATCAGGGAAGTCTGTTTCTCTGAGATCACTAAAGACGTTGCGCTATCGCTGCTTAATTTTCCTCAATCAGTCACTTCAAAATGCAAGAAATCCTCTGAGAAGATTTTCCGATTTCTCGACCTCTACGAATCAATCTCCCGAAACTTACACCAAATCAATTTCATCTTCTCATATGAATCCACTTCATCTATAAGGACACATTCTGAAACCACACTATCAAATCTCCGTGAATTCGTCAGAGCTTCACTTGCTGATTTCGGATCTGCACTCCACAACCACAAGGATACATCCAAATCACCAGTTCTAAACGGTGGAGTACATCCTCTAACACGTTACGTGATGAACTACCTATCCTTCTTAGCTGACTACTCTGACTCGCTTGTTGAGATTCTTAACAATTGTCCGCTTAACCTCCACGCACCACTTCCTGCAGAACATCTTCACCACCGCCGCCGCCGACGGGACCATGAAAACAACAATGACAACCAGAAGGAGGAGCTTCACGTTTCTGACCGGTTCGCGTGGTTGATACTTGTTCTTCTCTGTAAATTAGATCGGAAGACAGAGATGTACAAGGAGGTTTCACAATCGTATCTATTCTTAGCGAATAACTTACAGTACGTTGTGGAGAAAGTTAAAACCTCGGAACTGAAAAAGATTCTTGGGGATGAGTGGGTAGTGAAGCATAGTGAGAAAGTAAAACAGTATGTGTCGAGTTACGAACGGATGGGATGGGGTGAAGTGATCTCTGCTCTTGAGCAGGAGGATGATGACGAGTGTCGTGGGATTTCAGTGGAAAGGGACCGATTGAAGAGATTCAACGGTGCGTTTCTTAAGGTGCACGGTAAGCAGGTGGGTTGGATTATAGCGGATTATGATCTTGGGGACGAGATTAGAAGGTCGTTGAGGAAGAAGATTGTGCCGAAATATCGCGTGATTTACGAGAAGTATCACCGGAAGATGAGTCTGGCCGGTGGTGATGTTGACGAGGAGGAAGAGTGTGTGGTCAAGTTTGCCCCTCAGGATTTGGACAATTACTTTTCGGAGATGTTGACGGGTAGCTATGAGTGTACTTCTACCAGGAGTTCGTCGTCGAACGGTGGGAAAAGTGATGCCGACACGGCGTCGTCTTGGTCTTGTAAGGTATCACCTCCGCATTGTATTGGAGGACGGTGACCTCAGTCCTAGTGTTCGTGGCGAGATTTCCACCGCCCGGTTTTTTTGTAGGGTTGTGAGTGACCGTGTGTGACAAAACGCATCGGCGAGGGCCGTTATGCTGGAGTGTATTGAGGATATGAGCTCGTTTGGGGAACAGCTTCCAGCAGCAGACAGCTTCTCAATTTCTAAAATCAGCAGGGTTCCACCAAACACCCAAAACCAGTAGCTGACAGCTTCTGCAAAATCATCAGCTGACAGCTTCTCAACTTTCAGCAGCAGGACCTAACCATTGTCTCTGCTTTTTAAAACCATCAGCAGACGTTCCACCAAACACCAAAACTAGCAGTTGACAGCTTCTACAAAACCATCAGCATACAACTTCTCAATTTCCAGCAGCAGGACCCAACAGCAGCCTCCAGCAGCTGTCCCCAAACGAACCCATTACCTAAATCCTAATTTCTCGTTTTCAGTATAATTTGAATCTGTAATTAGTTCTATAATTGATGTAGTTACATCTTTATCAGCCCACGTTCCTCAATTATAGGATTATAGTTGAGCAACATTTGTATAAATTCTATATTGGTTTCATAAATCAAACATACAATTTAGATGAAAGTTTCTACATGGTATTAGTCTAAACAGATCCATATTTTTTACAACTACCCTGTTTCTGCAAATTACCTGGCCGCCAACCTCTATTGCTGTCACCCCAGTCGCTTGAACCACCAGCCTTCTACTTTCGGCTTCCAACCAACCTATTCGCCAGCACCCCCAGCCTTCTACTATCGGCTTCCAAAGCACCACCACATACCTCTTTTCCCCTTTCTAGTTGCACCTTGCTATCGCCTCTCTTCTGGTCGCCGACCTCCGCCGACCTTCCCCCACCTCCAGCGCCTTGCTCCGGCTGCGGCGTCTTCCTGGCCGCCCACAACTCTATGCACCTCCACCTACACCCAGTTTCAAACCCCATCTCGATCCCTGCTACTGCACATCTTCGATTTTCTCCTTTTTTTTTCCCTCTTGGTGGCCCACCGCATCGCTCTCGCCCCACCATCCGACCACCACCTCGTGCCGCCCACCTGCTCCTACCGTCTCCGGCTGCTCCCACAGCCGCATGATAAGCGTGATATATATATTTTTAGAAGTTATCTTACTTCTCCTTCGTAATGATCCAGGTTAAATTTTACACTTATCTAGTATTTTTCCTATGATTTTTGTTTATTAGGAACTGATGCGTATTTATGCCAAGGAAAAAGCATAGGAAATGCAATGTTTAGATCTCAAGGAATGTAACGGTACAAATGGAGAGTGCATCAGAGCAAGAACGAAGAGTTCGGGGCATGTCTTAGTGTTGTCCGGACGTACATTCGGACCAATAGGGTCGGACAAAGCCAGGAGCACACCGATGTCCGGAGCCGGACAGATGACAGGACACAGCGTCCGGACATTCGTCCAGATGAACGAAGTCCAGACGCCTCACACACTTCTCTCTCACGGACGCTGTCAGGGGGTAAAATTTAGACACGTTCGACCCTGTTCGTCCGGACTTGCATCCGGACGCGACTCGAGGGTCATGAAATACCCCACAGGTTTATAAACCTAATTAAAAGATAAATCATGGAACTATAAAGGCTGATAAGCCTTAATGAATTATAACCACGAAAACTCCTAGCACACTTGTATAAATAAATACATACAATCCATGAAAGTTATTAAACCTTATATTATACCATGGAAGTACTGTCCATGAAGGTTATTAAACCTCACATAAACATGGACACAAGTGAAGCATTATAAAGGAGGAAATCAACTCACAAGTTGATTTATCATGTTACACAGTATTTTCCATGAACAAAGAAATATAAACGAAAATGAAATTAAATCGTTTTACATTGAAAAGCATGTCTCAAATATTAAGAAGTGGAAACGAGGTCTAATACACCTTAACGGTTATTTGGGTAATTTTTTGAGGCATTGGAAAGTTGGTTAAGAAATCAGAATAAAAGATGTCGCATTTTCGCCTAAAATGGTGAAACACAAACCAAATAGAAATTAAATATTAAATGATTAAATTTATAAATAACAATAAAAAATTATTGTTTGAAAGTATAAAATTGAAGTCATAAAAAGGTACATCTCGTTAAATAGGACATTGTGTCATAAACGGCATGAAAAACGGGTATAAAACGAGCTAGAAACGACATTATGAGTCAACCTAAATTGATCAAGTCAACCAAATTGACCAAAGAGGGTCAAGTTGACCAACTCATAACTTAAAGGAGAAATAAAGGTTTATAATACTACAAGTCAATGATATAATTAACATATAGTAACAAACTATATGGATGTGTGTATTATATATATATAATAAACCTATGAATAAATGAGATAGCTTATTTGGATTAAATCCTAAGTAGTAAATAAATACTACAGGTTAATTACAACATAATTAGAGGATGATTTAACTAATCCTGAACTGATTAAAACCCGAATGATAAATGTTGAACGATCACGGGGTAATTACCGGGGGGAATTAGTGACTAGTTGGGATACCGAATTAGTCCGTATTATAGAAAGCTAATATGTAGCCTCGGATTCCAAAGTTGTGTTAGAGGACATGCGCTAGAGGACAGGCTTCAAGGATTAGCGAGCGGGCGTGAAACTTCATGCTAGCGTATATTACTGTGAAAGGTATGTTATTGTGTGATCCGATAGTTCCTGAGGATTTCCTCGAGTTCGGATATCTGTGTGCTTACTTGCTAAGAGGATATATGTGATTGATATTAATTATCATGTGTGATTGGTTGTATGTGACTGGTGTGGTCTGAACAACCTCAGGGCTTCCTTGGGTTCAGATATTATATGTTTATTGTCTAAAGAGCGATATGTGTGTTTATATGTGTGTGTGAATTGATATGTTTTGATTACTCGCTTATTCGCATTGTTTAATTGTGTGCGAATGTCCACTGGACTCGACCTATATATACATACGAACAAAATGGTTAAGTCGTTACTTATCAAAGTACGACGAGTATTACAATTTAAAAATTACCTAAGTAAAACACTTAGGAACGAGACTCAGCTATACCGGTCTCTAGAGCTTGGATTTCGAACATGAATATGACCTAGACTACTTCTAGGTATTTACGTAAGACCTTGAAGGTGGCAGTATTAAAATGAATTCTCCAACCTAAGACTATATGTTAGGTAATTGATTAAACACTTAATCATATGATGGAGAGTTGGTGTATGAGATGGAAATCCAGTTTAGTCTTCGACTACTGGGTACGCATAGTGATCACTAGAGTATAACACCCGGATTGGGTCTACTCTTGTTAACTTCCAACGAACCTACATAGATCGTTGGTTAAAGTGTACTACTGTTGGTACCTGGCTCCGGCCATTTAAGGACGCCTTTATTAGGCAAAGAGAAGTCCCAGGATCTCCTACTCCTTGACAATATGAGCACCATCGTGTGTACGTGGGATGACTGTCCATTGAAAGTTAATTATGGCTTGTCCTAACATGACACCGAACTGATGATAAGATTAAATATGATGATGTACAATGGGGCTTGGGAGGCCAAATGTAATTATGAGCATGAATATCGTTCGCTGAAAGCGACTACGTGTTTTATCGCATTTATTCGTTATCCTTTGTGTATGCAAATTAATGTTTGTGAAATATAGTGTATGTGTGTATTGGATGAATTGAGTTATCAAACTCGTTTATACATCGTTATTTGTTTGATTGATGTACAGTTGGTGTGATAAGTGAAGCCGAGGGCTATAATGTTGTGTGAATTATTGCAATACATATTATTGCTTTACAATATTAACTACTATTAAAATGGATTGCATGTAATTGAACGGCATGCCCACTCGACCAATTAATCTGAGGGTCTGAGGGCGCATGACAGTCACATAGTATCATACTCAGCAGGGTTTTGAGATCGTAACAAACCAACTCTCTCTCTCCTCACAAGCTCTCTGTATCCGCGAAGAGAATTCTGGTCTGTGTATTAATGTCAGTGTGCCTTTTTACATAGTCTATGACTGCTATTTATAGACTTACTATAAAGTGTAACTGCCTTTGGGGGCCTACATCCTTCTAGAATATTCTACAACTTACATGATCTTTTCATAATTTACTTCTCTTAAAACTACCGAATGCTTTTGAGATTACCGGTAAGGTCTTGCTTTTAGGCCACCGGAAAAGAGCCCACATGACTTGCCGCTCTCCACAGTTGATCCGAATGCATCCTTCGGCCTCGGGTCTCTGCCCTCATACCGGTAGGAAGTCTATTTACTGCTTCCGGTAGGAGTTTGTTGCCTTCGGTAGTGACTTGGTTTCTTCGTGCGGTAGTACCCCACTTCATCATTCCCACAAGATCTTTTCTTGTTCTCCAAGGAAAGATCTTCTTGTCTTAAAAAAATTTGGCGTTCTGTTCCACTCCTCCTAGTCCCACAAGACCTCTTTTTTTTTTAAAGGAAAGAGGTCTTAGAATTGTTTTTTCGGATTTCCTACCGTTGGAGTCTTGGAGATCTACGGGAGACCTAGTGACGCTCCTTGCTTTAACTATCGCCACCTCGCCTTCTGAAGCTATATTTTTTTCTGACACACTTGCAGTAGTAGGCTATGATTACCTTCTGGTACAACGTGCCCAATTTCCGCTTATTTATGGCCATTCACCCCATTCCTTTCTTTCTTCCGCTTTTTCGAACTTTTGAACTTCTCTGTATTTTCGCGCACTTGTCCTCCTTTCTTCCTGTGCTTGGTCTTTCGCTTTCCTGTTACCTTCTTCTGCAATGGCATCCACAAACTCCAACTCATCTGCCCCATCTGAAAATGCTATTATTTTTACCGACGCCGAGAGCTGCGTTCAAGACTCTGTTGCGTCTCCGATTGTAGAGGTGAGCCAAGAGTTTCCACGAGGAGGCACCGACTCTTCCCTTTCCATTAAAGACTTAAAAAAGGCGGTGAGGGGCGTTGGAGTTCCGATCGGGACAAAGATTCACGTTCCAGAGCCAACAGCGCATCCCTTTGACTACTTCGGTCGTGGATTCGTGGTGTATCGGGAGCATCTCCACCGCGGTTTGAGTTTTCCTCTGCACCCTTTCGTCTTGGGTTTTCTGTCGCGCCGGGGGTGCACATTAGCCCATCTGAATCCCAACGCCTTGGGATGCCTCCACGCCTTCTTGGTTGTGTGTGCCGGTGAAAACGTCACTCCTGATGCTCGCGAATTTGTCAATTTTTTCATGACACGGGTAAATTCTACCACCCCCGAGGAGGATATATCTATCCTGGCAACGTCCGGATATTCGTTCTTCAAACGCGTAAATCTAGAAGGCGGTTGGTCTTCCAACTGGTTCATCATTTTCCCACCGCCCGGTAGGGTGCTTGGTATTTCTTATGTCGAAGACATAGTAAAGGGTCAGCTATCTGCTCCGATGCCATCTTCCGGAGACGCCACGGAGGCCGGTAACTTGCTCAAGGATCTAAGCTCTTCGTAGTTGTAACCCATCACCTACTACCTGACAGAAGAGAAGCTGTCCAGGATCCGAAACAACGTCGAGTGTATGTTATCTTTTGTCTTTATTCTTGTTTCATTCCTCCTAACTTTTCTGCTTCTCTTTCTGAATTTTCATTTCTTCGCTGCAGAGTTTCTCTTTTTGGGTGACAAATTTTTTCTCCGTTATAATTGGGAGTCTGTTAACTACCGGCCCGTTGACGAGAAGAAGGCTGCACCGTCTGCTCCTTCCGGAGGGAAAACTCGGAGTCCCACTGGGATAAAGAACGTTGCCACCAAGAGGAAGGCCCCCGAAGGGCATACAAAATTAGAAAGGCAAAAATTCAAAATAGTGAGAAGGGAAGAAGTCGTTATCGGTACCAATCCTACCGGTACCCCTACTGCTACCCCTACCGAGACAGGTACTCTTCCTGTGTGTACTCCTGTTTATAGTCCAGAGAGGGATAAAAAAGATGTGGACTCAACTCCCATATCGCTCATCTTCCCTGATCTACATGGCTATTTTTACGTTGATGAAGGGATTACTCAAAATACAGATTCCATTTTTTCCACCGGTATCTCCTTCCGCAACCTTTAGCTTGTTTTATTTTTGTTTTTTGTCTGCTTGCCTTTTTACTGTTTGTGTTTTGCCTTTCAGCTGTTACCACTACTGTGCACGATCCAGAGCCAGAATGGAAGGGACGTCCTTCGGGAGACGTTGTCATAAGGGAGGGTGGTGTATCGAAGAGAAGGAACACCCCAAAGGTCCCTACTACTAAGGGTAAAGGCGTAGTTGAAGAAGGCGCTGAAAGGAGTTCTTCCTCCGAATCTTCCGGTAGGCCTACCTGTCCGCCACCTGGATCCATATTGCCCGCTCAAGAGCAGAGGAACAAATGTGTGCACGAAAATCTGGAGGGTTGCTCTTCCCCTCCACCGCATCGTGTCTCGTCATTTACTGGCTTGTCACCGAAGCCGGATTGGTGTTACTACCGGGGTAACCTAATTCCTTGTCTTCCGAATGTGGGAGGGGTGGGATATAAGACTTTATGGTCTACTGCAGCCAAACTTGTGAAAAGTGAAGACGGGATCTTCGCCCCTCCTCACGTCTTACCCCCTTGAAGTAGAGGCTTCGAATTGGCAAAGGTGGAGCTGATGCCATCGTTCGTCACTCTATTTCGGAGAAAATTGCCTTCGACAGGCTCTGTAATGCCTTATTTCAGGTTCACCATCTCCCGTTTTCATCGTTCTTTATTTCCTTCTCACGGTTTTTGTTTCTCTAGGCTATTGCGATGGTATAAAGTGTTGAGACTCAATCTCACCACTTTACCCAAACCCTCCAGTCAGCAGAGGCCGAGACGGAGAGATACAGAGCTTTCCTTGCAAAGCTGAAAATGATACATCAGAAGAGAATGGAGGCCATTCGTAATGACAAAGCTAAGGCCTTGCTGAAGCAGGCGGACATCCATCAAGCGAAACTAAAAAGGGTCCGGAGCCATTTTGCAAAGAAGAAGGCCGCTCTCCGAAAAGAAATCTCCCGCGACCTCCGAGAAAAAATCGTCAATGAAGTATGGGCAGAAGCCCAGGAGGAGTCCAAGAGGGCTCAGGCCCAATTTGAAACGGAGAAAGCGGCGCTCCAAGAGAGGATCCGGGAGGAGATGTCCATTGAACGGGTGGATGCCATTAACAAAGCACAGGCTGCCTTCGATGAAGAGAAACAGGTCCTTAGGGATCAGATCGAAGATGAAAAAAGGTCCGCAGGCGATCTCCAGTCGTCACTTGACTCGGAGGTAAACAACAAGATTCAAATGCTATAGGAGGCGCATGTTAGAGAAAATGACATGAAGGCTCTGCTCCGGGAAAAGAAGGAAGATTTTGAGCAACTATCTCTTCGTTTCCAAGAGCTTGAGGGAAAACTTAAGTTAGAAGATAAGGAGGCTGCCGGTAACTTTCTCACTTTTACCCTTTTTTCTGTGTGCCTTTGTGCCCTTACTAATGTTTCATTTTATGCAAAGAGATCAAGTCCTACTTCAGAGGCTACCGGTAATCCTGATTTTTGGATGAAGAAGATTGCCGGCCTTCGGTCTTCTGTGATTACCCTGGAATCTGAACGAGAACAGTACCACAGTCTCTCCATCTTCTATGAAGGTGAGATTGAAAAACTTAAAGGGGTGCAAACGGAGCTTCAGCAAAGAGATCGTATCATATCAGGGCTGAAGGAGATGCTTTCGTCTCAGTGTCGGAAGCTTGCAGGGGAGAGCCAACGGGTTATGTCTGAGTTTTTCTCCCGCAAGCAGCAGCCTGTGGACGAAGGCCTGTACGACAGCCTTGAATTCGAAGCACTTGCTCGCGCTACCGGGTACCACGGGGAGCTTAGCAGGTTCTCCCGACCTGTGGGCAACACATGCTTTGATCCGTCTTTTATGGGGTCGGCCAATCTTCAAGGTGCTACCGGTGCCGCTCTTACTCCGGTTGCAAAAGGAAAGGAAGCCTCCGAAGGGAGCACCTCGACTCCAAACAAGAAAGAAGTTGGACAGCCGAATCCTAGGGACCTTGCATCATAGAACTTGTTTTTTGTTGTTTTTTTTTGTCTTCCTTTTGTTCCGAAGAGATTGTGATAAACATTGTATGCTTTTGTTTTCCTTTTTGTACAACTCTATCAGCTCTTTCGGGAGTTGCCGGAGTGACCGGACCTCCCGAAAGTCCGTAGGTTTTTTTAAAAAAGTAAAGATGTGCCCTTTTATTCCTTAATAAATTTCCCCGGTAACTTTTAGTAACACACTCTACCACTGTACACATGGTGAGATCGTCGATTTATCACTCTACCGGCTTTAAGACGGTGAAATCGTCAGTTCATCACTCTACTGGCTTTAAGACAGTGAGATCATCGGTTATAAAATATCCTACCATCGCTGATGGTGGGATTGTCGGATATAATCACTCTACCATTACTAATGGTGAGATCATCGGATGCAAACACTCTTACCATTGGTAATGAGATCATCGGATACAAAACATTTTTCCATCATACTTTCTTGAAATTACTCTTGCGGTATTCATCAATTTGTGATTTCAAAAGGGATTACACATAAAAAATTTTAAGACATTCAGCGTGCCATGAATGGGGTAGGTGATTCCCGTCTACATCTCGGAGTCTATAAGACGCTCGGTCTGTCCTAGCTTCCACAATGTATGGACCTTCCCACTGGGGTTGTAGCTTTGCTGGATATTTTACCTCCCGAAGCACCAAATCACCCGGAGAAAAGGATCGTTCTCTCACTTTCTTATTGAAATAGCGCTCGACCCTTAGTTTATCATTTTGATTTTTTAAGTCAGCAACCATTCTCCTTTCATCCAAGAAGTCTAATTCATCGCGGATGCCTTTATCATTCTCTTCTTCATTGTACTCCTCAATTCTTTTTGAAGGCACCATTATTTCCGCAGGGACTACTGCTTCCAGACCGTATGTCAACCTATAAGGAGTTTCCCCTGTTGGTCTCCTGACAGTCGTCCTATTAGCCCATAAGACTTGTGGTAGCATCTCTGCCCATTTTCCCTTCTTACCTTCCAGCTTTCTTTTCAAAGATTTTACAATTTACCCATTGGTATTTTCCACTTGCCCGTTCACCTACGGATGAGCCACAGATGCGAATCTTAAATCAATCTTCAATTCGTTACAAAAATCTCGGAAGCTTTTGCAAGTGAACTGTGCACCATTATCCCTTATGATCACCTTTAGTAAACCAAAGTGACATATGATGTTCTTCCAAACAAACTCCTCTGTTTTCTGTGCAGTTATATTTACCACCGGTAGGTCTTATGCCCATTTGGTGAAATAATCTACTACAACATACAAATATTTATACCTCCCTCTGGAAACAGACCGACGATGTCCAACCCCCATTTAGCGAAGGAAACCGGAGAAGTAATAGACTTCATTTCAGCAGGTGGGTTCCCTATTTTCAGAACATGCAACTAACATTGCGCACATCTTTTCACATATCTCTTACATGACTCTTGGATTGATGGCCAGAAATAGCCCATCCTCAAGATTTTATGCATTATCGTTCTTTCTCCTTGATGGTTCCCACACACTCCACCGTGTACCTCACTAATAAGTTCCGAACCTTGTTCCTCTATTATGCACTTCAACGATAGTCTCCCAAATGACCGCTTATACAATTGACCGCTCTCGAAGAAGAATGATGCTGCCCTTCCTTTTACTGTTCTGGCCTCTTTTACATCCTTCAGAAGTAATCCTTCCTGAATGTAACAGACAATCGGGACCATCCAAGATCCTTCTTAGTTAGCCAGCTCTACTGACATTATTTCTATTTTTCCGTGCTTGGGGATTTCTTAAGTTGCAATAGGACTTCGTCCGGTATCCCCTCTGCTATACTTGCCAGCTTAGCTAATATGTCGGCCTCTGAATTATGATCTCTAGGTATGTGTCAGAGATTAAATTTTGAGAACTTCGCTTTTAGATTCTGTACTTTTGTCAAGTACAGCATTAGCTTTTCCTCTTTTGCATCGAAGATATTTTCCCTCTGCCTCATCACGAGCAAGGAATCAAACAGTATTTCCAACTCTACAATTTTCATGAAATTTATTAAGAAAAGAATTTTGGTAAATAAACTTCATACTTTTTAATTTTTTTTAGCACATATGAAGAACCTGTTACTCCTCGGGCGGAGGCTATTTCCAACCCTTGTGTTAACGCCTCGTACTCTGCTTCGTTGTTTGTTACTTCAAACTCCAGTATTACCGTATAGTTTATTTTTCTTTCATCGGGAGTTTGGACGACAACCCCAATCCCCGCACCAGTCTTGCACCTAGCCCCATCCACCCCAATCTTGTATGGAACTTCCCGCTCCTCCTAACGGAAGAAACTTGTCTCGGTAATGAAATCGGCTAGAGTTTGGGCTTTTATTTCGGTTCACGAAACATAATGGATTTCGAATTAGGTGAGCTCTACTGTCCAGCTAACCATTCTATCGGAAGCACTTGGGTTATTGGTGATTTGCTTTAATGGCCAGTTAGTTCGGACAGTAATTCGATGAGATTGAAAGTACGGTCTCAGCTTCTTGGAAGCTATGACAAGAGCTAATAACACCTTCTCAATATTAGAGTACCTTGTTTCTGTAGAGGTTAAAATTTTGCCGGTGTAATAAACAGGAATTTCCTTCCTTGCTTCTTCCATGACCAGAACCGCTGCTACCGGCCATTCTGAAACTGACAAATACAAGAACAAATCTTGGCCCGGGGATGGAACACCAAGCTTTGGAAGCTCCCGGAGCATTCTTTTGATCTGCTCAAAAGCGTCTGCACATTCTTCATCCCATTGAAACTGTCTATTCTTCTGAAGCACATTGAAAAGCGGAATGGACTTCTCTTGGAGTTTTGAGCAAAATCTGCTTAGAGCGGTGAGCCTTCCATTAAGGGCTTGTACATCCTTGATATTTTTTGGCCGTGGAAGATCGAGAACCGCTTGAGTTTTCTCTGGATCAAACTCGATTCCTCTCTGCCCAACTATAAAGCCCAAAAAGTTCCCTCGAGTGACTCTGAATACACATTTTTTAGGGTTCGACTTAATTTTGTATTTCATCCAAGGTGTTGAAGGTTTCTTTAAGATCATCCATGTGTTGGGATACATAATTACTTCTTACAACTATGACATCTACATATGCCACCACATTTCGGGATAACTGCTCTCGGAACACCTCATCAATCATTCGTTGAAAGGTTGCTCCCGCATTTTTTAGTCCAAACGGCATGACTTTGTAGCTGAATATACCAGTCAAAGTGATAAAAGATGTTTTCTCATGATCATTCTTATTCATCACTATTTGATTATACCCAAAAAACACATCTAAGAAGCTCATCACACCACTCTGAGATGTTGCTGCGACAAGTTTATCCATAGATGGTAATGGGTAAAAATCTTTTGGACACGCTTTATTCAAATATGTAAAATCCACACACATCCTCCATTTTCCATTCGCTTTCTTGACCAAAACTACATTTGATAACCACTTTGGGTAAAAAACTTTCCTAATGAAACCAGCCTCTAGCAGCTTTTCAACTTCCACTCGGGCTGCTTCATCTCTCTCTTCCCACGATCCTCCTTCTCTGTCAGATGGCAGGGAATTTTCGATCTACATTCAAGTTATGCTGGATAATACTGGAATCTATCCCAGACATGTCTTTTGGACTCCATGCAAATGTCCTTCTTCTTTTTTTCAAAAATCTCATTAAGCGAATCTGTTCATCATGGCAAAAAACATTTCCAATTTTAAAGAATTTAGTGGAATCAGTTTTTAGGGGTACCTCTTTTGGCTGGTCCACTGGAACTATTGCTTTCTCCGAACCTTCCCTGGGCGTCCGGGCTCTGATTTCTCCCTCTTCATATTCTCGACTTGAGCCAACCTCTTTGACCACATCGTCCTCAGGAAACTCTTCGATGATTCGGACCTCACATACCCTTGCCGTCTTCTGACTTCCGGGGATTGACACCAATTTTCCAGATCTCGTCAAATATTTGAGCTTGAGGTAATAAGTGCTACAAACGACTCCGAAAGCATTGATCCCAGGTCGACCTAAGTAAACGTTGTACCCTGATAAATCTCTCATGATGTACAGGGTTATCTTTTCTGTCCTTCGGTCATCCTTCTGTCCTAAGGTCATCGTGATGTCAATGCTTCCGGTAGCCTGAGCCGTGATTCCCCCAAAGGTAGCGGTAAATGGCTTGACCCTCTCGTCCGGGATCTCCAACTTTCGGAAGGCTGCCAAAGAGATAACATTAGCCCCAGCTCCGCTGTCGACAAGGATGTTGCCCACCATCCTATCATTAATTTAAGCCCGAATAACAAGGGGATCGTTATGAGGGTAGTTACTCCCACCTTGTCTTCCTCTGTGAAGTATATAGGTAGCAAATGGCTCTTTCCTTTGTATTTTCCTCTCCGGTAGCTCCTCATGTACTTCATGTACATGTCTCTTATTTTCTTTTGCCGTGTGTAGACACCAAAAATTCTCACCCCATAAAGCAAATTCCAAAATAATAAGAGGGGTCGTTGCCTTTCTTTTTCAAAACATATTAGCGTGCGTGCTAAGACGAAACCATCATTTTATAATCTTTTTCAAAGCATTTCAGAAAAAAACACAATTCTTCGAAAATGAATTTCCATCTACAGTCCAGTTTCAAGGCCATCCCTTTTTGTTTATTCACTTATTTTACTATCTTATTTTGTTTTGTTTATATTCTATTTATTTATTTTTATTTTATTGATCTATACACCTTTTCTTATATTTTATTTTATTCTACTATTAACATTGGTATTTTTATTATCATTTCAGTTCACTTCTATTTTAGACACTTTAATTTTTATCTTACAAACCCAATCCACACTTAGTTGAACCCTGGCCCAGCTCGGGCCCTTAAACCCATTCCAACCCCTAGTATTGGACCTACCAAGCCCAAACAACACAAAGCCCACCCAAGAAAAAACCCTAAACATTTCCCTCTCCATCAGCCGACCCCTTGACCTCCTTCCTCGGTCGATTCCATCTACTTCACCCCGCCTCTCCTCTCGAAGATAGTGATCTCCCTCATACTACTTCTCTTCATCTGCCTCCCATTTCCCAAAAACCCAGACGGATCAAAAGAAAACCCTCAATTCTTTCCTCCTGGCTGGCAATCAACGAGAAACTCATCACCATTACTCCATCTTCAATCTCTAACTTGCGGTAATTTTGTGACCCACTGACGACCAAGTAATATAATCCTCCACCGCCTCTTTCGTGTCCTTCCCCACTGTCGATTCTGCACCTCTGGCGAACAAGTATCACCGGCTTCATTCCTCTCCATCTACAACACGGGAGGTTCTGCTACTTTTACCATGAGAAAACGACTTCCTCGCAACTCCCGTTTCTCTCCTTTCATTTCGGGTTTGAATCTCCTCACGAGCTGGATTTCGGCTATGCTTGTGGGCTTCGGCACTTCACATCAGAACTTCTTCGAAGCCAAAGCTCCTCACAACTACTTCCGTTTTTATTTCTCGTTCGATTTTTATTTTCTTTGTCATGCTCTGATGAGCTTTTCTGGCTGAGAGCTTCGTCCCGGCCTTCGAAGACTCACTGCCATGGTCATTCCCCCGCACTCCACCTTCACTCTAGACCTTTGTTCTTTTGCATTAGCAGCTAACTAAGGAAGGCCGAGGTACATATTGGACATGGCTGGGTTTGTTGGACCCGGGCTACACTCGCCGGACTTGTGGATTGACTTTTGATCATGCAGACGGTACTCATACACTTTGGGTTTGCCCCCTTTTCATGGGTTTGGAAATTTATCCTTTCAACCTTTCCTTACTACACTTCAATCGCCTTTCATATTTAATTGTCCCTTGCTCATTGATACTGGTTTGGAAATTAGATTGAAATTAGCATCACCTGACCCTCGCGCTTAGATAAGAGCATGAATTGAGTTATAGTTGCCCTATGCTATAATTGTTAAGACAAATCACTCATTGGTTGGATGGTAACTTATTAATTTTTCATCTTAGAGGGAAATAATATAAACCCTTCTAGGTATGATCCCGCATGACTCACAACTTCACCCTTTTGATACTACACTTCGGTTTGAGTCGTAATCTAATACGTTGAATTAATCTGTGTAGCAACCTCAATGTTTGATTTATCTTACAATTCATAGCATTTGTTGGCAGCTTGAAACTCTTTTCTATGTTCTCGGTTGGGGTGTGGGAGATGATTAGATTGCCCCCTTTCCTCCCATTGAGAGGGGCCGTATGATCCCATTGCACACACCCCAACCCTCTTACATTTCATTACTAATTAATCTTGTGTCTCTTTGTCTGTGTTCGATGACATGTACATATTGCTTGAGGAACGAGGAACCGCTTGGGGACTAAGGAGCTGGACTTTGGTTAGGACTATCGGAACTCTTCCTTCAAACACAAAAAAAAAACGGTTGGTGTATTGGATCCCCTTCAGCTCGAGTGAGGCGGCGTCGATGCGACCCCCCATAGCAGCTCTTTTTAATTTGGTATTTTAATTCAGCACTTTTAATTCTTATCATGAGTTGTAATCTGTCAATTAGTTGTACTATCTATCATAGTCCTGTATTTCATAATTTTGTGTATTTGTTGCCTTGATCATCTTTATCCTGGTTATCTTTGGTACACATTCTTGAATGGTCGCTAGCCTGATTATCTTTATCTTGACAATCTTTTGTACATATTCTTGAATGCTTGTTTATACATGTTCGACTTCGTTATACATTGAACGTTTTTATATTTGTCAGTTTCGTCTTATAAATTGATAGATTGGTTTAGCACATGTAGCCATAAAATAGCCTTTAGGTCTACCCACTTATTCTGGACACTTCGAGTCCAGTTTAGGAAAGCTTCTAGGTTTGGGAATGTTCCTCACCCAAACGGGCCGTAGAGTCCGGTCGGCGGGGAACGCCCTTCCTTCATAAAATTTTCCAAACAATCCATAATTGTCATAATAAAGCTCACAATCAATGATTCGTTTCAACCAATGAAAATCCGATTCAAAATCCAAAATTTAATTCTAAATTCAGTCCAAAAATCAATCCTCGCAGCAAAGACGCGACAAACCAAGCGCGGGCGGCCCGCGCAGCAAACACGGGCAAAGCAAGCGCGCAGACGCAGCAAACACACTCCAAAGCAAGCCCTCTCAGACTCACCGCAATACACCTTCAAAATCAATCGGGCATACTCTCTCATCGAACACCCTTCAAATCCAATCTTTCTGATGCTCCAACAACAAACACATTTCAAATGTCAATCCCAACTACAAATCATTCAATTTGAGGTCTAACAATCATTTCAGTTTGAGGCCCAATAATCAAATTCAATTTGGCCCCACTTCCAAGCTTGGCCCACATTTCCAGGTCCAAACCTGGCCCGCTTTCCGAAGCCGATTCCGGCCCACATTTTAAGGCCTACTTCAGTCCAAATTTTAAAGCCTATTTCGGCCCAACTATCAAGGCCCATTTCGGCCCAAGTTTCAAGGCCCACTTCGGCCCAATTATCAAGGCCCATTTCGGCCCAACTTTAAAGGCCCATTTTCGGCCCAATCTCTAAGGCCCACTCCGGCCCAATTATCAAGGCCCAAATCTGGCCCATATTTCGAGGCCCAAACTCGGCCCAAATCTGGCCCTCATTTCAAGGCCCAAATCTGGCCCATTACCTCAATTCGATTCTGATTTAGTTTCAAACCCAATCCCGAATCAAATCCAAATTCAAGTTCAATTTCAATCCAATTCAATCAAATCCAATCTAATTCCAATCCAGACTCAATTCAATTTCATCCCAATTCAATTCAAAATTCTTTTCATTCCCAATTCAATTCAATTTAATTTCCATCCTAAATAATTCCAAACATCAAGATCTCAAACTCCTTGAAACTTCAAACTCTTTTGAACTCAAGCACCTCGAATCTCTAAAAGTCTCAACAGCTTAACAGACTCGAACGTCTCAGTAGCTCAACAGACTTAAACATCTCAGCAGCTCCACAGACTCAAGCGTCTCAGCAGCTCAACAGACTCGAACGTCTCAGCAGCTCCACAGACTCGAACGTCTCAGCAGCGCAATAGACTCGAAGGTTTCTACAGCTCAACAGATTTGAAAGTCTCGACAGTTCAATAGACTCATCAAATTCAAACACCTCGAAAACCCTCAGCTTCTCAAAAAGTCGAACCCCTTGAAATTTAATAATCCTTTCAAGCTCCAAATGTCTCACAGACCCGAGCGTCTCACAAACGTCATCATTTTAAGATTTCAAATATCTCACTGAGTCGAGCACCTCAAACTCCAAAACAAACCCGACAATCCATCAAGCCCCACGAAATGGCCACAAAACCCCATTGACCCCTCAAAGACCCAAAAGGTCAAAATCCCAATTCCTTCAAAAACCCCCAAAACTTCCAAATCCCCAAAAACACGTGAACTACGTAAGGTCTGATCTCAACAGGGAGTTGAGTAAGTAGGCAGCCCATCTAGGGTGCGACCCCATTCCAAACAAAAAACCCCTTTCCCTCTCCAAAGTGTTCTTCATACCTCTTGAAACTCTCAAACCTTCTTCGGCTCCCACGAACTTCAAACCATCAGAATCTAAGTCTCGCTCATTCACTCAACCTCAAACTTTTCCCAAATCTTCATTCTATACTCATCCGAATTCACCACTTCTTCCTTTTGGCGCTAGCTTGGCAGAAAAGCTCACCTCATCCACTCTCTCTTCTCATCCTAATCCTATCCTTGGCTTTTGAATGAATCTCTTTAATAAGGTTTTAAAAGAAGGTAATCCCGACAATTGGAGACCGAGATTTCCTCGGGCACCAATCCGAAGTCGTGGTCGTTGCCACTTCTAAGGGGTGTAACCCAGTGCGAACCCACACAGAATCTCTAGTATGATCAGATAAGTCCTATCCATTGGCAACAAATCATCGGAGTCAATTAACGGTTCCTAGAATCCTCCTCCTCCCTTCCTAGTTCCTTAGGTCAAACTAGGTGGCGACTCTTGTCAATTCCGCCCTTAGGGCATAAGTCCGCGTGGGGCCCATTGAGAGTTGGTGTAGTGCACACTTGCACTCTCCTTTATGCTTTCTGGGAAAGACGGGCGATTTAGTAGGTATTTGAGGGCTGCCAGAATAACGGGTTTTCACCCTCCACAGAATGGCAATTTCTAGGATCTAGGCTTTTTGGTCAGACCATATTCAGATAGACCCCCCTCATACCGAAAAATCACCCTCCACACCGTGAACGACCCCTTTTCTGAGAACAGACCAGTTATAACCCCAAAGTCGACTTGCTGTGGTTTAACTCAGGATGACTTTCTTCCCTCATGCTACCTTCGTTCCGTCCGGACCGAGATCGATTATGGTGGTCACTGTTATTCTTTTGCTGCCTGGGGGCTTCTTGCCTCTACTTCTCGTGCTTCTTTCTGTGCTCATCAATTCTGTTTAGTTCTTTCGATAATGTCATACAATTGGTCGTCCTGTGGTTGTAGTGTCCATGGAACTCACAATATGCCAACGGGTTTTCCCCAGGAGCAGGCTTCTTAGGCGGCAGAAGATAACCTTCCTTTACTGTAGCCGCATACCGCCCTGGAGAAATAGTAATAACCTTCACTCCATATGTTGGCTTACTCCTGACGTAAGCAAATGTAGCCAGATCCTTCCCGTATGGCTTGTATCTTGCCCTGAAAGATTTTGAAGTAGACGCTTCCCCATAACCTACACCGCCGAACTATCCTCCTCCTAGCCTTTTCTCATTCATTGGTTTAAAACTGTTTGCCAAATCCCTCACCTTATTTTTCGTGATCTCTAATTTCAAGAAATTACACAGCATTTCTGCTAGCTCCCCGTGAGTTTGTGGTGCCTTAGTGGCAATCTTCCCAGCTAGCGTTGGATGTGCCAATCCATTCCCAAAAGCCTTTACCAGAATCCTCTCATCAACATCATCCACCTCAGCTACTTGCTTGTGGAAGCGATCGCTGTACTCCTTCACCGTTTCTCCTTTCTTCTGCCTGATATCCATTAATTCGATCGTATCCTTTCGGATTTTCTTACTTGCCATAAAATAGAGTTAGAATTCCTCCGTGAGTTGTTTGAAGCTCGAAATGAATTATGGCTCTCGAGAGGAGATCCAGTTCAGGGCTCCTTTAGTAAGAGTTCTTGGAAATAAATTGCAGAGCGCCTGGGAACTGATTCCCTGTGTGTTCATCGCGAAGATGAACTTCTTGATGTGCTGGGCAGGGTCCCCGGTTCCATACTTTTCGATCGTCGGAGCCACAAGAAACGACGGGAGTTTTGCCTTCCTGATATTTTCGGTGTAGGAATAGAGCGACATGTCGATGAGATCTTCTTCTACAGTATCCACCGATGATTTCTTCTGGGCTTCCTCCTCCAGTATTCGATCCGTCTTTAGCTCTAAGACTCTTGATCACACTCGCCATCTCGTCCATTTTCTTCTGGTGTTCTAGATCCCTTTCCATCAATTCCTGCTGGAATCGCTCATTGTTTTCAACAATCTTTTCATTGACATCTTGCGCGAAGCCCCGCATCAGATCGCAGAGGTCTTCCTTTGAGAACGAGCTTCCCTCTCCTCCAGTCACCTTTCCCTTTCCCTTCTCAGATATTGGTGCCATGGTCAAACAAGGAACACGCTTAAACCATGGATAATCGTGGTTGATGTCCGCTTCCCACAGACAACGCCAAATGAGATCATAACAAACCAACTCTCTCTCTCCTCACAAGCACTCTATATCCTCGAAGAGAATTATGGTCTGTGTATTAATGTCAGCGTGCCTTTTTACATAGCCTATGACTGCTATTTATAGACTTACTATAAAGTGTAACTGCCTTTGTGGGCCTACATCCTTCTAGAATATTCTACAACTTACATGATCTTTTCATAATTTACTTCTCTTAAAACTACCGAATGCTTTTGAGATTACTGGTAAGGTCTTGCTTTTAGGCCACCGGAAAAGAGCCCACATGACTTGCCGCTCTCCACAATTGATCCGAATGCATCCTTCGGCCTCGGGTTTCTGCCCTCATACCGGTAGGATGCCTATTTACTGCTTCCGGTAGGAGTTTGTTGCCTTCGGTATGACTTGGTTTCTTCGTGCGGTAGTACCCCACTTCAGAGTTGATTCCATACATCCAAACAAAATTCTACAGGTGTGTGAAGCTGCTGATGACAACAGAGTGTGGGACGCGTTGGATAGTTAGTCGTGTTTATTTAAGATTGCACTGTTGTATTTCAATTTAGTTGTAAAAGAATGTTGTAGGATTTGAATATTAGAAGCTCACTAGTTATTGTGTTTGGATTAGAGTAAAGGAGTATGTCTATCTCTTGCTCATCACAGTGGTAGTTGTGAGACGATAAATAGATGCTTAGTTACTCACATGAGTGAGTAAGGGGGGAAGCACCCGAGTGGTATTATTTTATGCTTCTTCTGCTGTTTTATGATTGAGATTGGACCGATTGTATGAAGTTTGATATTACTGAAAGATTATGAGTTAGGGGTGTTATAGTTCGGTCCCTTGAACGCCGCATTTGCAAAAAAAGATAAAGAAAAATTACATCCACCCATGATGTGTGGCGAATTACACATCCCACCCATGAGGTTTCAAAACTTACTTTTCCCACCCATATCACTAGTAGAAAAAAGGGCTATTTCGGCGGTTCCAATGGGCCTATTTCGGCGGTTGTGAACCGCCGAAATGAGCACCGCCGAACTAGATGTACCTATCTCGGCGGTTCTTAGAGAACAACCGCCGAGATAGGCCCCTGGGATTGACCGATGGTGAGATTGACCATGGGTCTATCTCGGCGGTTGTTCTCTAAGAACCGCCGAGATAGACTCATCAATCGGTCAATCCAGGGGCCTATCTCGGCGGTTGTTCTCTAAGAACCGCCGAGATAGGTATATTTTTTTTTGTTTTTTTCCATCCCAGCTTATATATATATATATTCACCACATTTGGTTCAATCAGACCTGTAATAATGCTTCATCCATACAGGGAGCTCCAGCACACATTTAAAAAGTTATAAAAGCTCCCAATTAATACCAACGACGCACCACAATTTGAGAGTTAACAAAACCAATGCAATTCACACTTTCATTACAAATAAAAAACGCCAATACAATTCAAATCTACCATTACACCATCCACAAGTGTACAGAGTTACATTTACATACTCAAAAAAGTTCACAAAACATCTTCATGATCATCAATTCATTAAACTTGTGCAGACGAACTCCGACCATTCCTCAAGCATCTCAACAATTTGAGCACCATCATACTGACCACCTTTGAACACTTCTTCGTAAGCCTTGAAAAAAAAATGAACATTAATCTAAAATGTACAAGTCTAACAACATGTAAAGAGCATAACTGAAACTTTCAAAGAATGTTACCTTGTCTAACGAGTGCTCTGGTAAAAGGTTCGCCGCTCCTACTATGTCACTCATGAATCTCATGACATAGTATCCACATTCTGAACCCCCAGGCTGCACCGGACACTATACAAACGCACATATTGACAGTTATAAACAAGTTTAAACATTATCACACAAATTTATCAATTAATAGAGTACCTTGACAGTGTTCCAAGGGATGTTACTCTTCATTGTTATACCCTGGAGTTTTAATGCAGCTCTCATGGAACTATATACATCAGCAATATATATAGTTTTAAGCATCAGTAGCAAGTTATGAAACAGTTAATGTTAAGTAAAATAATTGTTGTTTACGATAACAAACTAATTACCCAGTATTGCGGTGGAGATCTTCGGTCTCTTGGCACCCGTACCAAGTGAGTCAAATTGCAAGATTCGTGGGTGCTTCGACATCACCAGCACAAACAAAGACCAATGTCGACTGTCCACAAATTACACAATGTGTTGAAATCATTAAGCAACTAACACAAACTATATGTTTTAGATAATACTAAGAGAAATAGTCAAATATCATACCATGAATGATATGGCATCATAATAAATGACTTGTAAGAACATTCAAAGAGGGCATTCGTCATATATTGCATAAGGCCTTGCGGATCACTTGTTCTGGACTTCACTGCACATAGCAGGACACAGGAATCCAAATCTTTGATCTTCATAGACATTGATCGCCTTATCATGCACCCACCTATGAGGCAATATCATTAGTCATTAACTTTTTATTCAAACATCTAATTCATCACCAATTAATGAATTCAAAATATAAAAGGTAGAAGTCACTCACATGGCGGCCGACTTGATAATTGACACATTCAACCAATCCCTCCTGAAGCACTCCTCGAAGTCGGACATATACATCCCAAATCGATGTATATCTTCTCCTTGAACTATATAGTGAAATATCCGCTCGGGATCTTCCACAGTGAGGCAATCAGAATCAGGTGGAGCAGCAACAACGAGGAATGAGAATCTGCATTATTGTCGACAAGCCGGCCAATATTCTCTTCTCCCACCAAGCAGGTCTAAGTACAAATTTGTGGATGCCTTTGATTGCACAGGTGTGGCAATTCTTTTTCCTTTGCCCTTATCAGTCTTCGGTGGGGTCATATCCTATGATATTAGTCTAATTAAGTATATGGATGCAAGGTGGTACACCAATAGTTTTATAGCAACGGTTAAGAGTAATACCTGCCCAGGGAGTCTGACCAATCGTGCAGGCCACTGCACTATCGCAGTTTGTGCAGAACGCACGGTAGATCTTTGTGGGATCGGCACCGGTAAACCGACGTCAGCATGCTCTGCAACAAATTCGTCTAGAAGCACTCGTGCATGGTAATGTCGGAGTGGTTCACCGTGCACATATCACTTGGACGAGAGGGGAAAAGTTTTCCCCATGCAACCATGACCTCTTCTACTCCAATTTGTAAAAACAGATGGCACTCAGTGGGTGCCTGAGTGTTATGTGGAACTTGTTTAGATAAAAATTGTGAATTCTTCTATGATGTTATTAGTGATCAAGTGAAAAATCATAATCGTCATGTACTCAATTGAAATGTTAGTCTAACCTGTAGAGATGCATAGGGAAACGGATCAGCCGAGTGGACACTACTTCTCACTACCGGTGCATTCTGCTGCTGAATGGGTGACTGATCAACTGGTGGTCGAGAAACCTCTTGGCTTTCATGCTGCTGTGGTTGAATCCTTGATATAGCCTGAGCGATCCTCTCGTCGATGTTCTGAGTAATCCTCTGCTCCATCTCAGACAACGCTCTCAGGTGCTCCTCGTAGCTAATCGACTGTCCCTGGCTGATTCTGGACCCGGGTGCGCCAAATGCCTAGCGGATACCAACGTGCCCACCAAACCCAATGGCACGACCTGGATGATCCTTCTTACCAAGAGCGCGTGTAAGAGGATCATCATTCCTCTGTGAGGTCCAGGTGCCCTGGGTGAGCTGAGAGCTTAATTCACCCTAATATAACACACAAATACAGTTATTAGTTTAACATAAGTTCATATACAAAGGAAATGAACAGTTTGGCTGAAAATGAAATGATATCACTTACCATTTGAGCAATAACTACTCTCGTGGCTTCATCGTATTGAGGATTTTCGGGAGTAGAGTTCTTCTGAATGTGGCTTAACTCCCACACTTTCATTCTTCTGCCACTGGCATCCAATGAGCCATCCGTGGGCAGATATCCCTTTTGCTCCCATTCTGGTACCCTTTGAGCAATACTTTTTCCACCTAAGTGGTGAGGGTACAGATTCTTCTTAGCATTTGCTTGTTGTTTCGCACGGAGAGCCTGCATAAATTAATGGGATCATGTTAAGTGAAATGGAACACAAAAAAACATAAGAAATTAAGATTAATTTATGTATGTATGACAATAAAGTGCACCTGGAACTCCGGTGTGTGATGCCTCTCAACAAATTCTACCCATTGCTCTTTTGTTATGCCTTCGTAAACCTCCCATGGTGGTCTCTCACCGTCTCCACCATGATCTGGATCATCTGGATCTTCTGGAGTAGGCATCTTGTAGATGAACTTGTCTGCCAACTTATTCTTGTGGTCCCGGAACTGTTTCGACATCGCTGATAGCACATCCTTTTTAAGTGCGGGATCCACGGAGAAACGAGACTACGTACATGATCATTCAGTTAGTAAAGTAAACATAAATGTTCTATTATTTCACAAAAGATCATAGTAATAATGTAGAGATTTACCTGAAGACACTGAAACATAGTATCCTTCAATGATTGAGGCACTTGCTTCCAGTTGTGGTTTATGTTGCAATATGACTTCACCAAATGGCTACCGTAAGCGGTGAAGTCATTCTTCCAATTTCCATGGGGTTGGTTGAACTGATTGAAGTCCACCGGTTTTGTAGGAGGACTTTGTTAGCCTTCAGCCCACGTGTAGCACCTCTCTTCTTTTGCTTCTTCGCCTCTGGTGGGACAACTGACTCCTCTTCGGTCTGCTGTGAAGGGCCAGCCTTAGTCTCGTGTACTGCTAACTGGTCCTTCTTCTTCTTTCCTCCTCTTGTGACCCGCTTACTTGGTCTATTCTGCTGTGGCTCAGGTTCACCAATCGAGATAAGCCGTCCAATGGGGTCATCAGGGTGATCATCCACTGCAAAAATAAATCATAAAGCATTTTCATTAGTTAAACTCATAACATAAATACTATGATGCATAACAATAACAGTTAAGATGATATTACAGTCTACATTCTACTAACAACATTACCTGAAACGTAAAAAACATAAATCATTTCATATTTTCTACCCAAACACCCTCATCATGGTCTGATCGTGCGTAGAGCAAATCGTTTTCGGTATCATCAATCGAATCCGGTAATCCAGTAGGATACAAGGATGTTTCCTCTACAGTCTCATTTTCATCGTTATCCTCATTTTCATTTTCGATTACAACCGGCATTCTTCCTGGAAGAACAACAGACCATCTGCAGTCTTTCGGATCCTCAACATACCACACTTGCTCGCAATCCTTTCCCAGAACAAATTGATCGTCATTATAACCGTGTAACCGTGAAAGATCAACCATGGTAAGCCCTCCATCATTTTGGTACCCGCGTCGGTTGTCCACCCACTTGCACCGGAACAACAGAAAGGAATCAATGTCATAGTCTAGTTCCCAGATGTCCTCGATGACACCATAATACCAATTACTAACTGGTTGAGATCGTTACCGCTGTGGTACTCATGGCACAGCTCAATTTTTTACCCCACTATTCTAGTTTATTGATTTGGCATCTTGGCGTGCAGTGTAGTATGTATACCCACTAATATCATACCCCTCAAAAGATGTAATATTAGTTTCAGGTCCGATTGCCAAACATCTGATCTCTTCGCTTACAGCTTCTGGATCTGATGATGCTAATGTCTGTAGACACCAAAAATTCTCACCCCATAAAGCAAATTCCAGAATAAGAAACACAATAAGAGGGGTCGTCGCCTTTCTTTGTCAACACGTATTGACGTGCATGCCAAAATGAAACCATCGTTTTATAGTCTTTTTCAAAGCATTTCATAAAAACACGATTTTGTGAAAACGAATTTCCAAGGACAATGCGGTTTTACACCCATCCCCGCCCGCGGAAGACCTCTTGTCTTTATTTCGTATGCTAATATAACAAATTCTGTCATAGCTCAATTGGTAGAGTATATAAGAGAAGAGGGCCGAGATAATGAGTTCAAAACTTGATGGTAGCATTTTTTTTAGCTCTCGATTTCCCCAAGGAAATTCTCACCGAGTCAAACGAGGCCCATTTGGCCCAAAGACAAGTCCAACTCCAATAAACCCAAGATAAATATCTGTCTCCAAAAACCCTACCTCTCGGTTATAAAACTACAACTCAAAACCCTACTGTAGATCCCAGGAGCCGGCCGTCACCTGGAATCGTCAATCACGATCATTCATCTACTGAGAAAGAATCCCCATTATTCTCCAATTCCTTCCTCGATCTCAAAGTTCAAACCCAGAAAAACAAAACTCCTCTTCATCTCTTCCCTATTCTCTTCATTTTCTCTCGATTAACCGTCACCTTCTTCTCCCTCAACGAGGCGCAAAGATGGCCTCTGTGATTCCCAGTCTTCCACATCTCTTTCCATCTCCAATCTCTAACTCGCGGTAATTTGGCGACTCACTGGCAACCAAAGAACACAGTCCTCCAGCGCCTCTTTTTTGTTCTTCCCTACTGTCAAATTTTCACCTCTGGCGAACAAATAGCCCCTGCTTCGTTCCTCTTCATCTACGATAGTGGATTCGAGTCCTAGTGAACACAGACGCAAGACCAAGGTACATAAACTGGCTGGAGAACAAGAGACATTTATGCTCGACCCTTCTTCATTTTCGCGTAATTTCGCAACCTAGATAGCGAGCAAAGAACACGCACGCTCTGCTCCTTCACAACCCAAAATGGCAACAAGGAACCACAAGCTCTGTATCAACCTCATCCTCTCACTCACGCATCTTCACCGACAAGAACCTGCCCTCTTCCTCATCTTCACATCGGTAATTTTGCACTCTCCCAAACTGGCGAACAAGGGAATACATGCACCTCGGCCCTTCTCTTCACCACCGGTAATTTCGTAACCCAACTGGCGGCAAAGAATATCAGCCCTGCACCAGTTTTCATTCTCTTCACAACCGGTAATTTAGCAACTCAACTGGCGAACCGTAAACATAAAAGCCTTGTTCCCTCCTCATCCTCTTCGAACGGGAATACCGTCACCGACGCCGGTCCTATCGGTTGAAGCTTCTCGGTTTATACGAGCAGAGACCGGAAGTTAGAGGGAGCAAACTCGAAACAGAACGGCACGTGAAACTCCATCTCGAAAGGTATTCCTCTCCTTCCTTCTGCTCCATTCTGACTGAGTATTAAGGTGATAGATGTTTGAATGTTTGGCTAAACTTCCTTTGTTATCGACTGGTTTGACTATGTCAATTTCATCCCTGCTATGCGCGTCTGTTCGATGGTTTGCGTGTGGTTGGCTTCGGTCCAATAATCCCTACGAGTTTGTTTGCGTTTCAATCTTCTGTACATGCCGTTGTTAACATTTGTGAAGTGTTGGATCGACATTTCTTGTGTAATTTGGTGTTTGATTTCGAAGGCTTAGCTATCAGTTTTGGTCCCCTCGCTAAACGATTTGTGCAAGTTGGCGAACGATGGGCGCTTATTTGTAGGTATGAGGTTATTCTTCGCTGTGTTTGATTTAATCACCAGCTTCGAGCCGACCGATCTGAATATAATCTTGAACTTGTGTGATCCTGTTTTGGATCTGTCCAGATCTTAACTGGTTTGTTTAGTTCTGGTCATGTAAACCCGTTTGAGTCTGTCTGTACCAGGATCGGTTCTAAGTTCCGATTGATTTGTTATCTCTTGCCCGAATTCCGTTCCTCGATGCTCGTTGGTCTCGACCGAAGCAGACTTGAGGTCATTTGCTACTCTTGTGTTTACTTCTGGTTTTATTTCACTAATGTCAAGTTTATTCCACATGTTGGCTGAGGTACTTCCCGCTGGGGGTCTTTGAACGGGTTTGGTCAAGCTCGCAGGCGTGGATCAGGCTTGCAAAGTGTGTAGACTTCTGGCCAGATTCTGGGTATTTTCTGTACCCACCATCATGTACTCCGTTTGAGATATTTTGAGGCCGATTATTGCCACCATTGTCGAGAGAGCAGCAGTATTTGTTCCTTTGTGTTTGAATGAGCCACATCCATCTTTGCGTATTCATCTCTAATCCGGCTCTGCCTCAATTCTCCTAAAAATGATTTGTGTAAAGCATATGCTATGTTTTGGTGCTAATGCCCTCGATTTCTGGATAGTTGCGTTGAGAATATTCAATATGTAAATACCTAAGTTATTCGTCTAAACTATGAGGTCAAGTTTATTTCAATAGCTTTTGGAAAGAAATCACACTTAAGTTTATTATGTTGGTGATTTGATTTGATTACATCGTTGTGGTTAGTTTTTGAACGAAGAAAGTCAAGGATTTTGCTTTGAAATTACCACGTTTCCATTTACTCTTGTTTTCATACATCCATGTTGTCTAATCCTTGTATACTTTATCACGTGTAAACCATCTGCTAAATCCATTCTCACATGTGTATATGTCTTGTTTTATATTGTTTCTAACTATTGCTAAGCCTAGTTATCACCCTCTAGGACCCTTTCATTGACAGAAAAGTTTTGGATGCATTATTGCTCCACACCTAACGGGTCTCTCATTCGTTTCGTGGGGCAATAATCTCCTATAACTTCAGAAAACACCCAAACCACCTTTATATGTATATGAGAACAAAAAACTTCAAAAAAACAAGCCCTTAAGGCTATTTTAGGAGGGCTTAGGATGCGAAACCACCCCATGCCTAGCGGATCTCTCATCCGTTTTATGTGGGTGGAATCCTCCTTTGCCTTCGACACACCCCTAATCAAGAGTTAATAAACAAACCAATAAATCAATTCCTCTCACTTGTTAATATCTCACAAATCAGTCCAACAACTTTTTTTCAGCCCAAAATATCAAATAAAGCCCACATAAAAAAGGGGCCACTTAAGCCAATCCAAACAAAGCCCAATTGCGGCCCAACTTCGAGCAAGCCCCTTTTTTCGGCCCAAGTCTAGATAAGGTCCAAATTTCAACCCAATTTCCAACAAAGCCCAGAACGGGCCCAATTTAATTCCAAAGCCCAATTCAAATCCCACTTCAGCCCGAATAAAAAGGCCACTCTGAGGCCCAATTCAAAACCAATTTCACACCCAATTCAAACTCAACTTGTAAATTCCATTCAAACTCCAAAAATCCAAAAACATTCCTCAGTATCTAGCTTTAATTCAAAAATCCCAAAAAATCTTCTTTTCTCAAATTCTCAAATAATCATTTTATTCAAACTTCATCAAGTTTTCAAAAGAAACCATTTTGTGGAATTTTAAAGGAAAAACTCTTCTCACATCACAGAAAACTCTTCTCTATTGCAGAAAGTTCTTCTCACATATACAGAAAGTTTTCTCCTAAAAACATTTCTCAAAATCAGTGTTTCTTCGTCGAGAATTCCGAACAACTTCAAAAGTTTTCCAATTCAGTTTTTTTAACTCAAATAAATTGTTTTCGGGGAGCAAGAAATGTCTAACCCCTTCAAAACATTTCCTCCATGGTTAGAACACCGCTTGTCTCCCTTCCCAAAATAAAAATCCGAGGCGGGGCACTGGGGTCATAACCTCCCTTGTCGCAGTCTAGATCTCTTTAGGCAGGGCATTAGGGTGACAAGCCTCCCCTAATTGCAGCCTAGATTTTTACAAGGCGGGGTGCTAGGGAAGTAACGACCTTCCTAGTTGCAGCCGGGATTTTAGAATCGTCTAACTCCCTTCCGCTCGATTTCAATGTTTTCGGATTTTAACGTTTTAAAACCCGGGAGTTAGAGACGTTACTAGGGTTCGACCGAGAACATCTCATTCATGATGTTTCTCTCTGAATCTTATTTTTCGACATAAATTCATTGCCCCATCTTTCGAGCCTCGGCACTTACCATTAATTAAGTGTCGTGTTCGAGGGGGTACATAGGGTAATCCCTCGGGATTATCCGCCCTTTTACAACAAAAAATGATTTTTTCCAGTTTTAAAAACTCTAAGAGAGACAATTCTGAATAAACCAATCCAACCCTTTCATTAGAGCTCTAGGGCCCATAAACACTTCTCAATCCTCCTTTAACCAACTCTAAGTCAATTCCTGAAGACTTCCAGAAACCTGAAGCATCTTCAGAACCCGAATACTTGCAAATTAAAAATCCTTTCCCACACTCAATCATATTCAAAACCCGAATTCCTCTTCAACCCATTCGACCACTCTGAAAGATGAACCTAACAAACCCGGGAAACTCCTCAAATCAGCCAAGTGATCCAAATACCCCTTAACTCCACCAAGAATGACCAAAATGCCCCTTTACTCCTCAAAACTCCCATCATTCTCTTAATCCCGTGAAGGCCCAAAACAGCCTCAAATCTTTCAGAACAACTAAAGACTCTCCAAACACTTCAACCAAACCAACTCCAAGACCAGCCTTTTCTTTGACTCTTTGAAATCATCCTTTCCTCACTCCTTTTTTTAATCCTATCCTTGGCTTTTAATGAATCTCTCTAAAAAGGTTTTGAAAGAGGGCAATCCCGACAATTGGAGACCGAGGTTTCCTCGGGCACCAATCCGAAGTCGTGGTCGTTGCCACTTCTAAGGGGTGTAACCCAGTGCGAACCCACACAGAATCTCGGACATGACCAGATAAGTCCTATCCATAGGTAATAATCTCAGAGTCAATTAACGGTTCTTAGAACCCGATCTTCCTTCCTAGTTATCATAGGTCAAACTAGGTGGCGACTCTAGTCAATTCCGCCTTATAGAGGCATAAGTCCGCGTGGGGCCCATTGAGAGCGGGTGTAGTGCACACTTGCATTCCCTTTTATGCTTTCTGGGAAAGACGGACGATTTAGTAGGTATTTGAGGGATGCCAGAATAACGGGTTTCCACCCTCCACAGAATGGCAGTTTTGAGGATCTAGGCTTTTAGTCAGACCATGTTTAGATAGACCCCCCCTCATACCGAAAAATCACCCTCCACAGAATGGCGACTCTGCTGGGGAAAACTTGAGTAAGTTTTTCTCAAACTCAAGGAAGACTGAACTCCATTCAAAATTGTCAGGACTTCCCCACTACTTTCAAAACCTTCAAGAGATTCTTTTCAAAGCCTTCAGGATTATTCTACTCCACACCTAGAGTGTGTATCTGATGAGGACAGATAGGATTTATTAGATCCTCAACAAACATGACAACAATTGGGTTAATAATTAGCTCACGATTAGAAAGAGACACTTAGGTGTGAATGAAGCTGACTTCCCTTTAGGTTAATAACAACCAATTTGGAATCACTAATCTCAAGACAAAACCCTTAGTAATTAGGGTGGTGCTAATTTCTCAGCTTTATTTACATTGTATGATTGTGGGGTGCATTGGGTGGGTAGCTTAGGACATGCATTCCTCTGTGTCACCCGCTTTATCCACGATGTCACGGGATCCCCAACCGGTCCACGGTTGATTCCCCATGAGCTGGGTCACTCTCTCAGTGAACAAACCCACGAGGCGGTATGGTCTCCGACTAACGCTTTGAAGCTTATGATCCAAAAAATATCCTCCATTCCGAGTCAAAACCAGCATATAGTGAGCCATGAGCCTTCAGTGTCCAGCTGCCTTATCCAGTGTCTAAGACGGGTTTATGGGTAGCCACCCCCTTTGTATGCCGCCTGTCTGACCACCCTTTTGCCTTACCTTGAAGATTGCATGGGCTCAGTTCTCCATTGTTCCTCTGCACCACGGGTGTCTCTAAAGCCCAATGTCACGCTACACGTCCATAGAGGATCCCGTATTTACCGGATACCCATACATGGCACAACGTAGTCAGTGAATAATTTGGACTTTAGACACACCTGACCGTGCAGATGACGAGAGACCCGTTCCCATGCAGTACTTCCCCGAGTTTCCCGAAAAGTGGGGTGTTGTCGGATCATCACTGGCCGTGGCGTATGTTTCCTTATCATCTCGGGTGTCCTGACCTTTCGAACTTAAGCACTCCGGACTTTCTTTATAACGTGCCCCGCAAGGGGCATAACAGAGAAAAACCCCGAGAGATGATAGTGAAGGGACGACGGTTCCCCCGGTGACACGGAGCCATAATTGACCTGGAAAGTGATTATCCCAACATTAACACTTACAGCTCCACATTAAATGCAACCACGATTTACTTCTTGCTATACATGTGTGCAAACTGTTTTTTCAAACTAGCCTGTTTTAAAATGTTCGAATTCTCTTTTGTATGTCTCTTAAGGCTTTCTTATGAGCTCGTTTAATTTTGAATCTCATCTAAACTTTACTCATAAATATTTACGGTTTCAAACCTGCCACTGCATTTTTAAAATGTTATTCCAAAACAATTTTCAAAAATAGATTTCGAAAACCTACTTTTTACGAACGAATTTCAGACAACATTCTTCACCAACATTATTTCTTAATGGTTTTCGAAAACAGTTTTCAAAGTTGATTTTCCCAAACGTATTTCAAAATAAATGACCTAGTCCCCATGTTGTGACCCACAATTCTTGAAGTTCAACCTACCTTCAAGGGCAGCAGTCATTACTATGGAGCGTACTAGTCATTTCGTGTTTTCACAAAGTGGTGGATTTTCACATAAGATTTTTGTGCTCGATCATTCATCTTTCCTTTCTCAAAAACACCCTTCATTTCCCTCGTCGGAGCAAGTGAAGCAGCATGAAGACCGACTACGCGGATCCAGCCGAAAGCCAGAGACGCACCAGCCCGTGGAGTTAGCCGAGCAACAGGAAGGCCAACACCAACCGTTCAGATACCAAATCAAAGATGTACCAACCTGGGTCGAGCGACATGAAGGTCAGCAACATTGATTCGAGTTCAAACTGTTGAAAATCAGAAGAACACCAACCCGTTTTGCTTGATCACAGTACCGCTCCGCTGCAAGAGCCTTAAAATGAACAAGCAGCCGGTCAAGAACCCGAAGACGAGCGAGCAGCCAACTAGGAGCCCGAGCGCGAGCAGTCTTCCAGAATCCCAAAGACGGACCAGAAGAGTTCAGTAGAAGCCCAGCTCAACAATCCCCCTTTTAATGACTTTTAGGATTGATGATGTATAGGTTTTCCCCTAGCATTCTCTTCTCTCTTGTCAATTTCTGAACAGATTACATGTATAGGTTTATACATTCCCTTTGAATTTGTTTAGATCAATGTGTATAGGGTTCCCCACCCCCTATTTTATTTGCAAATGACCGAGCGTCAAAATCATATTGAGAAAATCCACCACTTGGAAAACACATGTTTTCAAAATTGTTTTTCCAAAACTTGGTTTCTTTTGGCATGCACGAAAATAACGAATAAGGAGCGACCCCTCACTGTCATATGCCATTCATCAACCTTGCTTTATGGGGTGAAAATTCACGGTATCTACAGGAGGCATCCCCTAAATAAAAAACATCATCAAATACAACTGAGCACAAAGCAAAACCGCATGCATTGCATTCATTGCAAAAAAGTCCCATGCATTCTCGGTCAGTTTGAATTCGTCAAACATGTGCAAGTCCTGTCCACCTCAAAAAATTGTGTAATCATGTGTTTCATTGTCACCACACTATACACCAGCTTTCATCCCAAATACCCCGACCGCCAAAGCCCTATCTCGGAGGGATAGGAGAGTAAACTGGAAAGTTCAAACCTCTCCCAATCAGAATCACCATGCGCGTCAGTGACCAAAAGGGAAAGAGTGTGTCATATCGTGGGGCCACCGTGCGGGAGTTGTCACTCCCTAAAAGTCCCAAAATTCCAGGAGCCAATCACCAACCCGACCACACTCGAGAATTACTTCTCCAACAACAACCCCGACAAGTCGACCACCTTTAGGGCCAATGATGATTGGATGAGCTTTATGAACTGCGAGCTGAATTCGACTCAAGCGAGACTAGTCATAGCCTTACCACTCATGCATTGCATCCAAAAAAAAAACATTCAGTCAACCATCTCAATTCATCATTCCATGCATCCTATACATAGTAATTCCATATTACCACAATACATCGCATGGTAGATAATTGCATTTGCATGCTCCCATATCGAAACGACATCTTTGGGGAAAATCTTAAGAGATTGATTGAACAGCATGCCTGAATCACTAAACTCTCGACCCGTCAATGAACACAAGGGTCTAATCAAAATCAGTACCACAAACAAAGTGAGTAGTGTGCAAAGAGCGGTATTTTCCTTTGAATTTCAAGCGAGCGTCTTGGACAATCCATTGAGCGACGAGGGAAGGTAGAGAGAGCCAATCGAGGTAAAACCACGAGCGACGTGTGCATTCCGTCAACACATGGAGAGGCACAATTCATAGTGAGATCAATGTCGATAAATAGGATACGAACTGTGATTCATGCAAAGATCCGAGAATTAGTAAGAAAACAATCGTTGACTAATGAGGATGACGAGGCACTTAGGAATAAAAATTCCCACAAAACCAAAAAGTTTTGACTACCCTGTACATAATCCCTTAGTTAGCCCCGCTGAGCCTTTCACGATAAACCTTTTTTTTTTGTGAACTCCACAACATGCCAACCCACGTACATATATTTACTTGCCCTTGCAATAGAGGATCTTAAAGGAGCCGGAGCCATGGTCTCTTCCCACCATCTTTCACAAAAACAATAAATGAAGTGTTTAAAGAAACCAGTGAGTCAATGCAACTCCAAAGTCAAACACCAAAAAAGAACACCGAAAATGTTCAAGAAGATCGACGAGTCAATGCAACTCCAAAGCCGGAAGCCAAAATTAAAAGCAGAAAACGTTTGAGAAAGTTGATGAGCCAAATGAAATTTCAGAAAACAAAATGAGAAGAAAGTTCAAACCGTGCGCCAGAAGAGGCAAGAAGGAGAAATCAAATCCAAAGGACCAATGATGTCTCGCAGAAACTAACAAAAGGTTATCAAAAACCCGTCTAATCATTCCACCCATGGCAAAGGCGAAACATATCCTCTATTGCACAAAAGCTCCATAACTCCCAAACAAATCCTCCAGTCCCATGTGACACACATCATACCCCTCAACCCCGTTATAACCCAATAAAGACCTCTGACTCATAAGTCGATGAGCGTTAACTGAAAGTACCGGATCTAAAGCATGAATCATAAGCTTCATACTTGTTATCAACATGTCCCGTCATACCAAAGGGACCATGAGTGCATGAGTGTGACCTTACCCACGAGGTCTTATGAGTGCGAGTGAATCTCCAGTCTGAGCACCAAATCATAAAAAGCTAACCCCATTGTAGATGAGGAACTTGTAAGGATCAGAAAGTCCAGAACCTCGAAAAGAAATTCTCAGGAAAATACTGCTCTAAGCATTGAGAGTATCATCACGACATTAGCACACACAGCTATAAACACGAGAGATTGACCCATATCCCTCCATGAGAGGAAAGTGATTCACGCATTCGAGTTCAACAATCACTCAAGATCGAACCGAAGATGTCTTATATTCGTAAACCTCATAGTAATAGAGATAGAATCATACCTTCTTTTCAAAAAACGCATATGCATTTTGCATCCCTTCTAGCAGTTAGCATTTGCATGCATCATAACCACTTCATTTTCAACATCTGACTGGTAAGAACCATGCCTAGTCTCGTGGAAGGTCGACTTTAGTTTCCCGCTATCGAAGCTCAACTCAAAATCAAAAGAAATCAAAACCGAGGTCGTCCGGAGCCATACGACGATCTTCCCGGAGCCATCCAGCGTCATCGGGCCTCATCAACACCATATCCAAAACCAAACAAAAGCCATCCGGAGCCATACGAAGACCATTCCGAAGCCATCCAACGTCATGCTCGAGCCTCATCAACACCATATCCAGAACCAAACTGGAGCCATGCGGGAGCCATCATCCGACATTGAAACCATCCCTAGTGCTACACAGGGAGCATCCTAACAGTCCGAGAACAATACGGGAGCCACCTCAAATCCACGTCACGGGTTATGTCATCACCAAGGCCTTGCCCACAGAGTATCGAACTACGTATGGTCTGATCTCAATATGGAATTGAGTACGTAGGTAGCCCGTCCAGGGTGCGACCACCTCAAGGAAAAATGCCCCTTTTCTTCCTCGCTATCACCAAATTGGGCCATCTTGTAGCCCTTTCCGGAGCCATCCCGAGCTATCCTGGAGCCATCATGAGAGAACCCTGACGTCATAACCGGGCCGAAGCCATCCATCCATGACCAAGAATTTATCTACCACATCAAAATACGTCAAACACAACACAGTCCACCAATCACATCAACCCACCATTCGACTCAAAATCTCAATCCAAATCGAAACCCACCAACCACCCTAGAGCCGTTGCTCATAATGGGGTCATGAATCATGTCGGAGCCCTCTGACCACACTGGAGCCACCCGACCGCACCGGAGCCATCAACGTAATCCGGAGCCATCAGTTCATACCGGAGCCATCACCACATGCCAAAGTCATCTCAAAATTTGAAACAACTCTGGAGCCATCTGCTCACACAAAAACCTACATCCACAAACAGGGAGTTTAATTCAATTAATACATTGGTTAATCACCTCACATCGCATATCATTTGCATATACCCACAAAGTTCGTTCACAATCTAATGCACATTCACAACCCACCCGCTAGGCAGCTATTACGCTACTAGTGTGGTCCCTATCTTTTCCTCCACTAGACAGCTATTACGCTACTAGTGCGAGATCGTTCACTTCATAACCCGCTAGGCAGCTATTACGCTACTAGTGTGGTCCCTATCTTTTCCTCCACTAGACTATTACGCTACTAGTGCGAGATCGTTCACTTCATAACCCGCTAGGCAGCTATTACGCTACTAGTGCGGTCCCGCCGTTTTTCCTTCATTAGGCAGCTATTACGCTACTAGTGCAAGATTGTTTCACGCCCACCTACTAGGCAGCTATTACGCTACTAGTGTGGTCCCGCCGTTTTTCCTCCACTAGGCAGCTATTACGCTACTAGTGCGAGATCGTTCATTTCATAACCTACTAGGCAGCTATTACGCTACTAGTGTGGTCCCGCCGTTTTCCTCCACTAGGCAGCTATTACGCTACTAGTGCGGTCCCGCCATTTTTCCTCCACTAGGCAGCTATTACGCTACTAGTGCGAGATCGTTCATTTCATAACCTACTAGGCAGCTATTACGCTACTAGTGCGGTCCCGCCGTTTTTCCTTCATTAGGCAGCTATTACGCTACTAGTGCGAGATCGTTCATTTCATAACCTACTAGGCAGCTATTACGCTACTAGTGTGGTCCCGCCGTTTTTCCTTCACTAGGCAGCTATTACGCTACTAGCGCAAGATCGTTTCACATCCACCTGCTAGGCAGCTATTACGCTACTAGTATGGTACTCTTTCAAAGTATTATAGGCTCATCATAAGTCCTATAGCTAGATATCAAGAGGTCTAGTTGAGGCACTCCTAAGTCCTCGTACTTTCAATCGCATTCTAGGCCCGTCATAAGCCCTAGGACTGGATATCAAGAGGTCCAGTTGAGGCACTCCTAAGCCCTCGTGCACCTTAAATCAAATCGGGTTGTTGGTATTATAGGCTCGTCATAAGTCCTATAGCTAGATATCAAGAGGTCTAGTTGAGGCACTCCTAAGTCCTCGTACTTTCAAATCGCATTCTAGCCCGTCATAAGCCCTAGGACTGGATATCAAGAGGTCCAGTTGAGGCACTCCTAAGCCCTCGTGCACCTTAAATCAAATCGGGTTGTTGGTATTATAGGCTCGTCATAAGTCCATAGCTAGATATCAAGAGGTCTAGTTGAGGCACTCCTAATCCTCGTACTTTCAATCGCATTCTAGGCCCGTCATAAGCCCTAGGACTGGATATCAAGAGGTCCAGTTGAGGCACTCCTAAGCCCTCGTGCACCTTAAATCAAATCGGGTTGTTGGTATTATAGGCTCGTCATAAGTCCTATAGCTAGATATCAAGAGGTCTAGTTGAGGCACTCCTAAGTCCTCGTACTTTCAATCGCATTCTAGGCCCGTCATAAGCCCTAGGACTGGATATCAAGAGGTCCAGTTGAGGCACTCCTAAGCCCTCGTGCACCTTAAATCAAATCGGGTTGTGGGTATTATAGGCTCGTCATAAGTCCTATAGCTAGATATCAAGAGGTCTAGTTGAGGCACTCCTAAGTCCTCGCACTCTCAATCGCATTCTAGGCCCGTCATAAGCCCTAGGACTGGATATCAAGAGGTCCAGTTGAGGCACTCCTAAGCCCTCGTGCACCTTAAACCAAATCGGATTGTTAGTATTATAGGCTCGTCGTAAGTCCTATAGCTAGATACCAAGAGGTCTAGTTGAGGCTCGTCATAATCCTCGTACTTTCAATCACATTCACACACTCACAGTCGCATCCCAATGCACCCGCACCCCATAAGAACAAATCATAAGCCACTGTGAGAATTTTTTGGTGCCCCGTCAACCTTGATCCAATTCTGCAAGGGCTTGCAAAATTGAATCAAGGGGAGCCATCTGTAGACACCAAAATTCTCACCCCATAAAGCAAATTCCAGAATAAGAAACACAATAAGAGGGGTCGTCGCCTTTCTTTGTCAACACGTATTGACGTGCATGCCAAAATGAAACCATCGTTTTATAGTCTTTTTCAAAGCATTTCATAAAAACACGATTTTGTGAAAACGAATTTCCAAGGACAATGCGTTTTAACCCATCCCCGCCCGCGGAAGACCTCTTGTCTTTATTTCGTATGCTAATATACAAATTCTGTCATAGCTCAATTGGTAGAGTATATAAGAGAAGAGGGCCGAGATAATGAGTTCAAAACTTGATGGTAGCATTTTTTTTTAGCTCTCGATTTCCCCAAGGAAATTCTCACCGAGTCAAACGAGGCCCATTTGGCCCAAAGACAAGTCCAACTCCAATAAACCCAAGATAAATATCTGTCTCCAAAAACCCTACCTCTCGGTTATAAAACTACAACTCAAACCCTACTGTAGATCCAGGAGCCGGCCGTCACCTGGAATCGTCAATCACGATCATTCATCTACTGAGAAAGAATCCCCATTATTCTCCAATTCCTTCCTCGATCTCAAAGTTCAAACCCAGAAAAACAAAACTCCTCTTCATCTCTTCCCTATTCTCTTCATTTTCTCTCGATTAACCGTCACCTTCTTCTCCCTCAACGAGGCGCAAAGATGGCCTCTGTGATTCCCAGTCTTCCACATCTCTTTCCATCTCCAATCTCTAACTCGCGGTAATTTGGCGACTCACTGGCAACCAAAGAACACAGTCCTCCAGCGCCTCTTTTTTGTTCTTCCCTACTGTCAATTTTCACCTCTGGCGAACAAATAGCCCCTGCTTCGTTCCTCTTCATCTACGATAGTGGATTCGAGTCCTAGTGAACACAGACGCAAGACCAAGGTACATAAACTGGCTGGAGAACAAGAGACATTTATGCTCGACCCTTCTTCATTTTCGCGTAATTTCGCAACCTAGATAGCGAGCAAAGAACACGCACGCTCTGCTCCTTCACAACCCAAAATGGCAACAAGGAACCACAAGCTCTGTATCAACCTCATCCTCTCACTCACGCATCTTCACCGACAAGAACCTGCCCTCTTCCTCATCTTCACATCGGTAATTTTGCACTCTCCCAAGCTGGCGAACAAGGGAATACATGCACCTCGGCCCTTCTCTTCACCACCGGTAATTTCGTAACCCAACTGGCGGCAAAGAATATCAGCCCTGCACCAGTTTTCATTCTCTTCACAACCGGTAATTTAGCAACTCAACTGGCGAACCGTAAACATAAAAGCCTTGTTCCCTCCTCATCCTCTTCGAACGGGAATACCGTCACCGACGCCGGTCCTATCGGTTGAAGCTTCTCGGTTTATACGAGCAGAGACCGGAAGTTAGAGGGAGCAAACTCGAAACAGAACGGCACGTGAAACTCCATCTCGAAAGGTATTCCTCTCCTTCCTTCTGCTCCATTCTGACTGAGTATTAAGGTGATAGATGTTTGAATGTTTGGCTAAACTTCCTTTGTTATCGACTGGTTTGACTATGTCAATTTCATCCCTGCTATGCGCGTCTGTTCGATGGTTTGCGTGTGGTTGGCTTCGGTCCAATAATCCCTACGAGTTTGTTTGCGTTTCAATCTTCTGTACATGCCGTTGTTAACATTTGTGAAGTGTTGGATCGACATTTCTTGTGTAATTTGGTGTTTGATTTCGAAGGCTTAGCTATCAGTTTTGGTCCCCTCGCTAAACGATTTGTGCAAGTTGGCGAACGATGGGCGCTTATTTGTAGGTATGAGGTTATTCTTCGCTGTGTTTGATTTAATCACCAGCTTCGAGCCGACCGATCTGAATATAATCTTGAACTTGTGTGATCCTGTTTTGGATCTGTCCAGATCTTAACTGGTTTGTTTAGTTCTGGTCATGTAAACCCGTTTGAGTCTGTCTGTACCAGGATCGGTTCTAAGTTCCGATTGATTTGTTATCTCTTTGCCCGAATTCCGTTCCTCGATGCTCGTTGGTCTCGACCGAAGCAGACTTGAGGTCATTTGCTACTCTTGTGTTTACTTCTGGTTTTATTTCACTAATGTCAAGTTTATTCCACATGTTGGCTGAGGTACTTCCCGCTGGGGGTCTTTGAACGGGTTTGGTCAAGCTCGCAGGCGTGGATCAGGCTTGCAAAGTGTGTAGACTTCTGGCCAGATTCTGGGTATTTTCTGTACCCACCATCATGTACTCCGTTTGAGATATTTTGAGGCCGATTATTGCCACCATTGTCGAGAGAGCAGCAGTATTTGTTCCTTTGTTTTGAATGAGCCACATCCATCTTTGCGTATTCATCTCTAATCCGGCTCTGCCTCAATTCTCCTAAAAATGATTTGTGTAAAGCATATGCTATGTTTTGGTGCTAATGCCTCGATTTCTGGATAGTTGCGTTGAGAATATTCAATATGTAAATACCTAAGTTATTCGTCTAAACTATGAGGTCAAGTTTATTTCAATAGCTTTTGGAAAGAAATCACACTTAAGTTTATTATGTTGGTGATTTGATTTGATTACATCGTTGTGGTTAGTTTTTGAACGAAGAAAGTCAAGGATTTTGCTTTGAAATTACCACGTTTCCATTTACTCTTGTTTTCATACATCCATGTTGTCTAATCCTTGTATACTTTATCACGTGTAAACCATCTGCTAAATCCATTCTCACATGTGTATATGTCTTGTTTTATATTGTTTCTAACTATTGCTAAGCCTAGTTATCACCCTCTAGGACCCTTTCATTGACAGAAAAGTTTTGGATGCATTATTGCTCCACACCTAACGGGTCTCTCATTCGTTTCGTGGGGCAATAATCTCCTATAACTTCAGAAAACACCCAAACTACCTTTATATGTATATGAGAACAAAAAAAACTTCAAAAAAACAAGCCCTTAAGGCTATTTTAGGAGGGCTTAGGATGCGAAACCACCCCATGCCTAGCGGATCTCTCATCCGTTTTATGTGGGTGGAATCCTCCTTTGCCTTCGACACACCCCTAATCAAGAGTTAATAAACAAACCAATAAATTAATTCCTCCCACTTGTTAATATCTCACAAATCAGTCCAACAACTTTTTTTCAGCCCAAAATATCAAATAAAGCCCACATAAAAAGGGGCCACTTAAGCCAATCCAAACAAAGCCCAATTGCGGCCCAACTTCGAGCAAGCCCCTTTTTTCGGCCCAAGTCTAGATAAGGTCCAAATTTCAACCCAATTTCCAACAAAGCCCAGAACGGGCCCAATTTAATTCCAAAGCCCAATTCAAATCCCACTTCAGCCCGAATAAAAAGGCCACTCTGAGGCCCAATTCAAAACCAATTTCAACACACACCCAATTCAAACTCAACTTGTAAATTCCATTCAAACTCCAAAAATCCAAAACATTCCTCAGTATCTAGCTTTAATTCAAAAATCCCAAAAATCTTCTTTTCTCAAATTCTCAAATAATCATTTTATTCAAACTTCATCAAGTTTTCAAAAGAAACCATTTTGTGGAATTTTAAAGGAAAAACTCTTCTCACATCACAGAAAACTCTTCTCTATTGCAGAAAGTTCTTCTCACATATACAAAAAGTTTTCTCCTAAAAACATTTCTCAAAATCAGTGTTTCTTCGTCGAGAATTCCGAACAACTTCAAAAGTTTTCCAATTCAGTTTTTTTTAACTCAAATAAATTGTTTTCGGGGAGCAAGAAATGTCTAACCCCTTCAAAACATTTCCTCCATGGTTAGAACACCGCTTGTCTCCCTTCCCAAAATAAAAATCCGAGGCGGGCACTGGGGTCATAACCTCCCTTGTCGCAGTCTAGATCTCTTTAGGCAGGGCATTAGGGTGACAAGCCTCCCCTAATTGCAGCCTAGATTTTTACAAGGCGGGGTGCTAGGGAAGTAACGACCTTCCTAGTTGCAGCCGGGATTTTAGAATCGTCTAACTCCCTTCCGCTCGATTTCAATGTTTTCGGATTTTAACGTTTTAAAACCCGGGAGTTAGAGACGTTACTAGGGTTCGACCGAGAACATCTCATTCATGATGTTTCTCTCTGAATCTTATTTTTCGACATAAATTCATTGCCCCATCTTTCGAGCCTCGGCACTTACCATTAATTAAGTGTCATGTTCGAGGGGGTACATAGGGTAATCCCTCGGGATTATCCCCCTTTTACAACAAAAAATGATTTTTTTCCAGTTTTAAAAACTCTAAGAGAGACAATTCTGAATAAACCAATCCACCCTTTCATAGAGCTCTAGGGCCCATAAACACTTCTCAATCCTCCTTTAACCAACTCTAAGTCAATCCTGAAGACTTCCAGAAACCTGAAGCATCTTCAGAACCCGAATACTTGCAAATTAAAAATCCTTTCCCCCACTCAATCAATATTCAAAACCCGAATTCCTCTTCAACCCATTCGACACTCTGAAAGATGAACCTAACAAACCCGGGGAAACTCCTCAAATCAGCCAAGTGATCCAAATACCCCTTAACTCCACCAAGAATGACCAAAATGCCCCTTTACCTCCTCAAAACTCCTCAAAACTCCCATCATTCTCTTAAATCCCGTGAAGGCCCCAAAACAGCCTCAAATCTTCAGAACAACTAAAGACTCTCCAAACACTTCAACCAAACCAACTCCAAAGACCAGCCTTTTCTTTGACTCTTTGAAATCATCCTTTCCTCACTCTTTTTTTTAATCCTATCCTTGGCTTTTAATGAATCTCTCTAAAAGGTTTGAAAGAGGGCAAATCCCGACAATTGGAGACCGAGGTTTCCTCGGGCACCAATCCGAAGTCGTGGTCGTTTCCTCACTTCTAAGGGGTGTAACCCAGTGCGAACCCACACAGAATCTCGGACATGACCAGATAAGTCCTATCCATAGGTAATAATCTCAGAGTCAATTAACGGTTCTTAGAACCGATCTTCCTTCCTAGTTATCATAGGTCAAACTAGGGGCGACTCTAGTCAATTCGCCTTATAGAGGATAAGTCCGCGTGGGGCCCATTGAGAGCGGGTGTAGTGCACACTTGCATTCCCTTTTATGCTTTCTGGGAAAGACGGACGATTTAGTAGGTATTTGAGGGATGCCAGAATAACGGGTTTCCACCCTCCACAGAATGGCAGTTTTGAGGATCTAGGCTTTTAGTCAGACCATGTTTAGATAGACCCCCCCTCATACCGAAAAATCACCCTCCACAATGTCAACACATGATCTTTGAACCACTGGATAAAAACTTGGTTTTGTTCTTTTGTCAGCCAAATGTGGTTTTTCAAAGGATTTTGATGCCTTAACTCAACCATATGGGTTTCCAAATAAGGTTCAACAACATCAAGATGTTGTAAGACAAACAAATGTGCTTGATGAATAAGTGAACGCGAAACTTGCACGATCTTTCTACCAATAACACCTTTACCCTTAAACCTGCCATAGTGTCGTGGTTTTGGGATACCAATAGACTCTGCCTCACTCAAATAATCGGTCACAAACTCCGTGACTTCCTCAGTCACTGTTGCTTCACAATACTCCCCTCTGGTCGATACCTATTCTTCATTCTACTTTTCAGAATACCCATGTACCGTTCAAAAGGGTACATGTACCGTAAGTATACCGGACCACAGAACTGTATCTCTCGAACGATGTGCACAATTAGATGTACCATTATATCAAAGAAAGATGGTGGGAAATACATCTCAAGTTGACATAATGTGATAACAATTTCACGTTGTAGATCATCTAGAGAGGTTACGTCAATTGCCTTGGAGCAAACAGCGTTGAAAAAGAAACATAACCGAGTTAAAGCATTTCTGACATCAGATGGCAATATCCCTCGAATTGCGACCGGAAGAAGATGTAACATCAGTACATGATAATCGTGAGATTTCATGCCTAAAAGTTTTAAATCCTTCATCGATACAATGTTCTTCCAGTTTGAAGAGTACCCAGACGGTACTTTTACCGAGTACAGACATTTGCAGAAACTAATCTTTTCAGCCTTTGAGAGCGTGTAGCATGCAGGAGGTAGGTAGATTCGTTTCCCATTCTCTTGTGGGTGTAACTCCTTTCGTATACCCATGGTTTGCATGTCCTTTCTGATTTTCAATCCGTCTTTTGTTTTGCCGGGTATATTGAGTAAAGTCCCACTCACTGCCTCACCAACGTTCTTCACAATGTGCATGATGTCTAAGCAGTGCCTCACAGAAAGATGACGCCAATAAGGTAGTTCCCAAAAGATAGAACACTTTTTCCAAATGTTTTTCGCCGGTTTTGATGTGTTTCCAAATACATTTACAATGTCCTTAACCTTTTCGTACACTTCCTCAGAGGTCAGAGGTAGACGGGCCACACGAGTTTCGGCTTGACCATTGAACAACTTTCTCTTCGTTACTCGATAAGGGTGATCTTCGGGGAGAAGACGTCGATGACACATATAAACATTCTTCCCACAATGTTTTAAACGGTCCGAACAAGTGTCTTCCTCGCATATGGGACATGCAAATGTTCCTTTAACCGTGTAACCGGACAAGTTCCCATACGCAGGGAAGTCATTGACGGTACAGAACAACAAAGCCTTGAGCGTGAAATTCTCTCTTGCATAAGCATCATATACCACGGTCCCCTCATTCCACAATAGCTTCAGATCGTCGATCAGAGGGGCAAGGTACACATCAATGCTATTACCTGGCTGCTTGGGACCAGATATCAGGAGCGATAACATGATGTACTTTCGTTTCATACACAACCATGAGGGCAAATTGTAGATCACTAGCAGAACAGGCCATGTACTGTGTTGACTACTCAATGTGCCGTACGGGTTCATTCCATCAGTACATAACCCAAGCCTCAGATTCCTATCTTCATGTCCGAAATGTTCTTTGAACCGTCTATTGATGTTTCTCCACTGAGGCCCATCTGCTGGATGTCTTAGTTTCTCATCACTCTTTCTACCCTCCGCATGCCATCGTAAGTTCTTTGCATCTTTCGGATTCGCAAACAACCGTTTGAATCTGGGTATAATCGGCAAATACCAAACAAGTTTTGCTGGAGGGCTTTTTTTCTGAACGGAGGAGTACTCACCATCTTTATGCTTATACCGGGACAACGAACATTTCGGGCAATTGTCCAGATGTTCGTATTCACCCCTGTACAACACACAGTTGTTTGGACACGCGTGAATTTTTTTGTACTCTACTCCCATTGGACACACCCATTTCTTTGCCTCATACGTGGTCGTAGGGAGACCGTTCTCATCCGGTAGCATATCATGAATCAGCTCGAGGAATGCCGTGAAACCTTTGTCACTCAATCCATATCTTCCCTTCAGGTTGAACAAATTCAATATAGCTGTCAATTTCGTGTACTTAGTGCAAGTAGGATACAACGCCGTTTTGGATGCGTCCAACAACCTTTGATACTCATCCGGCCGGTCGACAAAGTTATCCTCAACGTTACCAAGCATCTCGTCAATTTGTTCATCATGATAAGTCGACTCACTGTCAACATTGACTCCGGAAGCGCTTGGGAGTTCTGACTCGTTAGTAGTATCGAATGTCTGCTCGGTTCTTGAGTTACACCGATCGTGACTGTAGGAAGATGAAGCATTATCTTCAACACGTTCTCCATGAAAAATCCATTTTGTATAATGTGGCATGAAACCACGGGTCTTCACATGGAGTTGTACGAGGTTGATGCTTGAATAATGTCTAACCACACCACAATCAACACAAGGACATGGAATTTTCTCCGCCTTTGTCCTGTCCTTGTGTTGCACTGCAGCTTTGCAAAACTCTTTCAGCATTTTGTCAAAATGTTCGCCTCTATCACCATACATCCAGTCACGCTCCATACTACATGTGCAACAGATCACAGGTGTGAGTTAGATCCTTTGTAGAATATGGCCTGTATTAAGTTGCACATGTTTATTTCCTAATGGAGCATGACTGGGATGATTGTCAATTAGTCTAGCCTAACTCTAAGGTTGCAAACACAAAATAAACTACCATTTTAAATTTAAGAAATTGTTGCACTTCTAAAACAAAACCGGTGTTTAAAACAATATTACGAATACTTTTTCTACAAAAAATTTGGCATGACCTTTGCATAATTGTACACATCCCGTGCTTATTATTCAGCACTCACCAAAGTCATCACAACCACAAACATTCCAACAATGGCAGCAACCAACAATTAAAATAAATCAATTCTTTACTAGCTAACTGAAAACCAATTGCAAATTCAGATCATCAAATCAACGCTTTCAATTCTCCACTGTATAAGTTCAAACCGGTTTAGAGATTAACAAAGAATCGAGAGTTAGAATACGTACTTGTTTTTTAAGGATTTATGGACAGGGGAGACTGGTGCCTGAGAGGTAGGCTTCTGTGCGAGAGATGCAGCAATACCACTTCTGATATGTCCCAAGGGAGCAACAAAAAATAAATTAAAAAAAATGCATCAACAAATAGGGAATGAAGCTAAATTATGTACTAGCACTTATATTTAAATACATAATTGCATTTATTAAACAAAAAATAAGGTTTAGTTACTTACTTGTGCACAGTGGAGGAAAGAGGAACAGTAATGGAAGAAGGCGGGAAACAAGAGAGGTGATTCACGGACTTGAATGTAGTGAGACCTGATAAAAAAATTAGATATTGTTAGACATATACACATACATCAAACAATATTAATTACGAAGACATTTTAAAAAAAAACGGCATGACTTTTGCATAATTTTACCTATCCCATGCTTATTATTAAGCATTCACCAACCATTCATCAACACAAATTTCCATCACAAATCAAACTAATACCAACTTTATCTATCAAACCAAATTTTAATAATTTGTGGAAATCAAATACAAAGTAAAATAAAGACACAACTATGCCTATTATTAAGCATTCACCAATTATTCAACAACACAAATTTCAATCATAAACCAAACTAATATATACCAAATTCATTCATCAAACGAAATTCCAATAATTTGTGGAAATCAAATACAAAGTACAAAAGAGAAAAATGATAAGTTAGATTATATTACCGGTTCGAAAATGAATTGCTCTCCGCTCCGCTTTCAATCTACCATCAAATGGTAAAGAAGCTCCTAAGTATTTATCTGTAGAGACACAAAAGAGAAAATGATAAGTTAGATTATATTACAGTGAGTGAAGAGAATGAAGAGAATGAAGAGTTAAATTAAAAAAAAATACCGGTTCATAAATGAATTGTTTTCAGCCCCTCTTCTCAATCGGGCGTGCGAGACTTGTGTAGCAACACCAATCTCTACAGAGGCAACGCATAAAGATTGAACAACATTCAGATCAATTAGAATAATTTTATATTAAACTTAACGACTATACAATACTCATATATATATATAAATACATTCTCACACCTCTACTTCAAACTGCTACTAAAACGGCTAATACCTCACCTACTACAATATTTTTCTACTATGACTGCTTGTTCACGCTCTTATTCAATTATACACTACGAAACGTTCTACACTTACATTACATCTTTCATGTGCTGCACATATAATTGTTTACCGCTTAACACTTCACAGAAATCAACTTAACGCATACATACGAAATTTTCACCCCCTACACACACTTGTCTATTACTACGCTAACACTTTTACTACGCATTTAACTTCTTACACTACTTCAGGGTCTTCCACTCTTTTTTACTAGCACTTTTTCTACTTATCATTTCTACACTTTTTTACTACTTTTATCTACTATAATCATCATTCTGCTCACTCATTACTTTATACACTCTTTCTTCTTTACTATTTCTTTCTTCTAAACTCACTACAAAATTTGATTATTTTTACTTTGCGTTTACAACTTTCATATTCACTTGCTCACACAAGCTACTACTTTCAACACATACACACACGCATTCTTCACTTCACCTACTATTACAGACAACTACTAACTAACTTTTTATCTTTGTATTTCACTTATCGTCATATACACAAATAACACAATAATATTTTATACTATGACACAACCAGACATCATACTACACGCGACACATCTATAATCATTACTCGTTGCTAATTTAATATCATGTTTTCATTGCACTGTACATATACATTTCATAACACTTTCTCTAATTCTCCACATACGCAATACTTTTAAATATATAAGAAACAAACTACTCATACTTAATGCTCATCTTAATTAACAACATATCTTTTACTCGCAATCACTATACTTATATTTATTGCACATATTACAACACTCATTCATACGTTTATAAGCATAATAAATCTAGCCCAAATAAGCTAACCTAACTATACTTAAAAGAAGGGCCAAAAACAGCACAAAAATTCACTCGGACATTTCGTCGAACACCTTGTGTGCATACATAAATTTATTAGTTTAACAACCAAATCTTGCAAAGATTTCACACACAATAAATATCAGCATCCACAATCACAATGTACAACAATCTAACAATTTTAACAACACATTAACAATTTATAAAACAAAACCGAAACAATTGTTAGGGTTTGTTCTCACCTCTGTTCGCCTCTGTTGAGTGGCGGAATGAGGCCGGCGACACCAACCGAAGACCACACCGACGGCGCGACACCGGCGAAAGCAAGAGGAGGAGGAGGGCGGGCGGTCGACGGCTGTGGTGGCGGTGGTGGGTTCGAAATCGCCGCGGAACAGAGAGAGGAGAAGAGGGGTTAATTAGCCCTAATGATCTGTAATTGTTTCGAATCGGGCTGGGGGGCTAATTAAAAGGACCTATTTCGGCGGTTCCTAACAAAGAACCGCCGAAATAGGCCCTTTTTAATTATTAAATAAATTAAAGAGACCTATTTCGGCGGTTCCTAACAAGAACCGCCGAAATAGATGATTAAATTTAAAAAAAGAAAAGAAAAATAGAAACACCTATTTTGGCGGTTTCGTGTAAGGAACCGCCGAAATAGGTCTATTTAATTTTTTTTATTAAAAAGGGCCTATTTCGGCGGTTCATATCTAGGAACCGCCGAAATAGACCCCTTCTTTACATACGGTATATATCTCGGGCCCCTATTTCGGCGGTTTTATCTACAACCGCCGAAATAGGGGCGACGAAATAGACGTTTTTTGTACTAGTGTATGGTTTCCTCCGTTTTACATCCAACAACATTTTTAGTTTTCGTTTAACTTAAAAGATGCTTAAATATTTTCCAAAGTTGATTAAACTTTACTTAGACGATGCTAAAATGTTATATTTTGGTTCAGTGCTAAATCCAAAGTTTTAAAGCTCACATGTGACTTGTGGGACCCAATGAAAACACGTCCACATGTCACATTTTTCATTAGGTCTCACATGTCACACGTGAGCTTAGAAAACTTTGGATTTGACATTGGATCAAAATATAACACTTCGGATTAGAGCATTAGTCTGATGCTAGTTCTAGAAACTGGTTAGGATTTGTTAGACGTAGTCGTTGATAAGTTATTCATAGTTTCTAAGTTATATGCAGCAAGTTAGGGGAAGATTTTAATAATAAAATGTGAATAAATAGGTGAGCAGAACAATTCGGGGTGCGTCTTTTAATTCTTAGAGTTTTAACCATTAATTGTTTTGTGTTTTCTTTGTTTAATAAATTATTCTCTTTAATTCTGTTGTTAATTTAACCTCTGATTAGGTTATTAAAATTTCCTTAAGAAAGTTATGTTTTCCCATTTTGTTAGTCGGATTAGTTTTCTCAATGAGGTTTATTAAATTTTTTAATTAACTGAAAGAGGTCCCTACGTTTGACAACCCACTTAATCACTATTTCACAAAGCGATAGGCACACTACCTAGGTAGAGATAGTCACATATTACTGCTACAAGTTCCTTACTCCCAACTGGTTAGATAAAAAAATAGAGCAGGAAGCATCCCAAGGTTCAGAGGAAGAAACATAAGCAAACTCACACTAAAATATCATCTGAAGCACGAGAGTGCTTCAAATAAGGGCAGAGGCTACGGATCCATTGTCCATACCCAAGGATATCACTAGCAAACATTGACAGAATCCTGAGAAAAAACAGGAACATAAATTAGACTCAACCAGTGAATCATTTGCCGAAGTAATGCCCACCAACCCACCCATTCAGAGTCCTTAGTGTAAATTTGTGCCCCGCCTAGATGTGAACTTTGTGTGCCTTCCTGTGGCACATAAGATTGGTGACGAAGGACAGGTGCATCGAAACTCGCACAGAGATGACAACCTATGTTTGTGCTGGGTGGAAAGAGCCATGGCCCCAAAGTCCAGGCATTCGAAGGGGGACGAAGGCCTGGAATCTGTATGCATCGCTGAGCCCGCTCCTAATCAAAACAAATTAGTTAGAATTGATGTGATTCGGGGATTAACTTGCTATGAGGCATACTATTGTTGTTTATTTTCTCTACTTAGACCTATGTTTTCTGTGTGGTTGCTCTAGTTTTGTCCTAGCTAGGAACTCTCCTAAGCTGTGTAGAAATATGGTCAAATCATGCTACTTTCGTAGCCCCCTTATAAAAAAATGTAAAACCAATACAAGAGTGTATATAACCCATTAAGTTCGGAAAATATAATTTAGAATATAGTACAAGCGCATAGAATATTCTCTCTCTATATATATAGTTTTGAAATGGGAAGTGAAAATACAAACACATGGTGTTCCAAAACCAAGTGGTTTCTCTTTAGGGGAACCCACAATGGTGGCAACTTTTTAAACACATTTCTAGGTGTCATGTTATCTTAAAATGATATTTTGCTACTTAAAAACTATAACCAACTATTATTCACTACAATAACAAAGTTTTTTTAATGCTCTCTTTGTTAGTCAACAATAAATAAATTATGACTATTTAGATGCAAGTGAAAATAAAAATGGGAGAGACACAAGTAGGTGAGGCACAGTTGGTCATAAAAAGTGAGGTTCTTATTTAAGAACCCATGAGAGAGAAAATAGGATGATTAAACATTTTTTAATTTCTTACTGACACTAGAAGGTAAATTCAAGCCAATGTGAATAGCCCACTATTCATGGTCAACGACGATCGAAATGGTTTTGAGTTTTATATATCCTAGTAAATTGGTCTTATTTATGCAGGATTCAAACCAATTTTATTTATGTCAAAATGGTTTCAAAGTTTAGAGAGAATCATTCAGGGATGAAATTCTGCATGGACTGTTGGTGGTTGAAAAGTAGATCACTATGGATGAGAGATATGAGTAAGAGAGATGGATTATGTGTGGGTGGGGTGGTGGTCGTGGACAGGGAAGTGAATATTGGTCGCTAAAATGGTGAGCAGCTGAGAGTTTTGGTACCATTCAGTGAATCAGAGTTATAAGTTCAATTGACATTAGTTGATAAAAACCTAATATGGGAATATCAGTAAAAAATAGTTTGCTCAATGTATTCTCTCACAAGGGAAAAACGTAGGTACAATGTGGTATCTTTATTGAATATATGGTTGTATGAATCTATGAGCAGTATTACAGAGAGTAATATATAGGACTACAAGCAACGAGTAGACAATTAAGCCAACGGCTAGACCTAATGTAACATATATTAGCTAACAACAATAACAACTAATACATATAGAAAGGAATATAAATGGATTCTAACACCCCCTATTATGTTCAACTTGTGGAATAAGTTGGTCTTGTAATTTATGTAAGCCAATTTTCTTGAGGATGTCAGTGTAGCTCTTGTCGGCAGTGGTTTTGTCATGAAATCTGCAAACTGAATGAAATACCCCGAAATCAAAAATAGTGATTAATTAGGCTAATAAAGATTTTTAAGGCTTAATTATGCCTAAATAAACATGAGGGGACAAATCCCGTAGAAAACGGATTAAAAACACAAACGAACCTTAAAGCGTGTTTTTCGAGGAAACCGGGAAAACACGACTTTAAGCGGGTTAAATAGACTCGTAATAATTTTAGTCAACCAAATAGTCATTATTAAACCGTATTGAAGGTCTAGAACCAATAAAATTAATTAAATGAGAAAATTCCAGAAAACGGGGTTCGGGAGTGATTAGTGCAAAAAAATTGGGAAGTTGTGGGGTGTAAATGTAATAAAGCAAAAATTGACCCTTCCCCTTGTAATATTGGAGCCGGCCCCTAATATGTATACTGGGCACGTTTTGCCTTCAAACCCACACCCCCTCTTAATTTATCCTAACTCACAAGAAGACAAATACATAAAGTAGAAAAAGTAAAAGAATTCTCTCTCCTGCCTTACCAGCCCTCTCTCACATTTTTCTCTGCCCAGCCACTCCTTCTTCTTCCTCTCTTCCTGGCATGGCGATTTGAGAAAGCCCTTACAGCAGCTCACTTTCCTCCTATCTCTGAGAGCCCAAATCATCTCCAAATCCCACAAAAATTATACCGTTGAATTCCCCTCGCTTTGGAGATCGTTTTCCACCTTTCAAAAATAAAAAATCTCTAACTTCATTTCCATGGGTGTAACCATTTTTGGAGCTTGAAGGTGACCATTTGGAGCCCCACCTTCTTTTTGATGTTCTAAGGTAAGAAAGGAACTCAAGTCCTTCTCTTTTCCAGTTTTCCTTTGTAAAATAAAAAACCTACGTTTGAGCCCATTGTTCCTTGTCAGCCGGTTTTGGCATTTCGAAAGAGGAGATGAAGCGTTGCCATTTTACTACCCAAAAATTCATTTAGAAGTTCAAGGTAAGATTTCCTAAGAGCTTTAAGTGTTTCTCATAAGTTAGGGTTTAATACCTAAGTTAGGAAATTTACTAGCTTGTGTGTGTGTGCCTTGGAACGTGGCTGTAGCTTGGCCTAATTAAAGTCAAGAAACAAGGAAACCAGAACAAAGAAGGAAAGAGGAGCAACAAAGGAAAAAGGAGAGAAAGGAAAAAGGAATAAGAACTTAAGGTAATGAGTTACCTCTGTACAGATTTTAATGTTTATGTAAGAATAAGTATATTGCCTTAGCAATGGTTAAACTACTGTAACAGTAGGAAAGAAATGAGTATATTAGTATTGATTGTATAGGTGAATTAGAAGCTTTTGAAACAAGTAAATAAAATGCTAAGTGTGAGTATTAAGTGTGTGGCAAGTGTTAGGGATTTGGTGTGAATAATGTATATATTGAGCAGGGATGTAAACTATGCTGAGTGAGCAAATTAATGTGGTGAGAATACTTAGAAATGTAGGGAAACTCTATCAAATTTTGGCTAGGAATCAAGGGACTTGAGTGCTGTTTGAGAGGAAAGAACATGGATATGTTCAGAGAAGAAAATGTGTGATTATCACCTTGGTTAGTGTTAGGAGGAAGTGGAGTAGTTGAGTAGAACTAGAAATGGAGTAATGTAAGTTGTTTAACTAAGTTGGGCTAGAAGAAGAACCATTTAGCTAAGTGGAAAGAAGAAAGGAAAATCTGTAGCAGCAGTTTAGGAAGAAAATCTGTAACAGAGTGAAAATGTGTTAAGTTAACAGATTAGTATAAAGATTGGATTAGGTTAGTTTTAAGTGCCTAATTAATGTTAAAACATGCTAGATTATATGTAGGAAGATTAGGGAAGAGGTTGGTAGAAGTTTGGAGTTGATGCAGAATAAAAAACAAGTAAATATGGCATTACTGCACCTGGTCCGGGTTTATAAACCGGTACAGAAACCCGGACCAAGCTTAAAACATGGTAGAACGTTATACAAATGGAGTGGTTCGGGTTTACAAACCGGTACACAAACCCGGGCCACCCCTAAATTACACCCGAGATTAACCAGACATTGTGGTCCAGGTTTGTAAATGAGTACACATACCCGAACCACTCATAAATCGTACCCGAGAGTGACCAAAGGTATTGGTCCGGGTTTGTAACCCCGGACACAAACCCGGACCACCCCAAATTCTTCACAGATGCTATTTTAAAGCCATTTTAAGATAGGGACTTGGTGGGTACTGATAGTATAAGGTAATTAAGACTTGATTAATGATGTTTAATGGTCATTAAGGCTATAAACAAGCTTAAAAAGTAATTTAAAGTAAGTGACTTAAGTAAATGGATTTGAATAATAATGAGTTAGTAAGTATAAAACGGGAAACGTTAGAAAAGTAATAAGTAAGGTTAATTATAGATAATTAACCGCCCAACTCTATGTATATGATAGGATTTGAATAGTCGAACACCGAAGGGGAGTCGGTGAGTCCAAGGTCAACGATGAACGGTATAAATTTCTCATGCCTTGTATGCTACCTTGGCTACTCTTATTTGTGTGTTTGTGTGCTATGTGATCACCTAAATAAGATAAAAAGCACGAATCGGATTTATTGCACTTTCTTGTGCTTACATTATATTGTTTTTTGTTGGATGCTTATTTAAACTTTCAGTTTGTATAATTCATGAAATGAATGGATGAGAATGAAGTGTGTGTGCCTTGATGTGTATTGTATTGACCAAGTAATGTAGAAAAGGACTTCTAACTAATTCCTAACTAGCTAACATTTATAACATTAAGAAATTGGTAAATTGGAATGAGTAGAAGTCCGATATAGCTTCGGCCACACGTGAGGAGTAGGAGACACAAGAGGTTGGATCCAAATCGTGGCCTTAATCTTTTCCATGGTCCAAACCCCTTAAATGGGTAGCAACCTGGATAAGTGAGCCACCCTAAAGCCCGGTGGTGGGACGGTGTAGTCCTTGCCCGAAGGTCACACCGACTTAGCATGAGTATAATGTAAGTAAGTAAGAAAGTAAGTAAGTATTTGTATGAGTAAGAGTAAGACCGTGTAAGTCGTATGGTACCGAGTAAAAGAGTAAAGAACATCCAATTAACCCGGATGGGTAACTGGCTAACCAAGAATGTGTAAGGATTTGTGAAGTGTATTGCTATACTGTGTGGCTTGTGTATTGCCTTCAGGTTGTATGTAATGTATCCTTGTATGTATGAACTTTGTATGAATGTATTAATGTATGTAATAGCATGTATGCATGTATAAAACGAACTCCATGTATTCAACCAATTAGTCGGTGTACCCTCGTTAGCACGCGGGGTATGCGAAGTGTTGGAACCCAAGGTTTTGCTGATTATGGTAACAAAGTAAGTCTGGTGACAGAAGCAATATCACTGATAATAGCATCAGAGTAAGTCTGGGCGATGAACGAGTCTGACTGCGGAAGGAGTCGTTCTGCGACACAAGATTCTCATGGAAAGTTCTAGAAGCTTAAAGGAGACCTTTTACTGTTAGAACGTAGAGAAAAACATGGAAAAAAACTGTCACACACATTCACATATGATCAGGCCCGAAAATCAAGGCGGTCAAGGGAATAGAGTGCCAGAACGAGTCCCTCTGCAGAGTAGTTGCGACAATTTCGGAGTATGCTTGACCAAGAGGACGTGGAGCACCATCATGAACGTTATGGCTACTAAATAGGAGCAGTTACTTCGGGTATTTTCACTATTTAAGCCGGTAGAAGTCATTTGTAATACTTGGAGCTCTTCACTTCCATATTTCTAGAGAAAGAGAGTCATATTGAGAGAGATATCATTTTCAAGAGATTCTAGTGAGACTTAGTCAATCAGCTTAGGTATTTATTACCTAGAGAGCACACATAGAACACTCCCCTTTACTCCTTGTGACGCATTGATCAAAACCGAGAGTAGAACGAGTGTTGGATGAGACAGAATACTTCTGTCGAATCCCAAGATAGGAAGCTAGGTTGTAATTCACATTGAATTTCAATACAAGCAGAATCCTATCTTGTTAAGTTTAAACAAAAGCTTCCGCGTTATTATTTGCTGCATACATTTATTCTTCAAGCAGAGTTGGTCTGAGACTAACACCTCAGACCTACTCGGTCAGCACCCCGATCCCATCACGAAGTTTATGCGCAACTTTTGCTGAGCCCCTTGGGGCACTGTTTTAAATTTTACAGGTGCTCATGAAGGATGACGGTTGTGATGAGACCAAGATTTCTTTTTGTGTAGTTAGTAGTTTGGGGATTTGTACCGAGTTGTACACGGCTGAATGCCTTTTTGAATAGCCGGTGTACCATGTGGTACACCCTTTTAGATATTGTAAGAATGATGGATTTGGTAGAAATGAGTAGGTTGGTAAACTCATGCGTTTTTTGTAAACTTGAAGAAGGGTTGTAATTGATCATGCTTTTGGATACTCGGTAATTGAAAGTTGTAAGTAAATGATGTAAACATATTTGTGAAGTATTTACGAAAGCTTAGTATATTCTGATTATCAGACCGTTACTGTATCTAGAGTAGGCCTTGCTAGCCGTATGGGCGGTTAGCGGCATTGTTTCACCCACCGTAGTATGTGTAATTCCGCTGCGAGTAGTAAGATAACCGAGACGATTGGACAGTAAGTATAGGTTTAGCGGTAGGGGTGTTACAATAATGGTTGGAGATATGTTGAACAACTATCAAACCTTCTTGTATTTGATGTCAAACATAGTGAATGTCTATTTCTATGTGTTTTGTTCGTTGATGCTGAGCTGGATTCTTTATGATGAATACAACAGATTTGTTCTTACATTTCAACGGAATAGGCTTGATTGTTTAAACTCCTAGCTTGTGTATTAGCCTACTTAACCAAGCAAGCTCACACATCACAATCTTATCGGCATGATATTCAGCTTCTGCTAATGATAGAGAAATGCTACCTTGTTTCTTTGATTCCCAGGCGATTGACGAGCCTTCAATCAGTATGTAGTCACCTGAAATAGACCTAGTTGTTAGGAAACTTACCCAATCACTGTCACAAAAGGCAATATAGGAATAATATTGAAAGAGAATCCTATAATTAATGGTGCCCTTGATATACTGCAATAGATTAAGAACAACATCCATATGTTTGTCTTACTAAAGAAACTGGCTAAGTAACTGAGTGGTGAAGTTGATATCTAGTCCTGTGTGGACAATATAATTTCACTTACCAACTAGACTTCGATATATGGTAGGATCTTTTAGTGGTTCTCCATCATTTCTTCCCAAACTTTGATCAAGCTATAAGGGTGAAATAATAATTTTCCTGTCTAACATGTCAAATTTTTTCAATAGATCTGTAAAAAATTTCTTTGTGATATTACTAATCATGGGCTATGATATAGAATTTCATGCCTAAAAAATGTGAAGAGTTATCTGTTATCCTGAATTTCCTATCCAAACTGTCCTTTATATTCTTGATTTATTGAGCATCCCTGTAATGAGCAAATAATCTACATAGAAGGTAAGTAACATGGTCATTGAGTTTCTTCAAAAAAATAGGTAGTCTTGAAAGATTTAATATATCCCATACGTTCTAAGAAATCTCTAAGCTTTGGAGACTGTTAGCCGTATATATTTGTATATTATTAGGCATATATATTTTGTACTCAGTTTATCTTTAAGCTATTTAGATATTATCTTCAGGCTATTGGGATATTATCTCTAGTAATTGTTTATAGGTTTGTATTATATAAACACTTTGGACGATTAATGTGAGAGAGGGAATTATCTTGTAACATGGTATCAGTCGCCTAGGTGTTTTCTCTCTTTAATCAACTTCTCCTCTTCCCGCCACCATTAATTTACCATGGTGTCATCTTCCAAATTCCACCCGGCCCTTGTCGATACCAATATTTGAAATTTTATTCCCGTTGTCCTTGATCTAGAGACTGTTCAATATAGCTCCTGGGCAGCCTATTTTGCAATCACACAACTGCGTACGAAGTGCTCGAACACATTCAGCATGGCGCCTCTCCTCCATCCACCGACGTTGATGCTGCCGCCGACACTGCGGTTGCCACTCCACGACGGAGCAATCCACCTTTAAGACCACGGCGGCAACTCCCACACCGGAGCAAACCACAGAGACCGCTGTTGCCACTCCCACGTCATCGACTTCCGAATCACCTTCCTCGGCTGAAGCAATCACCCTCTGGCATTGTCTCGATGCCATCGTTCTTCAGTGGATCTACGGTACAATATACAACGATCTACTGCACACTATTATCAACTCAGACTCTACTGCGTTATCCGCCTAGACTCAGTTGGCGGCTCTATTCCAGGATAACCGTTACACACGCGCGATACATTTGGAACAATAGTTTTCTAACCTTTCTCTTGATGATTTAAACAACGTTACTTTACACTGTCAGCAGCTTAAAATATTGGCTGATCAGCCCGCCAAGGTCGGCTCCCCGGTCTTCAATACTCGTCTTGTTCTGCAGCTTGTCGTCGGTCTCAATGATAGCTACTCCGGTATTGCTACGCTGATTCAGCAAAGTGAACCCTTGCCGATTTTTGCAAAGGCACGGTGATAAGCTTCAGACTTATCATATTTTAAAAACTAGAATTGTAAGAATATTAGTTAAAAAAAGGATAAAATAGCTAGTATTTATATTATCTTATATATAAAGTTTATTTTATTAGTTCAGACTTATGTTTGGTATGTTTTTCATGTTAGGAATAAATCTCAAATCAAAGGGTGAAGTTTTTCCGGGCATGATACCAGATGGCCCATTCATGGCATGAGTATAGAGTAGCACAAAGGTGTCTTTTGGTGAAAAGGTGTCTCATGGTGAAAAGGTGTCTTTTTGTGAAAAGGTGTCTCATGGTGAAAAGGTGTCTTGTGGTGAAAAGGTGCCTCAAGGTAAAGAGGTGTCTTTTAGTTGGAAAGATGTCTTTTGGATGGGAAGACACTATGGAAAGACATCATTTGGTGATGTGTCTTTCCCTACCAATACAACTAGGGCAAAAGGTATCCTTTTGGTAAAGACATGTCTTGGAGGTGTGTCTTTATGGAAAGACATCATTTAAGCTATATATCTTTCCATAGAATCACTTTTAACACCTATAAATACCCTACCCATGTGATCATTCGAGAACACACTACACGTCATCATTATTGATCATCCACGACTCAAACTTCATAAAATCCATACCGCTTCTACCAAAGAAGTTCTGCGCATCCATTCACGAAGAGAAGAGAAGATTTCTGTCGGATTAAGGCTATGTCAAATTCCCATTTTCTCTTTGTATTTCTTCCTTTATTTTTATAGATGGTGAAGTAGAATTCCTTGTTGTTCTTAGTTAGGGATGAATTCTTCTTTGTAAACAATATGATCATTCCAATATAATTTCAAGCATTCATTAAGATTTAGTTCTTCTTGCAAGTGAATATTGTTGGCCACTTATTATCTTTTTGTAAATTCTACTTAAGGATGACCAGTCACGAGTAGAATAAGTTAAGAAATCTTAATGGTCTTTTTGTTATCTTCTATGATTTAGGAGTTAGAATTTAAGATTACAAATTAATCCATGTTTCCCCACTATCTTGTTAGTTTCGTGGCATTGCTAACAATATTTTTTGTAGGGGTAAAGAATGTACAAAATTAATTAAAATAATAAAATAAATCCTACAACTCAACTACAGGTAGCAAAAATCCCAATCGGAATATAGTGTAAGTAAATTACGACCAAGAGTATCGAACCTAATGGACTCAGTAGAAAATTAGTCATAATCCTAGTAATTGCCTATTCTAAACAAGGGGGAAATTGAATATTAATTCTAAACTAAAAATAACTAACTATTAATCCTAAAAAACAGAGTATTTACAACGAATTATCCTTGATTCGGGATAATAATCAACATAAGAACAAGTATGATCACAAGGTCAAATTAGCAAGTCTCGAATTAAACAACTTTTGAACACGCCGAATGTGATGCCGGACATAAGATGCATGGCACATTCAAGAACTTTGAATGTGCCGGACACCAGACACCCAGCATTGCATCCGACAATGTCAAAATGTCAAGATTGTTTTCCAGTTTCTTGTCGAAACAAACACTCTCAATCCATATCGAATCTAGCAAATATAATGCCAATAAACGAACAGGAAAGAGGAGAATAAAATGGTTAATTCCAAATCTTAGGTCTTGTTGCCCATCCATAGAACAACAAACTTTAAGACCACTAAGATCCCTTGACAATTCTTTGAGAATTTTGAAGAAAAGGTGGACAAGTAGCGAATTTAATTCCATTTTACACAAAGACTCAAATCTTAGTTTAAAACTTGCAAACTTTATTGATGATCATAAATGTTTTAAAAAGAAGATCATTCCTAACCAAAGGTAACATGGAATTCTACTCAACCATCTATACAAAATGCAAGAAGAAAATGCAAGAAGGTAAGAGAATTGCTCATAGCCTTAACCCAACAGGAGATCTTCTTCTCTCTTCGTAGATGGTTGCGCAGAACTTCCATCGACACTAACAATGGGATGGATACGGCATGTGAAGAATGGAGTGTATGGGATGTTGAAGTGTGTTGAAATGTGTTGAAATGTGTAGGCTCTCGGCCTATTTATAGACTTCACTTCTCATGTGTGCCGGGTGGAATGCCGGATCAGTTGTATCCAGCACTACGTGTAAAATGTGCCTTTTAACCGTTAATTAAAACTCCAAATTAGCGAAAAGATACTTGTACCAAACAGGTTATGTCCGGCACCATACCCGGCATCGACTAATTTGTTAACGGTAATGAATTGCTAACTTCTATCATGGTGACTTCTCATTTGTGTCGGCAAGGATGTACCCGGCACTGCATCCGACATGCCTTCTGTTTGCTCCACTTCTGCCGTGAATCATACTTCCGGCGTCATGCCCGACATCAATTGATCAGAATTTATTCCTTGCATGAAAATATAGAAAACATAAGTCTGAACATAACTAATAAACTTTATATACAATATAACATAAATACTAGCTATTTTAACCTTATTTGACTCTTATTTCTATAATTCTAGACTATAATATATGACAAGTTTGAGGCTTATCAAGGCCCTACACTTACCATTTGCTAGTCCTAGAGCAAAACTTAATCAGAAAAAGAATAACTACTTATGCACAAAACAGATAACCATAATAATGACAACTAGATAAATCAATTCTAACTACCAGACTCTAATTCACAAACATCAATTAATCCTCCGTATTCCATCAAAAACATACTAAGGGTTATAAAATAAAACATTCAATTTCAAAAACCGATCAAAAACTCTTGGGCTATTTTTCATAAGGGAATCTGTAGTCTTTCCTTTTTCCGGTTTTCAACATTCAACCCTATTTTGAAAGGGTTTCTGAATGTGGCCAAGACCCTCATAAATGGTTTTCATGAATCAGCCCTATTTTTCAAGGGTTTCTGAACATGACCATGATTTTTTTTATTCAAGTAGAGGGGATTTAGAAATAAAACAAAAGGAAAAACTCTCGGATGTTTCTTTATTCTAAGGCAATGTTTGCAACCTCATAGAATATAATACTTCTTTTTTAAGAAGATATATATATTTTTTAGTTATAATCCCTATTTAAGATTTCACCCAAAAGACATTTCATTGATTCGAAAAGAAGGTTTAAATATTACCCAGAAGTAAATCAGAGATAAAAATAGGAGTAAGGTCATATACTCATGCTAATAAAGAGAGTCATGAAGTTAAACTCAAAATCTAAAAGTCATTAGAAAGCTTACCTCTTGAGAGAACAACCATTTATCATTCCCTAATCTTACTTTAATCAAAGAGCATGCAAAAAGTTTAGTAGAACATTAATAAGACTCTCAACTTATACATATTTATTATATACTTATACTCATTTTTTTATTTTTTTATGAAAAAATATATATATATTTAAAATAAAATAATTTTAAAAGGGGGGACCCCTGCCCTACACTTGGTAGGAACACTGTCCCCAGTGTTCAAAGAAAATAAAATAAATAATTTCATAAAAGAGTTTAAATAAAAAAATAGAAGAACAAGAAAGAAACACTCCCTTGATATGACGAGTCCAGATGGAGGGGCCCGACACTTAGCCTTTGGCTACTTGGCGGGAAGATCAGAGATCTTTGAAGAAATGGAGACAGACTTCGCATGCTCCCTTGGATTAAGTTGAGTTTGAGACGGGAGTTGACCAGGTGGTCTAGGTTGAGCAAGAAGTTGCTGCATTTGCAACTGCAACGACTTATGCTCCTTGCTAATGCTCGAGATCTCCTCATGAGCATCTTGGGTTTTGTTCATCCACTGGTGGAGCAGAACCCTTTAATGACGGCTGATTAATCATGACATTAACACAAACCGTGATTAATAGGAGGGCCGAAATTAATTAACGACGTTTATAAAATTAACTGTTAGCAATTATCGATCGGAGGTAGGTGCGCTTTTTTTTAGAACGGACTTTAGATGACGGTTATTAGTAAAACCACCATGTAAAGCCTCGTGTTGACGCACGCTTTACTGTCAACGGACTTTAGATTACGGTTTTACTAATAACCGTCATCTAAAGTCCCCGCCCATTGATGGTCAACGACGCCGTTTTGACCAGACGCCAAATATTTCCCGCATTATTTGATTTTTTTGACGCCGCGCGTAATCTAAAAGACAGTTAACGACGTCGTTTTAACAACTTATTTTAGATTAAAAAAACTTATTATAAATGTGTTGCGTATGTTTGATCGAATAAGACTCATGGCTCAATGGCCGCGGGTACATGAGTCAACACCATCAATCTTGAGTTCGAATCCCAATATAGGCCAAATATTTTTTGCGCTATTTTTTAATTTTGTTAGACTTTAGATTACGATTTTCTGCTTAACCGTAATCTAAAGTCCTTTTAACTAGAAGATTTGCCCGTTTACTCTACACACTTATGGTAACCTCTACTTCTCTCTCGCGCTATCTCCCTTACTAAAATCGCCTTTGCACTCCCGTCACCTTACTAACGGCCATCGCCACCGTCGCTCCCATCACCTTTGTCACTCCCATTGCGCCAGTCACCACCCATCTACCACTGGTCGTCGCCGTCGACGTCTCTAACACGTACTGGGTATGGGATCGATCGATTGTTTTTTTTTCTAACTTTGTTCATATGCATGTCAATTGCTAGTTCTAACCTCATTTCTGTCGAATCCTGAGAGTGTAATGACAAATGTTCTAACCCTGTTCATATATTTATGCACAGATTTATAGTTAATTGAAACCTAGTTCGTGGGCTGATTTCTGCACTAATTGCCCACTTCGGTGCTTACTAACGATAATTTTGCAAACCAAATTGTAAACTGCTGTAGTGATGTTTCTTTGTTTATTGTTTTGAAGAGTAAATTTTATTTGGTTATTCAAAGCATTTAGTTTTAAAATTAATACATAGTAGTGTAGTTTTAAAATACAAAATTAGTGTATAAGTAATTCTGATGGTGCGTGCGAATTTGATTTTGGTAAAAGTGATTTGGAAATGTTAGGAATATAGGGGAGATACTGTTGAATTTTTTCTGCGGTTTAACTAGCATTTTAACCTTGATATTTTGAAGAATTCTAATGCTGTCATTTTTTGTTTATGCATAAGGACTATGACTTTATTTTGGCCGATCAACCTCAACCGTCTTAGCATCAACTAATCGTCTACCAGGGGTAAGATTTTACATATATACATATAGTATTTGACAAACTACCAAACATAGTTATCCGCCCAAGATATACCTAATAGAGGTATATCTTCGCCAGTCCCTGTCGGGACTGCCCATGATTGTTAAATCTCACACCTGGAGTGTGAATGTGTTTTTAATATGTACTTTACTGATTATTTCAGCAGTATTTCTTTATTGTTCTTCGAATGCATATATTATTGATTAATATCGTAATATCGTGCATTTGAAGAACTACAGAGAGATGCTGTCGAAATTTTCAATAAATTACATATTAAAAACATGTTCATCGGTGGGATTTAATACTCATGGATGGATTTAGGTTGATAAAATACAAAAGTGTAAAGACTCTGCCACGGGTGACGGTATGAAATGGTCGCCTTCATATAAATAGCTAGAAGGAGATGGAACGTTCATGGATTTACAGCGGAAAGTTAGACGACAAGTTTTTAGAATGAGTCAATAAGTTATGCACGGTGTTGGTGAACAATTTGAAACCTTCAGACAAGGGATACCTATTTTGTCTGTGTATCGAACTGCCAAAACAATCTGAGATATAGCGGCGTTGAAACAGTTAAGGAACATCTGATCCGTCGCGGTTTTACAAAAGATTTCCAAGACATAATCCGATGGCATGGTCAGAGTGTTCGATGTTATTAAGCCTGATGGAGGGGATAATGGTCAGGAAAACATAGAACCAGGACTCGGAGATGATACAGTTATGGGTGATCCGGAAGACGTTACAGATGACATTGAGCCAGATTTCTGGGACGATGACATTGAGATTATGCTCGAAGATGTGGAACGACATCACTCTAACATGCCAGACAAGTATGAAAATTTGTTGGATTCATCCAAAACACCACTGTACCCCGGGTGTGACCCTACAAAGTTAAGCAAGTTGAGTGTCGTCCTCAAACTATTCAACTTGAAAGCGAAATATGGCTAGAGCGACGTAAGTTTCACTGCCCTATTGGAACTATTGAAATACGTTCTTCCGGTGGTCAATGTTTTACCAACGACTACGTACGCAGCCAAAAAAGCTGATGTGCCCAATGGGTATGGAGTACCTGTAACACGCCAACTCATAAAACCATGACCATCTCATAAACCTCCAGTTACTCATATTAACATTACAGCGGAAACTTCTACAAAGTTAGTGTTACCGTCATTAGTCACCCACATGACTAACTAGGAATTCTAAATACTCCAAGATCTAGCTACGGTCTGATGGACCCGAATATACCAAACATAAGTTAATACTAAATCTTTACATAATACATATTCTCAGTACAAAGTATCTCATACCCTAATACATCATACTACAACTTATACCCTCTACTAAACGAGTGTACATGCACAACTCGTGTAACAAAAAGGAAAACATCCCGAAGTACTTCTACCCGCTCCTACTCTCAGGACGGTCGTCTTCTATCGTTTACCTGCCAATTATAATATGGATGCCCCGAGGGGCTCAGCACCTTCGTTGGTAAAGGTTAAAGTGTAGCCCCCAAGCTAACGGGGCTACGCACGACTACATTGTCGTAATCATGCGATTGATTATATAAACAACATTAATAAGAAGTACAATAAACACAACGCAATATATGAAACAATTCATAGCTCAAACATATTGAACGACTTAATAAGCGTTCCTTAAGTAAGCGAGTTAGTTTTTAACTCCTTAAGTTTGAGAATCATGTAGTTCTCATATTTCCTCTTATCTCAAATATGACAACCGTTCTTTAAATAGATTCAGTTATACTTAGTCCATTGTTTATTTTTGTCGGGTCAAAAGTAACCCTAGCCAACAGTCGAGAACTGCGCTGGTTGAATAAACAATAATTCTCAAATTAGTTGGGATTTAGGTAGATCCCACCACACCATCATAAACTGGCCTCCCACCTCAAACTGTAATTCAAGGTGGCCGGGTCTATTTGTCGATCCTAGGCGATAAGTCCGAAGACAAGCCCAATGGAGGTAAACTCTAATGAAAGGTAACCGACCTCCTACTTAATACATGCATGACCGAACCATTTCAGATTCCTCACTCCCCCAAGTTCTAGTTAATAGAAGTCTCAAAGACGAAGGTGTTAGTTAAACCTCTTTCGGGTATTAACCAACTAATATTAGGGAGTGTTATGTTCTCATACAATTGTTTACTAAACATAGTTAGTAAGTCCTCATGGTAAGTTGTGTTAGTTTTATACAACACACAACAAATACAATAAACTGGTTGCATGCTTTATCTTGTTTAGTCAGAACATATAAACAAATAGCACATAAGCCTAGGGACACCTCGTTAGCAAGCAAGCTACAAGAAAACCATACCATTCACCGTTAATGTCGGTTGTCTATTCTCCTCTGGAGTTCCTCTTACTCAAACCCTAAAACATTCACCGAATTGGGTGGTTGATTCCTTGTAATTAACCTAGCTTATTTACTCACTAAGGATTCCCGACTAACAACATCTATGTCACTGTAGTTTAAACTTAACCACTTAAGTTGTTTACTTCTCATTATTCCCTACACTTGTTCACACCCTTAAAGACCATAAAATGTCACCAAACAACCCCTAACAATCATATAATAACATTACCTAACAAGCCCCCTTCATTTACCTTCTAAAACCACCCTTTTATGTACAAATTGAGCTGGTCCAGGACATGGTCCGGACCTAAGGTCCCGACCAATGTGTCTGATGCATTCTCGGCCATATTTATGGGGTGGTCTGGGTCTTTGTACCTGGCCTAGGCCCCAGACCACCTCTGAAGTAGATTTTCGGCAGGTTTTTAATGCTGGTCCGGGACTTTATCCTAGGACCAAGTCTCGGACCATGCATTAAACTGTTAAATTTTACAGTTTTGAACTTCATTCTCCACTTGTTCTTTTGTCCAATATTCTTCTAATCTCTCCACATGTATCCCAACATGTTATAACACCATTTAGACACCTTAACCCTCTCTTCATTGGGTTACAACTCCATTACATATCCACCCAAATATTGTAATTTATTCACATTTAAAGCCTTGTGAAATACCCCGTATTTAAAAATAGTGATTAATTAGGCTAATACGTAATTTAGAAGCTTAATTAAGTATAAATAATTATTAGGGAACAAATCCCGAAGAAAACGGATCCTTAAAATGGATTAAAAACATTACCGAACCTTAAAGCGCGTTTTTCGAGGTAACCGGGAAAACGTGTCTTTAAGCGGGTCAAATAGACTCGTAACAATTTTAGTCAACTAAATATTCATTAATAAATATTAGTGAAGTATTAGAACCAATAAAATCAATAAAACGAGAGATTAGTAAAAACTGTCAAAAACGGGAAGTTGTGGGGTAGAAACATAAATAACCAAGAGTTATGTGTCCACTTTTAAAATAAAAAGTAAAATGTATTTGTGTGTGTGGGCTGTCAGCCGATGGGCTTTCCCCCCCCCCCCCTCTATTTCACTCTCTCACACACTCCTCTCTATTAACAAACAAACAAAAATAATTAAAGCAACCCACACTCTCACAATTCTCTCTCCTATCTCATTTCTCCCTCTCTCACGTGAAGCCCTCCTCCTTCTTCTCTGATTTTCTTTCTTTCTTCCATTGCAACCGATGGCCATGGAGAACTAGAGAACCCACACAAAATCATCTTCTCTCCTTTGTATCTCTCTCTACACTCTTCCAAAAATTATAAAAACACCACCATTGTCTTCCTCTCCTCAAGAGCTACAATTCTATCTTTCCAAAATTCGAAAACACCAACTTTCGATTTTGTGGGTATATCCCATTTGAAGTTTCAACACCACCATTGGAACCACCTTGGTCTCCTTGTTCTTTTGAGGTAAAAATCTCTTTCAAACTCCTTCGTTTTTCTTGTCTTATGGGCAAAACGAAATCTAGTGAAACCCTTGTTTGCCTCTTGTGTCTAGCCGACTTTGGGCTCTTTGGAAGGTGGGAAACTTTGTGCTTGAGCTCCAAGTACTTCATAAACCTTGAAGGTAATGATTCTAAACCCTAAAACCTAGATTAAAGCTTGATTAATGGTTAGGGTTAGTTATGGTATTGAAGTGTATATAAATGGTTGTAGTGTTAGTGGATTGAGTACCAAAACCGAAGAGAGAAGAAGGAAGGAAAAAGAAAGAAATCTAGAAGAGAACAAGGTAATGATGCTCACCCTTGTATAGCCTTGTATGTATGTAACAGATTTTTAGTAATGAAAATTGGTATTGTAAAATATAATGCATTAGTAGCATAATGGGTAAGAGGAAACTAAGCATTTTGAAACCTTTGAAACATTGTAAAAACTGTTATAAAACAGATTGGGAATTGAGTGTTGAGTGCAGGAATTTTATGTTGTTTTGGTGTTGTATTTGTATATGGGAGCTTGTATAGTTTTGGTTATTGTAACAGGTGAAACAAGTGTTGAAATGTGAACTAGAATGTGTGGTGAGTGTATAAAAATACAAGAGAGACTATGGCAAAATTTACCTAGGATTAGAACACTTAGTGAATTTAAACTAGGTGAATGAAGAGTGTTTAACAGATTTTGTTAAGGAAAATAGAGGGTAAGTGGAGAGAGCTAGGTATGAATTCTAGATGCATTAGGAGTGTTAGAATGACATTAGAAGAGGGGAGTGTAGAGGAGAAGTGCAGACTAGTGTTAAAAATACCACAGGTAAGATAGTTAAACAGTAAGAAACTAAGTGAGTGTTGAGTGAAACTTGGAAAATTATGTGAGTAATGAGTGTGGAATTGTGTAAGGGAGGAATGACTAGGGGTATTAGGAGGTTTTTAATGTTTAACATGTGAATGTAGGACAATGGGGAAGTAATGGGTAAAAGAGAGGATTGAAAACAGAAATTAAAATGCAAATACTGGGCTGGACCGACTTGCGACCGGACTTGCAAGTCCGGTCGTGCCCAGATTACAAACGGGAAAGCTACTGGAATCGACCGGACTTGCGACCGGACTGCAAGTCCGGTCGGCAGAAAATTTTCCCGTCAGAAAGCTACTGGAATCGACCGGACTTGCGACCGGACATGCAAGTCCGGTCGAGCAGAAAATTTCCCCTCGGTATGCTACTGGAATCGACCGGACTTGCGACCGGACTTGCAAGTCCGTCGAGCAGAAAAATTTCCCCGGCAGAATGTTACTGGAAGCGACCGACTTGCGACCGGACATGCAAGTTCCGGTCGGACCAAATTTTCCGAGAAACCTACTGGAATGGACCGGACTTGCCCAAGGTCGGTCGCAAGTCCGGTCCTGACAAAAAAAAAAAAAAAAAAAAATTATTTTAATTTAAATAATAATTGTATATATATATGTATATGTATACCCATACATATATGTATATGATATGTGTGTAAGCATGCAAACCTTAAGTAAGAATGGAAACTTAAGTAAAGGGAAAATAAGTAAGTAAAGTATAAGTGTAAGAATGTAAGGACATAGTAAGTAGGAGTTAAGTTATGATAGTTAAATTAATCATTTAATTGTATGTATATAATAGGATTTGATTTGTGACACCGGAAGGACGTTTGGAATTACGTACAACGGTGAACGGTATGAATTCCTCATGCCCCGAATTCTATCATGGCTACTCTGATTTGTGTGTTGTGTGCTAATTGATCACCAATAAAGATAAATGCACGAATCGGAGTTAATATGCTTACTTGTGAATATGTAGTGTTGTATGATGTTGTATATTTTCTTTAATCTTAGTTTGTATACTTCATGAAATGTATGGATGATATGAATGTGTGTATGTATGTATTGCACTGTGACCGATTGTTATGATGGACTTCTAACTTGTTCCTAACAAGCTATCCTAACTTAAATGGTAATTAAATTGGAATGAGTAGAAGTCCGATATAGTTTCGGCCACGCGTGAGGATGCGGAGTCACGAGAGGTTGGCTCCAATTCCTGACTCTTAAACTGGTCCGCGGCCCAAATCCCTTAAGTGGGTAGCATCCCGGATTAGTGAGTCAAGTAAATCCCGGATGTGGGACGGAGTAGTCCCCAAGGCCGGAGGTCCCGACGACTTGACTTGAGTATAAGTAAGTAAGTAAGAATGAGTAAGTAAAGTAAAAAGGAAGTAAGTAATTGTAAGTAAGAAGAAGTAAGTAATGAGTAAAAGAGTAATATGCATTCCGATTAACCCGGATGCACAATTTGGCTAACCTTGTGAAGGTAAGTATTGTGAACTCTATTGTATTGTTGCCTTGAAGTGAATGATGTATTGTAATGTATGTATGAGTGTATGTAAAGCATGTATGCATGAGTAATGAACAAGCATGTTTAGCGGTCGCCAATTAGTCGGCGTACCCTTGCTAGCAATCGGTATATGCGGAGTTCATGCGCAGCGTAAGCTGACCCCCTCGGGGGACCATTTTTACTACACGCAGGTACTCGAGATTGATGAAGATGTGAAGATCTACTTCCATTTCTTTTATCTTCTTTTTGTGATGTAAACATTGAATTTATGATGGGTGTACTAAGTAGTACATGGCTGTAACTTTTGATTAGCCGGTGTACCATGTGGTACACCTTTTTGGATATTGATAGAATGGAGCATTGGTATAGATGAGCATAGGATAGGAGCTCATTCTTTTGGGTAAACTTGGAAGGTTGTAATGACTACATTTAATACTCGGTAATCCTTGGTAGTGAATGTATTGTAAATGGTAAGTTTTTTAGTAGCTCGGTACATTGGCCATCAGACCGTTACTGTAAGTATTAGTAGCCTTGCTAGCCGTATGGGCGGTTAGCGGCATTGTTTCACCCGCCGTAGTAAGTAAGTAGTATTCTTCCGCTGCGAACTCATTGAATTAACAGGACGATTAGACGGTAAGCATAGGATTAACGGTTGGGGTGTTACAAAAAGTGGTATCAGAGCGTAGTTACGCTCTGATGTCCTAAAGTACCGAGCATAGGAGATTACCGAGTTAGGATTTCAACCGTCTTAAGACGGATACTAGAAACCTAACTAGGAACTACCGTTGTTAACAACGGATACCCTTGACGTTCTTGAACGATACCTGTTTAAATTCCAAGACCTTTGAGTCATTTCTTGCGGAGCCTAATGAACTGTTAAACATTCAGATGTCAGGAAGAGGCCGAGGCCGACTAGAGGCGAAGCCTCCGATGGAACGGCGCGCAACGATAGCTGAATCGTTGCCGCCACGGTAGCACATGCTACCCAAGTTATACAAGCTGTACAACAATCTCAGCAAACCAACAAACTCAAACGGGACCAACCCCTCCCCCTCCACCCAGAGAAGCTAACTGGGTAAAGCTGTAGCGGAACTCCGCCCTCCTTGCTTTAGGGGCGAGAGTGATCCGGCTAAGCTAGAAGCGTACATCTCCGAAATGGAGACCGCTTTTGAGACACTCGAAGCTCCTGCTGGAGTTCGAGTCAGAGTAGCCGCCTACTACTTGAAGGATGCGGCCATGGATTGGTGGAAATTGGTGAAGCACGAGCATGTAAGCGACCCCACCTTCGATGGGATTCTTCGCATCTCTCCTCCGATCCAAGTACTATCCGGAGCATGTAAAAACGAAGAAAAGGCTAGAGCTAGACGCCTTAAAGATGACAGACAAGATGTCTGTGGATGAGTACTACCGCACCTTCACCTCCATCCTCCGTCTCCTCCCCGATCTTGGATACACCGGCCAGGTGTTGGTCGATCGCTTCTATGGCGGTCTGAGCCATCGCCTTCGGTACGGTATGGGCTATACCAGATTTACCTCCCTTCAGGTAAATATCGGTTGACCCTTAGTATCAATTCAATTCATTTCAATTCCTTGAATTCCTTGAATCTTTTCCTTATTCTTTCTTAAACATCATCCCGGCTAATACCTGAAACTTCAGGAGTGTTATCACGCGGCCTCCCGCGTTGAGATCACTTGCCAGTTAAGGGATGAGGAAACCGCGCTGAAGCGCAAGGCTAACAACAAAAACCAGCACCGAGGAGCAGAACCAGGGTAAAAGCTGGAAGAAGAAGAAAGGGAACTTCTTTTCTCAGAAGAAGTCCCCAAGTGAGAGCAGTGCCCATGCTGAGCAGGGCAAACCAGCTGAGATCCTTCAGCTTGGTTATTCTGCACCGGTGGCAGCTAAGCCACTGAGATCACACCCTCCTAAGGGTAAATTCTATTCCAATTTATTCGTATAAGTATCATTTCTAGTATACCCACGCACACATGTGCTAACCCTCTAACCTCAGGTTCTAGCTCCGGAGCCGCCAAAACCTTCTCCGACGGCCGCACCTATGTGTGCAGGAAGTGCAACCAGGACCACCCTGGTAAGGATTGCTACGGGAGGGAGATCAAGTGCTACAACTGCCAGAAGCTGGGACACACAGCTAACATGCCCGGAGAGTGGAAGCAAAGGAAACTTCCAGAACTATAAGCAGCGAGAGGGCAAGGAGGTGGCATCCGGCGATGCACCGGCCCAGCAGGCACCTCAGGGACAGGGATCCCGGGGCCCTCAGAGAGGCGCACCTCAGAGGCAGCCTGTTCTGCATGTGATTGACCGCGATGGGCCCGGTTCGAAATCCGGCCAAGGTAATCACCTAAACCTTTAATCCTTGAAATAGCATGCCTAGTAGTAAGCAATTGTATGATGAATGCATGAGTAAATGAATGAAGTGTATATGAGCATGAAATGAAGTAGTTGAAACTAGTACTCACCGTAGATGAAATTTGTAACCATAGGAAACTTTAGTATCTGTTACCCATACCGGTAACCTTGAATCAAAGAGATCGACATCACCAACAACGACTACACCAACAAACAGTGTCAGGTCATCCGCCCAGGTATGATCTTATTAAGGGGATACCTGACACCCGAAGCGCAAATCTCAATTATTCGACGATGCAACGAGCTAGGAACGGGTCAAGGTGGATTTTACACACCCGAATTCCCCGGTGGAGCGAAGATGAAGCTGAAGATGATGTGCTTGGGAAAGGACTGGAATCCTTATACCAAGACATACCAGGAGACACGACACACACGGAGCGACGCCACCGACAATACCACCAGAGTTTCAGACCCTCATCACTCAAGCAGTAAAACTTGCACAACAATGTGAACCTGAACCAATCCCCGCACTTGAAGCGGACCTTTGTATCGTCAACTTCTATGAAAAAGAAGGACGACTTGGGTTACACCAAGACAAGGACGAGACAGCGGAATCTCTTGAACAAGGAGTGCCCGTAGTGTCTTGGTCCATTGGTGATGACGCCATATTCCTGTATAGCGAGCAGAAGCGTGTGGACCTCGCAGAGAAATTGGTATTGAGATCAGGAGATGTCCTCATCATGGGTGGAAACTCACGGATGCTGTATCACGGGATCAACAAGATCAAGTTGAATACGGCACCGCCGGCAATAATCAATGCCACACACATGAAACCAGGACGCCTGAACCTTACCTTTAGAAAATATTAAATTCCTAGTATCATGTAATCTATTAGTAACGTGTATTAGAGACACGACGTGTATGATGGTTGGTTTATCAATAAAGAGCAGTGTTGATTTAATTCCACTTGTGTCCACCATCAATACTTATCCAATTGTGAATCCAATAGGTTGTGGACTCGGTACCGAAGGTAACCTGAGCATCCTCACCGAAGCACAAGCCGGCAGAAGCGGCACCATTCTAACGGGAACCTTCCCAGTAAATGGCATTGATGCCAATGTGCTATTCGACTCCGGCGCCTCTCACACCTTCGTATCACCATCTTTCGTGAAGAGGTTGAAGCTAGATGCGGATGAGATACCGAATTTCATGGTTACTCTCCCATCGAAGGAGCGAGTAAAGTGTACCAAATACTACCAATCAGCCACCATCGAAATTAAAAAGGAGGCGTTTCCCATTTCCTTCATCGAATTCAATGGATTGGGATTCGACCTAATCATTGGAATGAATTGGTTGGAGCGGCACAAGGGTAGAATCCTCTGCGCCGAGCATCGACTGCTGCTCAAGAGTCCTTCTGGGGTTACCGTATCTTACCGCCAGAGACCGAGAGAGCCTTCGACCACCCTTATATCTGCTATGGCTATGTACCGGGAGCTCAGAAAGGGCCATGAAGTGTATCTGTGTCACGTACAAGACCTGGAGAGAGATCCAGAGTTCAGTGATGATACCGTTGTATCTGAGTATCCTGATGTATTCCCTAAGGAGCTACCCGGCATGCCACCACCGAGAGCAGTTGAATTTGAGATTGATCTATTGCCAGGTACCGGTCCCATTGCTAGGGCACCGTACCGCATGGCACCTGCTGAAATGACTGAACTGAAAGAACAATTGAGAGATCTTCTAGACAAAGGGTTTATACGCCCGAGCGTATCACCCTGGGAGCACCGGTCCTCTTCGTGAAGAAAAGGACGGTAGTCTCGCCCTTTGTATTGACTACCGCGAGCTTGAATGCCGGTCACATGCAAAAACAAATACCCCTTGCCACGCCGCCTCGACGCCTATTGACCAGTTGAAGGAGCATCGGTCTTTTTCCAAGATTGACCTCCGTTCTGGTATCATCAGATTGCATCAAAGAGCAACATTGAGAAACGGCATTCCGTACCAGATATGGCCACTCGAATTCACAGTGATGCCATTCGGTTTGTCAAAACGCACCGGCAAAATTCATGGACCTCATGAACCGTTTATTCAGTGAGCAGTTGGACACTTCGGTTGTGGTCTTCATCGACGACATCCTTGTATATTCTAAATCACCGGAGGAACATGAAACCCACTTGAGGAAAGTGCTAGAGACACTGCGCGAGAACCAGCTGTATGCGAAGTTCTCCAAATGCGAGTTCTGGCTTGATCAGGTATCATTCCTCGGACATGTCATCTCGAGCGCAGGTATCTCAGTTGACCCTTCTAAAATAGAAGCTGTACGATCATGGCCTAGACCTAAGACTGTTACCGACATTCGGAGCTTTCTTGGTCTAGCCGGTTACTACCGGAGATTCGTAAAGGACTTCTCAAAAGTCGCTAAGCCCATGACTACATTGATGAAAAAGGATGCACCGTTTGTATGGACGGACGAGTGCGAAGTATCATTTCAGAGCCTTAAGGACTCATTGACCTCAGCGCCCATCCTTACCCTTCCAGAGGGCACAGAGGGATTTGAGGTATACTGTGATGCATCAGGCAAAGGAATGGGATGCGTACTCATGCAGCATGGCAAGGTTGTTGCTTATGCCTCCCGCCAGCTGAAGAAACATGAGGAGAATTACCCGACTCACGACTTAGAGTTAGGAGCCATTGTCTTCGCCTTGAAGATATGGCGACACTATCTCTATGGGGTAAGCATCACCATCTACTCCGACCATAAGAGCTTACAGTATGTATTCACTCAGAAAGAACTCAACTTGAGACAAAGAAGATGGATGGAATTCCTCTCAGACTATGACATTAATCTACAGTATAAGGAAGGGAAGGCTAACGTAGTAGCCGACGCCCTGAGCCGTCGAGCACACTCGCTCCATTCGCTACTCGCTTCTTCTAGCTTGGTTGACGAGGTGCGAGATGCTCAGTCGAGCGACCCTTACCTAACCGAAATCAGACAAAAGATCGAGAATGGTACATTTGAAAAGAAAAAGTATGACTTCAAACTACACGAAGATGGTTTGATTCGGTTGAATGGCAGGCTATCGTCCCCCGAAGCAATGCAGAGCTAAGGGATCGCATCCTGCGAGAGTCACATAGTTCTACATTGTCAGTCCATCCGGGAGCCTCCAAAATGTACAAAGACATGAAGAGGTACTTCTGGTGGTCTGGAATGAAGTCAGATGTGACAGAATTTGTGCTAAGATGCTTAACATGTCAGAAGGTGAAATTTGAACATCGTAGACCGGGCGGAATGGTACAATCGATGCCAGTTCCGGAGTGGAAATTTCATGATATCTCCATGGATTTTGTTGTAGGACTCCCACCTGCTAGGGGAGGACTCAACATGATCTGGGTTGTAGTAGATCGCCTTACCAAGGTTGCCAGATTCATACCGATGAAGGACACCTGGAAGGTAGTGAAGCTAGCTGAGCTTTTTGATAAGGAGATTATCAGACACCACGGAGTCCCTAAGACCATAGTATCTGACCGCGACACCAGATTTCTTTCGAGATACTGGAGAGCTACAAGGGAAGCGTTGGGTACAGAATTGAAGCTGAGTACCGCCTTCCATCCTCAGACCGACGGTCAGACAGAAAGGACCATCCAGACACTGGAGGACATGCTTCGGGCATGTGCCTTGGACTTTCAGGGGAGTTGGTTAGATAAGCTTCATCTTATCGAGTTCTCGTATAATAATAGTTATCACGCCTCGATTAAGATGTCGCCTTTCCAAGCTCTATACGGTAGACCTTGCCGTACACCCTTGTGTTGGGATGAGTCAAGCGAAGCGGTCATCATAGGACCGGAGTACCTTGAGCAAGTGCAAGCTGAAGTTCAGCAGATTAGAGCTAATATGAAGGCAGCCCAAGATAGACAGAAATCCTATGCGGATGTGAGACGACGCGACCTTGAGTTCGCCGTGGGTGACCAAGTGTTCTTGCGAGTTTCACCTATGAAGGGTGTCTTCCGTTTTGGCCAGAAGGGCAAGCTAAGCCCAAAATTCGTAGGGCCGTACACTATCACCGAAAGAGTTGGTTCAGTAGCCTACAGGTTAGCATTACCTGAGGACTTGGGACGTGTCCATGATGTATTTCATGTGTCACAACTCAAGAAGTATATGGCTGATCCTTCTCATGTCTTAGAGCCCGAGAGACTTTCCATTGAGCCGAACATGAGATACATTGAAACGCCAGTGAGAATCTTGGATAGGAAGACCAGAGACACTCGCCATAAGTCGATACGAATGGTGAAGGTCCTATGGTCTAACCATGATGTCGAAGAAGCGACATGGGAATTAGAAGATGCCATGAAGGCTAAGTACCCACAGTTATTCATAGACTAGTTAGTCTAGCATGTAATATACGGGTACGGGTCGTACCCCTTTTAAGGGGGGTAGAGCCCTTTTGCTTTTGCATTGCTTCGGGGTAAGCATTGCATTTTGTATGGCACATGTAGTGCAAGTGAACTTGGTATGTATGTGTAATGTGTAGTGAATGATGTATATGTGCAATGTGTGTGTAATGTGTATCGTGGATTGTAATGTGTATTGCGAATGGTAATGGTGTATTGTGTATTGTGGTATGGTATGAATGGAAAGGATGCACTGTGTATGTGAATTGTGAATTGTGTATTGTACTAATTGCGTATTGTACTTGAATTGTGCATGCTTACAATGTGAATGAAGTAAACACCTCATAGGTGTAGAAAGATGCATTAGGACAATTGGTTTGCCTAATGAGTAGAATAATCAAACTATTAACCTTGAGCAACTTTGAGGGCAAAGTCTCTTAAGGGGGGTAGATTGAAATACCCCGTATTTAAAAATAGTGATTAATTAGGCTAATACGTAATTTAGAAGCTTAATTAAGTATAAATAATTATTAGGGAACAAATCCCGAAGAAAACGGATCCTTAAAATGGATTAAAAACATTACCGAACCTTAAAGCGCGTTTTTCGAGGTAACCGGGAAAACGTGTCTTTAAGCGGGTCAAATAGACTCGTAACAATTTTAGTCAACTAAATATTCATTAATAAATATTAGTGAAGTATTAGAACCAATAAAATCAATAAAACGAGAGATTAGTAAAAACTGTCAAAAACGGGAAGTTGTGGGGTAGAAACATAAATAACCAAGAGTTATGTGTCCACTTTTAAAATAAAAAGTAAAATGTATTTGTGTGTGTGGGCTGTCAGCCGATGGGCTTTCCCCCCCCCCCCCTCTCTATTTCACTCTCTCACACACTCCTCTCTATTAACAAACAAACAAAAATAATTAAAGCAACCCACACTCTCACAATTCTCTCTCCTATCTCATTTCTCCCTCTCTCACGTGAAGCCCTCCTCCTTCTTCTCTGATTTTCTTTCTTTCTTCCATTGCAACCGATGGCCATGGAGAACTAGAGAAACCCACACAAAATATCATCTTCTCTCCTTTGTATCTCTCTCTACACTCTTCCAAAAATTATAAAAACACCACCATTGTCTTCCTCTCCTCAAGAGCTACAATTCTATCTTTCCAAAATTCGAAAACACCAACTTTCGATTTTGTGGGTATATCCCATTTGAAGTTTCAACACCACCATTGGAACCACCTTGGTCTCCTTGTTCTTTTGAGGTAAAAATCTCTTTCAAACTCCTTCGTTTTTCTTGTCTTATGGGCAAAACGAAAATCTAGTGAAACCCTTGTTTGCCTCTTGTGTCTAGCCGACTTTGGGCTCTTCGGGAAGGTGGGAAACTTTGTGCTTGAGCTGCTCCAAGTACTTCATAAACCTTGAGAAGGTAATGGATGTTCTAAACCCTAAAACCTAGATTAAAGCTTGATTAATGGTTAGGGTTAGTTCATGGTATTGAATGGTGTATATAAATGGTTGTAGTGTTAGTGGATTGAAGTACCAAAACCGAAAGAGAGAAGAAGGAAGGAAAAGAAAAGAAATCTAGAAGAGAACCAAGGTAATGATGCTCACCCTTGTATAGCCTTGTAAATGTATATGTAACAGATTTTTAGTAACGAAAATTGGTATTGTAAAATGATAATGCATTAGTAGCATAATGGGTAAGAGGAACTAAGCATTTTGAAACCTTTGAAACATTGTAAAAACTGTTATAAAACAGATTGGGAATCGAGTATTGAGTGCAGGAAATTTTAATGATGTTTTGGTGTTGATATTTGTATATGGGAGCTTGTATAGTTTTGGTTATTGTAACAGGTGAAACAAGTGTTGAAATGTGAACTAGAATGTGTGGTGAGTGTATAAAAATACAAGAGAGACTATGGCAAAATTTACATGGGATTAGAACACTTAGTGAATTTTAAACTAGGTGAATGAAGAGTGTTGTAACAGATTTTGTTAAGAAAAATAGAGGGTAAGTGGAGAGAGCTAGGTAATGAATTCTAGATGCATTAGGAGTGTTAGAATGACATTAGAAGAGGGAGATGTAGAGGAGAAGTGCAAGTGTTAAAATCTGTAGCATAAGATAACTAGAGAAGAAACTAAGTTGAGTGTTGAGTGAAACTTGGAAAATTATGTGAGTAAATGAGTGTGGAATTGTGTAAGGAGTTAGGAAATGAACTAGGGGGTATTAGGAGGTTTAATTAATGTTATAACATGTGGGAATAAGTGTAGGAACAATGGGGAAGTAATGGGTAAAAGAGAGGATTGAAAACAGAAATTAAAATGCAAATACTGGGCTGGACCGGACTTGCGACCGGACTTGCAAGTCCGGTCGTGCCCAGATTTACAAAGACGGGAAAGCTACTGGAATCGACCGGACTTGCGACCGGACATGCAAGTCCGGTCGGGCAGAAAATTTTCCCGTCAGAAAGCTACTGGAATCGACCGGACTTGCGACCGGACATGCAAGTCCGGTCGAGTAGAAAATTTTCCCCTCGGTATGCTACTGGAATCGACCGGACTTGCGACCGGACTTGCATGTCCGGTCGAGCAGAAAAATTTCCCGGCAGAATGTTACTGGAAGCGACCGGACTTGCGACCGGACATGCAAGTCCGGTCGGACCAAAAATTTTCCCGAAGAAACCTACTGGAATGGACCGGACTTGCCCAAGGTCGGTCGCAAGTCCGGTCCTGACAAAAAAAAAAAAAAAAAAAAAAAAAAATTATTTTAATTTAAATAATAATTGTATATATAATATGTATATGTATACCCATACATATATGTATATGCATATGTGTGTAAGCATGCAAACCTTAAGTAAGAAGATGGAAACTTAAGTAAAGGAAAAATAAGTAAGTAAAGTATAAGTGTAAGAAATGTAAGGACATAGTAAGTAGGAGTTAAGTTGATGATAGGTAAATTAATCATTTAATTGTATGTATATAATAGGATTTGATTTGTGACACCGGAAGGACGTTTGGAATTACGAACAACGGTGAACGGTATGAATTCCTCATGCCCCGAATGCTATCATGGCTACTCTGATTTGTGTGTTGTGTGCTAATTGATCACCAATAAAGATAAATGCACGAATCGGAGTTAATATGCTTACTTGTGAATATGTAGTGTTGTATGATGTTGTATATTTTCTTTAAATCTTAGTTTGTATACTTCATGAAATGTATGAATGATATGAATGGGTGTATGTATGAGGTATTGCACTGTGACCGAATATGTTTATGAATGGACTTCTAACTTATTCCTAACAAGCTAACTCCTAACCTAAATTGGCAATTAAATTGGGATGAGTAGAAGTCCGATATAGTTTCGGCCACGCGTGAGGATGCGGAGTCACGAGAGGTTGGCTCCAATTCCTGACTCTTAAACTGGTCCGCGGCCCAAATCCCTTAAGTGGGTAGCATCCCGGATTAGTGAGTCAAGTAAATCCCGGATGTGGGACGGTGTAGTCCCCAAGGCCGGAGGTCCCGACGACTTGACTTGAGTATAAGTAAGTAAGTAAGAATGAGTAAGTAAAGTAAAACGGAAGTAAGTAATTGTAAGTAAGAAGAAGTAAGTAATGAGTAAAAGAGTAATATGCACTCCGATTAACCCGGATGCACAATTTGGCTAACCTTGTGAAGGTAAGTATTGTGAACTCTATTGTATTGTTGCCGTGAAGTGTATGATGTATTATAATGTATGTATGATTGTATGTAAAGCATGTATGCATGAGTAATGAACAAGCATGTTTAGCGGTCGCCAATTAGTCGGCGTACCCTTGCTAGCAATCGGTATATGCGGAGTTCATGCGCAGCGTAAGCTGACCCCCTCGGGGGACCATTTTTACTACACGCAGGTACTCGAGATTGATGAAGATGTGAAGATCTACTTCCATTTCTTTTATCTTCTTTTTGTGATGTAAACATTGAATTTATGATGGGTGTACTAAGTAGTACATGGCTGTAACTTTTGATTAGCCGGTGTACCATGTGGTACACCTTTTTGGATATTGATAGAATGGAGCATTGGTATAGATGAGCATAGGATAGGAGCTCATTCTTTTGGGCAAACTTGGAAGGTTGTAATGACTACATTTTGAATACTCGGTAATCCTTGGTAGTGAATGTATTGTAAATGGCTAAGTGTTATTTAGTAGCTCGGTACATATGTTCATCAGACCGTGACTGTAAGTATTAGTAGCCTAGCTAACCGTATGGGCGGTTAGCGGCATTGTCGCACCCGCCGTAGTAAGTAAGTAGTAGTCTTCCGCTGCGAACTCATGGGATTAACAGGACGATTAGACTGTAAGCATAGGATTAGCGGTTGGGGTGTTACACCTTGAACATTCTTGCATTTTATCCTTATAACACATTTCTAACCTCATCTCAAGTGGTACTACTTACCAATTCTTTTCACTACTCTTCCTAGAGTGTGTTAACTTCAATTCTTCAATTCTAACTTCATAACTCATTGTTTACCACATAGTTGTACTAGGCTTAGTCATATTGCATTTCCATGCACAATTTCCTTTCCTTTACACTTTCTACTCATCCTTTTCAAGCTTGCACATACCTAGGCATTACTAGCCATCCTCTTAACACCCTACACCTCTTCTCATTCATCTTGACCTTGCTAAATCCTTCTTAGGCAACTTTCATCTCCATCGCCCAAATCCACTTATTACCATCAAGGTTATACAAACTAGATCATACCTAAATCATCACAAGGCATTATACATCATTTCCTACAGATTTTTGCACAAGTCTTAGCATTCCTCATACCATGATTTTGGTGTGTTTAATACACCCACCTAACCTCTAATTCCTCATAGACAACTCTAGGTCATTATAATCTGCAAGAACACCTTTGTTAGCTCATTTTCACTCAAATTTCCTTTAATGACTCCTAGTAAATCCTAGGTCATATTAATTCACAACAACCACTAAAAACACTTGATTTCTACTAAAATTTTGCCATAGCTTCTCTAGTATATTATCATGCCCATATGCATAGTTTTTCTCCTCTAATGAACACAAGCTAACTAAATCCTTAGTGGATGTTCTCAAGACACCAATTGCACTCAAATACATCAATCCACAATACATTGCATTAATCTTAAATTGCATAGCACTAAGGTTCTTAAATGACATGGCTCTTAGGCCCTTAAATAACATGGCTCTTAGGCCCTTAAATGACATGAATTTAAACACTGATTTTCCCACATTTAGAGTATTCAACCTGCATTTACACAACATCAATCCCATGGAAATTATAAATGCTCTTGTAATCCACCTTATGATTACTTTACTAACTCATTTACCATTGGCTCATTAGTCACAAGTTCACAAATATGATCATGTTATTTCTTAGGTTATGTAATCCATAATACCATGTAAGCTCTAGGCTATATTTGTATCTATCTAAACACCATTCCTTAAGACACTAAACTACCTTAAGGTAAGTTATTTACCTTATGTTTTTTAAGCTTTTCTCTCTTTCTTTTCTCTTGGTTTCCTTGATTGAAATTCGTCCCAGGGGGTTCCTCTCTTGCTAAACTTCTAACCAACATTCAAATAGGTATAACGAGTACTAAGTAATATACCTAGACTCATGGAATCATCTCTAGGTTACAAAGGAGTGCTTAGTGCACTAAAATGTGATGATTACCTTAGGAGTTTGGAATGAGTTTGGTAAGGAATCATGGCATGGCTTCACCTAAGCTCTTGAAGATTGAATCAAGGCTAATACATGCGACTGCAGATGCACACATCTTGGATTAAGGCAATTTTGGCCATATGTAGAAAATGGAAGAAAAGATGATTTTTCAAGCTTTTTCTTACCTTAAACCAAAGAGAGTATAAACTAGCTCTTGAATATGAATTTTCCTCTTAAAATGGAGCTGCTTCAATGGATTCCCACTTCTGGTTTTGGGATTTTGAAAAGAGTACTTTGAAGCCCTTGACTCAACTAAGATAAATATGTGGTTTATTTGTGATTTGGAACTTTGTGTTGGATTTGGCAAGCAAAACAAGTTCAAGAACCATGGAGGATGTAGCATGAACGGTTTTGGAGAAGAAGAGAAGGAAGAAAACGTTTGGGAAGGAGAGGAGAGAAGAGGGAGGAAAGAAGAAAAGAAGATTTTGTTGTAAAGTAGTAAATAGTACCTTTCCCTCCTTCCTTCTTCTTTTGTAAAGTTTTCTAGCAGTATTAGGTGATGAGTCACCATTAACACCGTGCCCCTCCTTTTCCCTAAGATATTTATGGGCTGGTTTGACCATTGACCACTTAAAGAAGTCAATTGACTTATTTTGGGCACTATTTGGGTACTATTCATAATTAGTGCCAAATCTGTGAAATTTTTGGTTTCTCATTGATTTAGGCTCCCTAATGTGATAATAAATACTACACATGTTGATTAAGGTATAATCTTGGTCATTTAACCATTCAAAACCCATTTATAAGACAATTTTTCAAAAATGTGTTTTAAGGAGTCTTAAAGCATAATTTGTGTTTTAACTTGTTTTTGAGCTTAGTTTTCTTTGGTAATTGGTTTAACATGTTCATTGTCATGTTAATAAGGTCTAGTAATGACCTTTGGGTCCTAATCAAGGTTACACCAAGTCTAGAGCAAGTGTTTGCTTAAATTGACTTTGTGGTGTTTTCTTGTGTTTTCTTTGGTTTAAATTGTCTACCAATGTTTCCAAGGCGTGTTTTAGTCTTATTACATCATGACTTGATGTTTAATTACCATATTCAGGTTTGGGGTATTTCACTACCAGAAAATTCATGCTTGTCCAAATGGTTGCATGTTGTTTTGGAAATCGAATGAATTTGCTGAAAGCTGTTCAGCATGTGGAGCGTCACGGTATCTGAAGAAAAAACAAAATCACATCAGCAGTAGTAAGAAAGGTTCACCGGCTAAGGTACTGTGGTACCTTCCCATCATTCCAAGGTTCAGACATTTGTTCTCCATTGAGAAAGACGTAGAGAATCTTCGGTGGCATTCAGTTCACAGGAAGAAGGATGGCAGATTAAGACATCTCACTGATGCACCACAGTGGAGAAACATAGACTTAAAATTTCCTGAATTTGATAATGAACCGAGAAACCTAAGGCTAGGCTTATGCACGGATGGGTTGAACCCTTACAGTACTTTGAGTAGCATACACAGTACCTGGCCTATGCTTTTGGTTATTTACAATCTACCGTCGTGGTTATGCATGAAACCAAGACACATCTTGTGTCTTTGTTAATATCGGTTCAAAGCAACCGGGCAACAAAATTGATGTATTTTTACAACCTTTAATAGAGGATCTACAACTGTTGTGGAATGAAGGGGCTACGGTGTACGACTCATTAAGCAAAGAGGACTTCAATTTGCATGCTATGTTGTACTGCACAATCAATGATTTCCCCGCCTATGGTAATCTTTCAGGCTATTCAATCAAGGGGGCGTTGGCATGTCTGATTAGTGGTGAGAACACTTATAGCATTCGTTTGAAACATAGTGGCAAAAACGTGTACATGGGGCACCAAAAAATGCTTCTAAAAGGACATAAGTACCAAAAGATGGTGAAAGAGTACGATGGAAAAACTGATCATAGCGTGGCGTGCCAGCCTTTGACAGGTACAGAGATTTATAAAAAGGTGGATAATATTGTCAACAACTTCGGGCCGCCAACCAAAAGTGGTGAAAAAAGTGTTTAGAAAAAGAAATCAATATTTTGGGAACTCCAGTACTGGTAGCATCTGGAGGTTAGACATTGTATTGATGGGATACATGTTGTGAAGAACGTTGGTGAAAGTATCACTAGCACCCTTTTGAACATAAAAGGAAAGACAAATGATCATTTTAAAGGAAGGAAAGATTTAATTGAGTTGGGCATACACACAGAGCTTGGCCCGTAAGAACGTGGAAAACGTACATTCTTGCCTCCTACCTGTCACACTCTGTCTAAAGAAGAGAAACATAGTCTATGCAGTACCCTTTACAACATCAAGGTGCCTTCAGGATACTGCTCGAACATAAGAAGCCTAGTGTCGATGACAGATTTGAAATTAGTAGGAATGAAATCTCATGATTATCATGTCTTACTTCAAGAATTTTTGCCAATTGCATTGCGTGGGATCTTGCCGGATGCTGTCAGACACACCATCACAAATGTCAGTGTCTTCTTAAAATCCATTTCGTCTAAGGTTCTTGATGCGGACGCTCTGACTAAACTACAAGAGGATCTTATTGTGACAATGTGCCAGGTGGAGATGTATTTTCCTCCCTTGTTCTTCGACATAATGATACATCTCCTCGTGCATCTTGTAAAAGAGATTCTGATGTGTGGTCCTTTGTACCTTCGATACATGTATCCGTTCGAAAGGTACATGGGTGTCCTGAAGAAGAAAATGAAGAACCGTCGTCACCCAGAGGGCAGTATTATAGAGGGCACTGTAACAGAGGAAGTTGTAGACTTCTGCACCAATTACCTAGAAGGTGTCGATACCATTGGACTTCCACGTTCTAGACACGAGAGCAGACTGAAAGGTGTTGGCACGGTTGGACGGAAATGAAAAATAATTGATATAGACAATCTTAACAAAGCTCATTTAGTTGTGCCGATTCATCTTGAAGATGTCGAACCATACTTTGATGAAAACTTGTGTGTTTTAAGAGCACAACATCCACACATGAGTGACGTTAGAATACAAAATGAGCAGAACAGGACATTTGTCAGATGGTTCAGAGATAGAGTGTTATCTGATCAGTCCATGAATGTGCTTAAACTGATTAAAGTAATTGCATTTGGACCAAATCTAGATGTAATTTCTTATGAGGGGTATGATGTCAACAAATTCACCTTTTAACAAAACGTCAGGATCGCAAGTCAACGAATCAAAACAGTGGCATAGAGCTTGAAGCTTATCAAGACTTATATGACATCAAGGGTGCGGGTCACAGTCCAGTCTCAGTAAAACAATCATATTTCGGTGTTATACAAGACATCTGGGTATTGGACTAAAACAACTATGAAATGTGTGTTTTTTGATGTAACTGGGTTGACAACAATCATGGCTACCGTGAGGAGGATCATGTTATGAAACTGGTTGATCTGTCTAGAGCTACTCCCACGGTTGAGCCATTCGTTGTTGGGATGAAGGTTAAGTAGATATTTTATGTAACTGATCCCTGTAATCCTAGATTGTAACACCCCTACCGCTAATACCAATTTCATCGCCTAATTGCCTCGTTCGTTACACTAATCGCAGCGGAATCTCATCAGCAACCAGCGGGTGATACAACGTCGTTAGCCGCCTATGTGTCTAGCACGGCTTAATTTAAAACAGTTACGGTCTAACAGCTAAACTATACCGAGTTCCATAATTCAAATAACATAACATCTTACAACTTCAATTACTTACATCATTGATTACCGAGTACTACAAGGATAATTCGAATACATCCGTCCACAGGACGAACAAGTGTACTAGGAGATACCACCTATCCATGTCTACTAATGTTTACAAGTCCTCAAAATACCAAAAGGGTGTACCACATGGTACATCGGCTAATCAAAGGGCTCCAAGCCGTGTACAACTCGGTACACCAATCAAAATCCGCTAACTATCAAAAGCTTGACAAACTCAAAAACCCAGTCCCAACTCGACCGATCAGCCCTGTCGGGTACCTATAAGGAAAACGATGGCCCCAAAGGGGCTCAGTAATCTAGCTGGTATGAAATTTACATACCCCGCGTGCTAACGGGGGTACACCAACTACTTTGTTGTTAACATGGAATTCGTTTTAATTCAACAAGCATGCAGAATAACAACACATTAAACGTGTACAATAGCACAGAAACACAGAGCACCACAATGAAACAAAGGATGGTTCACAGATCACAGTCTCGTATCATAGTACACCCTCTAGATATCCTACCTCTCGGATAATTCTAGAGTTAAGTCAGTGTGACCTCCGGTTGAGATAGATACAATCTCACCACCGGGTTACTTCTCTTATAACCCGACAATCCCCAGCTTATCTCTTTAGACGGATAAGCTCTGCCAGTCCCACTCTAGTCGGGCACCACTATGTGGCACACGGCCCCGCAGGGCGCCACTATGTGGCACACGGCCCGGTAACAAGGAAGTTTGACCATGGATTTAGAAACAAACGCTCTGTTGTTTCCTCATCCTTGCACGCGTGACTCACCATCCCCCTAACTCAACTCTCGGGTTAGTAATCGTATCCAGTCAGTGAGTTAGTCAATGTTTAACTCACATGCATTCATACATGGGACATGGCGCTTAACTAGCGGTTAGGTCCCAACATCGCTAGTTAAGTCAAGTATCGAGTTAGATTAGTTCACAGACAATCATTAACTCATTCTAGACACTCAACCATTCACAAGGCATCAAGAAATGCGGTAAATCATATTCATGTGTTTATCTTGTTTAGGTGATGGCAAGCAAGCACACAATCACACAAATCAGAGTAATCCCGGTAGCATACAGGGCATGAGAAAATTATACCGTTCACCGTCGATCTCGAATCACCGACTCTCCTTCGGAGTCCAACTATTCGAATCCTATAACATACATGGAATTGGGCGGTTAATTATCTATAATTAACCTAACTCATTTCATCTCTAACGTTTCCCGATTTATAATCATTAACTCGTTACAATTCAAACACTTCACATAAGTTACTTTATTCTTATTCTTTTTTAGGATTGTTTATACCACTAATGACCATTACATGTCAATTAATTAAATCCCAACAATCTTATAATATCAATACCATTCAAAGCCCCACCTTAAAATACCATTAACACACCTTTTTAAGGCAAATTTAGGTTGGTCTGGGATCTTGTCCGGGTCCCAAGACCCAGACCCAACCTTAGGCAAACTCTCGGGACTATTTTACATGTGGTCCGGGAGTTGATACTGGACCTTAGTCCCGGACCATACCTGGTTCAAACTCTCGGCTCAATTTCTTTGGTGGTCCGGGTCCTTGTAAGGGAACCAAGTCTAGGACCAAGTCATGAGGAAAATCTCGGCTAGTTTTAATGAGGTGGTCCGGGTTCTTGTATGGGACTTAAGTCCCGAACCACACCCTGAACTCAATTCTAGGTTTATTTAAGAGACTGGTCCGGGACTTCCTCAAGGACTTAAGTCCCGGACCATAGCAGGATTTCACAAGTTTAATCATTTTCAATTCTTGTTTTAACTCCTTTCTTTGCCCAATCTTTCCAACTCTTTCCACACATATTCTAGCATGTTTTAACACCTTAGTGACCTTATAAACCTCCCTAATTCATTTACTAACTCATAACTCAATTCTAGGTTTAATTACACAATTTTCTCACCTTCAATTTCAGCACTTAGTTTTTAAAGTTCTATGTTACAGATTTTAGCTCTCATTCTGCCACTCAATGCTTCCTCAACTAATGTCATTACTAGGGTTGAACTTGCATTATTTTCATTGCTTGTTCTCCTCAAAATACGCCATTCTCAAATCTAGTTTCCTAGGTGATTAATCATTCAATTTGAACTCAAAAACATACCTAGTTATCCTAGGTTATTTTCTTCTCAACAACGCACTCAAGTCCTTTAATTTCTAGACAAATTTTGACAGAGTTTCCCTACATTTCTGAGCATTTCCCAAGCATCATTTTGCTCACACAACTCAGTTTCACACCCCTGTTTATTTATGACACTAAACAGCACACCCAACACACTATCCAAGCTCATTAATTTCTAGCACAACTGCACTTACTCAACTAGGCTCCAAGGCCTTTAATCATCACTTAAACAACACTAAAATAATCTCATTCCATGATCAACATTGTAGTAGCATAATCAACACTAAAACAATGTAAATTTTCATACAACAAGCATTACAGAAATCTGATCAAAGGTAATTCATTTACCTTAAGTTTTCTTGATTTCTTTTCCTCTCTTTCTCCTTCCTTTCTTGTTCTTCCCTTTTTCCCTTTTGTTCTTGTTTCATAACCGGCCAAATGGGGGTTTAATAGCTCAAGCTTTCCAGCCCAAGAACAACAACACTACTCAATATCTAACCCTTAAATTAACCTAGAATTGAAGAGAATTCTCAAAGCTTTAATGAGGGGTATTACCTTGCAACCTCTAGGAGAAGTTTGGGCAACAAAGCTATCAAAATTTTTAGCTCTTTTGAAGGCTAAAACCGGCTGAGACATGAAGAGAAAGAGGCTCAAAATTTGGGAGATTCCATTATCAAGGGAAGGCTAGAAAATGAAGGTTTTTGGACTTATTTCTTACCTTAAACAACAAAGGTGTCGTTCTAGATCAAGATGGGCACCTTCCTTCTTCAAATTGGGCTTCAACAATGGTGGTCAAGTGTGAGATTTTCTGATTTTAAGAGGCGGGGAATGATCCCTAAGTTGAGAGGAATCTAATGGTAAAATTTTTATGGAGTTTGGACTTTGTTTGAGATCTCAAAATTAAGGAAGAAGAGAGGAGCTGGAAGAGGGAGTAGATGTAACGCCCCTATTTAACATATTTATAGCGGAAATAAAATACTAAAGGCGTAACAGACCATCGGGTTCCAAACACCTGGCACCAAACCTCACCAATTACAACTTAAAAGATTACAACAGTCACAGTCTGAACCTCGAGAAAACTTAACAAAAATAAAACAGTAATAAAACACATTAACTCTCCACAAAAACCTAATCCCATCCTAATCACTCGTTCTCTTCGTGGCCACCTGTATAATAACTCGTACCTGCAAGATAAAACCAAGCAGCCCACCCCGAGAGGGGTGGGTCAGTTCCCTGGAATGGAACTGGTACGATCCTCCAAAACAAACTTATAATACCATTCTTAAATAAATAATAGTGTGAATACAATCACTTAAAACCACACAGAGGAACAAGGCACTTCACAAATCACCAAGTCAAGATAACAAGTTGCGAAAGTAATACATAACAAAAAGTTAAAGTTAGTCAATCAGAAGAATCACACCATAAGTTAGTGTACATCCATTGCTTGTGTTAGATTCAGTTTCAGTTAGGAACAGGAAGACCCAAGTAGTCACAAGGACTAGGAATGAAAGAAGAGATCCAAGAACCCATAACTCAAGAGTGGAATAAGACCCATTGGGAGAGATGGCCCCCACCGCCAGTCAGTTTTCACAAGGACGTGGTAAACAGACCTCCGCTGTCAGTTGTCCATATGGACGAGGTATAGCAGACCTCCGCTGCCACTGACCCGTTCTCAGTCATCGGTGAAAAGTGTGTGCACCACTTAATAAAAGAATCCATACTCAGTACCAAGATTAACATTTCCCCATATTCCCATTAGATTATTAACTGCACAAGAGCAATACCAAAACACTCAGTCCTACAGAGTGCAAAGGCGTAAACCCTCAACAATTAATATCCAATAGAAAGAATCCATTCCCAATAAGGCTGATCAAACTCGGCTCATGGATGAAACAATACCCATTATCCAAAGGAAGAATTACCAACACCAGATATTTCCTATATTCCCAGTTACCCCACTAGATCATTAACTGCACCAGAGCAATACCAAAACACTCAGTCCTACAGAGTGCAGAAGCGTAAACCCTAGGCAGTTAATATCTAGTGAAACAACTAGATAGGAGGAACCAATAACCAAGGAAGTTATACATTCAAGGCTCAGTTAGTCACACAAGCTGAGTTAGTCACACAACCATTTCCTTTCAGAAATCCATTTTAGCTCAATTAGCGTTTGTCAAAAACATCCCTTAAGTCTTGTTAGCAAAGCATAAGAGTACGAGAAATTGTACCTGGTATGTGAAGAACAATAGTTAACTCGAATGAGTGATCCCCCAATAGTAACCTATAATTAAGGTGTTCCAAGTGTCGATTAGTTAAGGGACTTATAAACTAATCATCCTCTATTCCTACTGATTTATAGTTCTAGGTTTACCATTACTCTCTCACAAAGGTTTGGGCTTGATTTTGTTAATTAAATCCTTTGTTAGGCCCATTTCATTTAATTTGGAATGATTTAGGATTTATCCCTGAGAGTGGCCCAAACTCTCTTTGAATTGTTTAAGTGGGCTTTTGGAGTTCATAAACTTGGGCTCAGTAGGTTAACCCAAGACCGTGTTACGTTTATCTTGTGTAATTAAACCCTTAAGTTATCAATGACTATTTTATTACACACCGATTAAAATCCTAAAGTTTAATATATATATTCTTCTTATTATATCTCTCACAAGGAATGATATTTCCTTCATCTATTTTTAATGTTTTTATATGTATATATATATATTTATATATATCTTTGTGTATTAAGGTTTATCCAGACATCTTAAAGAATTTTTTATTGTATTTAATCATGTTTAATAACTTTTAGGCATATCCACAACCTCGTTTATAAAATATAGTGTTTTCCTTTATTTATTTAATATATATACGTATGTACCCGTATTAGAATTTATTTAAGTCATCCCCTATGTAGCTTATTGTATTTAAATTATCTTTATTACTTCAACATTTATCTGCACTCCATGTATGTTTTATAAAGTATTTCTTTTACTACATCTTAGAATATTAGCTTCTATAGTATTAAGTTAATATAAGTGTTGATTTATTTAGCTCCCTATTTTACCCTAAGTTACTATTTTATTCCCTTTTTATATATGTGTAAATATATATCTTTTTCCTTAGTTTTAATTAAGAATGTTAACTTCCAAATTATATAATAATTAAAATGTAGATTAGTTTAGTTCCTTAATTTAACATCAGTTTCTATTTTTATTTCTCTCATATAAGTATATATAATTATATATATATGTATATAATTTTTACTTCACTTAAAGGTAAATTCCCTAAATATTTATAAACATACTGTTACTAAATGTTAGTTTAACTTTTCATTATTTCCTAACCTAAAAAGTTTATTAATAAGCTATACTTTAATTTTCGTTACATTAAAAACCATATATTATAAGTTATTCTTATGAAAAATTCATAACACACTTTTTAAACCCATTTACCATTGTCCAAAAATTCCCAAATTAAGTATAGAGTAGCTATAACATTTTTGACATATTATAAATTTTTTATTTCAAAAAAATATCTTTTTTATTTAACCAAATAATTCCATAATACCCGTAACTTGCAAAAATCATAACTTACGTTTAAAAACTCCAAAACCATAATAATTTACATCAAAATAAACTAGATTTTATAAGGACTCTATGGTTAAAATTTCAAGTCAAAATACATTCGGGAAAGTATTTTAATTAATTCAACAAGTTAGGGTTTAATTCTAGAATTTATAAAAACTTAATATACTCTTAATTTCCCATGATATAATCTTGGCCGTCTGTTTCCTTAAATCCCGATCGGACGGCCCCTGAGTGTCGAGTTCATCAGCGAACTCCAAACAGATGTCGAGTACTAAATTGCCAATTTCTCCTAATCCACAGAACGAAACTTAGTGATTCTTGTTCCATTAGACTTGAAATCTTCTTGATGTTCCAATGGTACCAAATTTACGATCTAACGTGCACGAATTCGCAAAAACGATTCTGGGATCGAAGTTAGGGTTATTTTAGGTTTCCGATTTCAATTCTAACAAATTCTCTCAATCTAACGCATAATAGATGAAATTGGAACATGGTTCTGACCAGTAATGCAATGTTGAGTAGCAACATCGAAAGAAATTGAAGAAAAACTCACCGTAATTGTACAAACGAGGAGAATTAGAGTTTGGGATTTTCTTGAAAATTCGACCTTTACCAGTTTCGGGTTGCCAACTTTGAAGCTCTATAAGTTTCAGTACAGATCGAGTTAGGATGTGTTATTTGGCTCAAACGAAAGATGAAACATAGCTCTACAGATTGATAGCAAGAACTTACTCTAAATTGCATTATATAGAAAGAAATCTGACCCGAAAGTTACGAGTTTACCTTACGTTTTCCCTATGATTTTATGTGATGTCGGATCATGAACTTTAGGCACCTCGTTCTTCCAAATGGATGGGAATTAGCCTTGGGTGTAAACATGAAAGTTGTAGCGGGATTAGAGATCTACACAACAAGCTAAAGAACTCGAATTTTGGATGTGAAACGAAGAAGTTATGATTAAACGAAGAAGTTATGATTAAACGAAGTTTACCTGAATTCGGTGAAAACTGGGAATCTGGGTTACGACTTTGCAAGGAGGCGACTTTGGATTGATTTTTCGGTGGATTTAGGAAGATTTAGGTTAAGTGTGAGCTATGGTTGCAAAGAGGAGATTAAGGAGAGGAGAATGAAAAAAAAGGCGTTGCAAAATTCGTAAAGATGAGTGAGATATAAGTGTCTAAAGTTAGGGAAATACCGCTGATGGCAGTTAGGATTCTGGCCGATTTTCGTGCTAAGTACAGGCGACCCGTGTGAGCTTGACACGTGGCAGTTTTCAAAATTTTGGCTCTAAACTTCATTCTACATAACTTTGGCTAGGATGATCCGTTTTTGACGTTCTTTTTATCGATCTTCATGGTTTTCCGTAACCTATTTATTGGTATAGGTTTCATGGGCTGGTTTGACCATTCTTGAAAAGTCAACCCTAGCAAGGCTTAATAAGCTTTATGGTTTCCATGATTTTATATTGACTTTTATGATTCAAATTAATGTTCCAACTCTTTCTAAAATCTTTATAATATACTTGGAATGTTTGGAAATTTTTTCCAAGATTTATTGACTTATAAATCTTATTATTCAATTCATAATACTATATAATAATATATAGTAACCTAATATTTATTAGTATTCTTTAGGATTAAATAGAAGAAATCCCCTAATTTAATTTCCATAAGTCCATATAGCATAATTTAATAATTAATAGTATTATTTATGGCTTAATAAAAGAAATCCCCTAAATTAATTTAGGGGTATTTCAGTATACCCCCTTAAAAGAAACTTCACCTCGAAGTTTAAAAATCAACTTGAGACGATAATAATTCCGACGAATTTCCATACCAATCCAATCCTTAATTTCCATCGATTCTATTTCAATATTCCACTCGAGATTACTCTGAATCAAACTGAATCAAAATATACCAAGATGTATTAAATCAAAAGTCACAAACTACTGTGCCATAACATAAAACTCCGTACATACATACACCTCTCACTCTACTAATAAAACAACCGGGCATAATCCGGATGAGGTAACGAAGGAGGAGTATGCCAGTATCTCCCCCTTAAAAGAGCTAAGGTACGCCCTCGTACCGCTACTAATGTGAATCACAGCAGGATAGGAAAACATCATGTGAATAGATGTGGGTACTTCACTCTCATGGAGTCCTCAGTCTCCCAAGTAGCTTCCTCAACCCCATGATGCTCCCAAAGAACTTTCTCTAATTTGACTGATCTTCCTCTCGTTTCTTGGACCTTCGTGTCCAAGATCCGAATAAGAGTCTCCTCATACCTTAGTGTAGGCTCAATCTCCAATCTCTCTGGCTGCAGTACGTGAGAAGGGTCAGGCATATACTTCTTCAGCTGAGATACATGAAACACGTCGTGTACCTTCCCCAACTCCGCTGGTAGCTCTAGTCTATAAGCAGCTGGGCCTACTCGCTCCGTAATCCTGTACGGACCGACATACTTAGGGCTTAGTTTCCCCCTCATCCCAAATCTGAATATCCCTCTCATCGGAGACACCCGTAAGAAAACCATGTCACCCAACTGAAACTCGAGCTCTCTGGTGCGCTAAACCCCATAGGATTTCTGTCCAGACTGTGCTGCCCTCATGTGCTGCTGAATAACTCTGACGTCACCCTGCAGTGTCTGAACGTACTCGGGCCCAATCAAGACTGCCTCGGTAGGGACACTCCATGATAAGGGAGTCCGGCACGACCTGCCATACAGAGCCTGGAACAGTGCCATGCCGATAGATGAGTGGTATGAGTTATTGTAGGAGAACTCCACCAGGTGTAGACGCTCTACCCAACTCCCCTGATAGTCCAGAGCGACCGCTCGCAGCATATCCTCCAGCGTCTGAATCGTCCTCTCAGTCTGCCCATCAGTCTGAGGGTGAAAGGCTGTGCTAAGGCGTAGCTGAGTACCAAACGCCTCCTGCACCTGCCGCCAAAATCTACTGAGGAAACGTGTGTCACGATCGAAGACGATCGTCTTCGGTACCCCATGGTACCGGATGTGCTCTGTGGTGAACACCTCAGCCAGCTTGGGCGCCTTCCATGTGTCCTTGATAGGTATAAACATGGCTGTCTTGGTCAACCTCGACTATCACCCAAATAGAATTCAGTCCACCTCTAGCTGGGGGGAGACCGACCACAAAATCCATGCCGATGTCGTTAAACTTCCAGCACGGTACTGGTAATGACTGAATCTGGCCTCCTAGTCGACGATGCTCAAACTTCACCTTCTGACAGGTGAGGCATCAGGAGACGAAATCTGCTACATCCCTCTTCATCCCGCTCCACCAAAATAACTGCTTCAAATCCTTGTACATCTTGGTGGCTCCAGGGTGTACTGATAATGTAGAGGAATGAGCCTCAGAGAGAATCCTGGTCTGAAGTTCTGTCACATCCTGAGGAACGCAGAGTCTGCCTCTGACTCGAAGGTGTCCCTCACTGTCTAGCTCGTACTCATACTTCAGACCATCAGTCAAACCGTCTGCTAACTTCTGTCTGACGCCTTGTAGGTATACGTCACTGTCATGGGCAGCGTATATCTCCTCAGCTATCATGGTCGTCTCTATCAAGGCTAGGAGTGAGTATGCTCTCCTGCTCAGAGCGTCTGCCACGACATTCCCTTTACCTTCAGTGTACTAAAGGTTGATGTCATAATCAGCCAGTAGCTCGACCCATCGTCGCTGTCTCAGGTTCAGCTCCTTCTGGGTCCAGATGTACTTCAGACTCTTATGGTCTGTCATAATCCGGACTGTGGCTCCATACAAGTAATGTCGCCAGATCTTCAAGGCGAAGACTATGGCGAGGAGCTCAAGGTCATGTGTGGGGTAATTTTCTTCGTGCTTCTTCAGCTGTCGAGAAGCATACGCTACCACTCTGCCATTCTGCATCAGTACCCCACAAATCCCTCTGCCTGAAGCATCATAATACACCTCGTATCCCTCGTTCCCTTCAGGGATCACTAATACTAGAGCCGTGGTCAGGGCGTCCTTCAGCGCCTGAAAGGAGACCTCACTAGCCTCGGTCCATACAAATGGGCTGTCCTTCTTCATCAGAGAGGTCAAGGGCTTGGCTAGCCTAGAGAAGTCCTTCACAAAGCGTCTATAGTAGCCAGCCAACCCAAGGAAACTCCTAATCTCTGTCACAGTGCGAGGTCTATGCCAGCTCTTCACCGCCTCAATCTTAGCTGGGACTACTGAAACTCCCTCAGCTAAGATCACAGGTCCAAGAAATGACACCTTGTCCAGCCAGAATTCACACTTGCTGAACTTGGCATATAGTTTCTTCTCTCTCAGAGTCTCCAAGGCTGTTCTCAAATGCTGCTCGTGTTCCTCCCGACTCTTGAAGAAGATCAAGATGTCATCTATGAACACGACCATTGACTTATCTAACTGGGCTTGGAAGACTCTCTGCATCAGATCCATGAATCTCGCTGGTGCATTGGTCAGTCCGAACGACATCACGGTGAACTCGTAGTGGCCGTATCTGGTCCGAAAGGCTGTCTTCTATATATCTGACTCAGCTACAACTATCTGATGATATCCGGAACGCAGGTCAATCTTGAAGAACACCTTAGCTCCCCTCAGCTGGTCGAACAAGTCATCAATCCTGGGCAGTGGGTACTTGTTCTTGATCGTGATATTGTTCAGGTCCCTGTAGTCGATACAGAGTATCATGCTCCCGTCCTTCTTCTTGACGAAAAGCACTGGAGCACCCCAAGGTGAGACACTGGGTCTGATGAAACCCTTATCTAGTAGCTCCTGCAGCTGTTTCTTCAACTCAACCATCTCTGCAGGGCCCATCCGGTAGGGAGCCTTAGCAATCGGTCCCGTGCCAGGTATGAGGTAGATGTTGAATTCAACTTCTCTCAGCGGTGGTAGTCCAGGTAGCTCCTTTGGAAAAACGTCGGGGTACTCCGACACAATGGGAACATCGCTCTGGAACTTCCGATCCGCCCTCAGATCCTGGGCATAACAGTAGTAGGCGGTAGCGCCCTTGGACACCTCCTTCATCAGGGATAAAGCCGATACAACCTTCACAGTCGGCTGCTTAGGCTGCATTCGGTATGACACAGTGATCCCTGTAGCTGACTTCAGGAGGAGACGATGCTCTGCATAGTGTAGTCTACCTCGGTACCGCTGTAGCATGTCCATGCCCACAATTATGTCTAATCCCATGCCAGGGAAGACAATGGCATCAAGAAGGATGTCTGCTCCCTTGATGTGTATACTCAAATCCTTGCATTGCTTACTGCATTTGATCAGCTCTCTGGATGGCAGCAGGACTGAGCAGTCACGGATATCCTCTGTAGGGGCATCGATCTTAGCATGGTACGCTTGTGATATGAAGGAATGGGAGGCTCCAGAATCAAACAGGACTATGGCCTCCACTCCATTAACTAGGAACGTGTCTGAAATTATAGGATAGATTTTTAGGATTCTGGATAAACGTTCCAAGGTAATTACTCAGGGTTAACGTTTATACCTGTGATGACCATTCCATTGCTCTTTGCTAGAGCCTGGTTCAACACATTCAACCTAATCCCTGAGTTTCCAACCCCTACAATGAAGCAATAAAATTCTTAGAATTTTCATTCTTATTGAAAGCTTCATGAGCAACTTAAAATTTACAATGCTGAAATTGTAAAGTACAAGGCTAGGTCTGTCTAAAGGTTAGGTTTAGACGGCCCGGTTTCATGTGGGTCTGGTTGATGATGGGTGTGGGAGCTGTGTTGGGCTTGATTCTCTTCACCCCATGGTAGATGAGTCTAGCTGCCCCACCAAAAATTAGTACATCACCTGACTTTAGGAGGATCTTGGTAGCAAGGTCCATCCTCCTTTGATCACCAAATAGGAACTCCTCTAGTAATGGACTCTGGCGATTCGTCCTTGTCTTGGTGCATCCCTAGCTTACCCTCCTTTCCATAGAAGTTGATGATGCATACGTCGGAGGTTAGGTCTGGGACAGGCTCATCCTCCAATTCTTGCACTGCCTTAACTGCGGCTTTAATGATGGTCTGCAGTTCCTCCAGGATTGGTGGCACCTCCACCTCTTTATAGCTCTTGGTGGTGTGTTCCACTTCTTACCTAGGCACATGATCTTCACCTTCATGGTTGAACCATTCTTGAAGGTAGGGGTGTAAAAATTTCCTTCCTTCACACCTAACTCCCTGATCTTGAGGATCAATGCATACTGGACTGCTGGGGTCAGGTACTCTGGTAGTAAGATCATCCCGGGTCTTAATACCTCACACTTATCTGGTGGGTGTGGCTTGGCTTCAAAGGGGATGTTGGGTGTGGAAAATGGCAAAATAGGAAAGCAAATATCGAAAGCTGAATGGAAACAACAATTTGTCATTAAATAAATAAGTCACGGTTCACAACTGGTAATGAAAAGGTTCGAAGCAAAACAAAATAAAGGGTTTATAATTCATCCCTTTTACATTGGAAAAGAAAAACTAGCCAATGAAATGTAAAGAAAGTAGAAGTCTAAGCTTCTTCGTGAGGGAAGTAGTCCTCACCAGGTGAACTCGGGTCATCACTTGCTGCCTCGACGCGGTCCACCAGGTTAAGGATCGGTGCCTTGCCCGGCCTCTGGGGGTAGTTCTGTCCCGGCCTCTGTGGATGGCTCTGGGCAGGACGGCTGGTAGATGGTCCAGCACCTCCTGTGCCACCTCGACCTCCTCCTCCATTAGTCTTAGGAGCTGGGGCTCTAGTCGCTGCCCCAATACATGGCTTGTAGTCCCTAGAATCCAGGTTCGAGAAGCACTCGAAGGATCTGTGCCCCTTCCTGCCACAGTGGTGGCACATCACCAGGGTTCCGTCACACTCCTTGCCTGGGTGGTCCCGCTCGCACTTCCTGCAGAAGTACTTCCTTACAGGTTGGTTTCCTGTTTCAATTCAAGGTTAGTAATGTGATAACAAAATGTAACCACATTGGAGATTCTAATTTATCTCACCCCTAAATGGCTGGGAGCGGAGGGGCTTAGCATCCGCATGATAAGAGACAATGGCTTTCTCGTTCCCTCCCTTGAAAAATCTTCCTTTCTTGTCATGATTCTGGGAAGAACTTCCTCCATTCCCTCTTCCACCATCTCCCTTCCTCTTGCCTAGCACAGAGTCCTGATAGGCAATGGTGGTCTCGCAGTCATTCATGTCATCCGCAAGCTCCTGTGGTGACAATATGTGTTAGTGGGGAAATCTTTGCGTACCAGAAATTCTAAATCATGTTCCATACCTGTAGGGTCATCCCTCTGGTTGAACCGATCATAGTCATGATCCTGAAGTTCAAGCCGGTGTGGAATTTGTCCACCGGATACCTCGGAGCGTAAGCTCCCTCTCCAATAACAGCGAGCAGCTCCACATATTTGTTATAGTACTCAACAACAGAGGAAGTTCTTTGCTTCAGCTGCTCGAACTCGCTCCTCATCCTCTTCTGTAGGTAGGATGGATAGAACTTGGCTCTGAGGGCCACTAAGAAGGCTGGGAAGCCGAAGTCCGCCTGGGCAGTCAGCTCAGCACTGGCGGTCTGCCACCATCGATATGCGGGTCCCTGGAGGAAGTAGGCCGCTATGTCCACCTGGCGTCCCGCTGGAACGTGCAGAGAGGTGAAGGCCTTCTGCATCTCGTCGATGTATCTCTCTAAGGTCTTCGGTTCTGGCTGGCCTTCGTAGACTGGAGGGCGTAGATCGTTGACCGCCTTCAGCCAGTTGAACTCCCGGGGACCGTTAGGTGGTGGCGGTGGTGGCTGTGGGATTTGAGCCTGCTGCTGAGCTAATGCAGCCGTCACAATCTGCGCTATGACCTCTGGGGTGACAGCGTCGGGTCCATAGCCTCCTGAGGGACCAGCTCCTCTTCCTCCTCTTCGAGACATTTAGCTGATATTGACGGTTTTGTTACCCAGAAGGTGTTTGGTTCAATCTAAATATCTATGTAGTAAAGTAGGTAATATTTATAACGTCCCAAGGATGGTTCGTAGGTACGTGAAGTAAAACATAAGTAGTAAAGTAAGTAAGGGGTAAGGGTCACGCGCCTTTCTGGAATTCTCACTTCCCAATTCTACCCCCGTTCCCCAGTTTTAAATGCACCTATAATCTAAGTATTTCACTCGGCTTGTTTTCTCGGGTTCAGAGCGCAACTACGCTCTGATACCAATTTCTGTAATGCCCCTATTTAACATATTTATAGCGGAAATAAAATACTAAAGGCGTAACAGACCATCGGGTTCCAAAATACCCGGCACCAAACCCCACCAATTACAACTTAAAAGATTACAACAGTCACAGTCTGAACCTCGAGAAAACTTAACAAAAATAAACAGTAATAAAACACATTAACTCTCCACAAAAACCTAATCCCATCCTAATCACTCGTTCTCTTCGTGGCCACCTGTATAATAACTCGTACCTGCAAGATAAAACCAAGCAGCCCACCCTGAGAGGGGTGGGTCAGTTCCCTGGAATGGAACTGGTACGATCCTCCAAAACAAACTTATAATACCATTCTTAAATAAATAATAGCTTGAATACAATCACTTAAAACCACACAGAGGAACAAGGCACTTCACAAATCACCAAGTCAAGATAACAAGTTGCGAAAGTAATACATAACAGAAAGTTAAAGTTAGTCAATCAGAAGAATCACACCATAAGTTAGTGTACATCCATTGCTTGTGTTAGATTCAGTTTCAGTTAGGAACAGGAAGACCCAAGTAGTCACAAGGACTAGGAATGAAAGAAGAGATCCAAGAACCCATAACTCATGAGTGGAATAAGACCCATTGGGAGAGATGGCCCCCACCGCCAGTCAGTTGTCACAAGGACGAGGTAAACAGACCTCCGCTGTCAGTTATCCATATGGACGAGGTATAGCAGACCTCCGCTGCCACCGACCCGTTCTCAGTCATCGGTGAAAAGTGTGTGCACCACTTAATAAAAGAATCCATACTCAGTACCAAGATTAACATTTTCCCATATTCCCATTAGATTATTAACTACACAAAAGCAATACCAAAACACTCAGTCCTACAGAGTGCAGAGGCGTAAACCCTCAACAATTAATATCCAATAGAAAGAATCCATTCCCAATAAGGCTGATCAAACTCGACTCATGGATGAAACAATACCCATTATCCAAAGGAAGAATTACCAACACCAGATATTTCCTATATTCCCAGTTACCCCACTAGATCATTAACTGCACCAGAGCAATACCAAAACACTCAGTCCTACAGAGTGCAGAAGCGTAAACCCTAGTTAGTTAATATCTAGTGAAACAACTAGATAGGAGGAACCAATAACCAAGGAAGTTATACATTCAAGGCTCAGTTAGTCACACAAGCTGAGTTAGTCACACAACCATTTCCTTTAAGAAATCCATTTTAGCTCAATTAGCGTTTGTCCAAAACATCCCTTAAGTCTTGTTAGCAAAGCATAAGAGTACGAGAAATCATACCTGGTATGTGAAGAACAATAGTTAACTCGAATGAGTGATCCCCCAATAGTAACCTATAATTAAGGTGTTCCAAGTGTCGATTAGTTAAGGGACTTATAAACTAATCATCCTCTATTCCTATTGTTTTATAGTTCCAGGGTTACCATTACTCTCTCACAAAGGTTTGAGCTTGATTTTGTTAATTAAATCCTTTGTTAGGCCCATTTCGTTTAATTTGGAATGGTTTAGGATTTATCCCTGAGAGTGGCCCAAACTCTCTTTGAATTGTTTAAGTGGGCTTTTGGAGTTCATAAACTTGGGCTCAGTAGGTTAACCCAAGACCGTGTTACGTTTATCTTGTGTAATTAAACCCTTAAGTTATCAATGACTATTTTATTACACACCGATTAATATCCTAAAGTTTAATATATATATTCTTCTTATTATATCTCTCACAAGGAATGATATTTCCTTCATCTATTTTGAATGTTTTTATATTTATATATATATATATCTTTGTGTATTAAGGTTTATCCAGACATCTTAAAGAAATTTTTATTGTATAAAATAAAGTGTTTTCCTTTATTTATTTAATATATATACGTATGTACCCGTATTAGAATTTATTTAAGTCATCCCCTATGTAGCTTATTGTATTTAAATTATCTTTATTACTTCAACATTTATCTGCACTCCATGTATGTTTTATAAAGTATTTCTTTTACTACATCTTAGAATATTAGCTTCTATAGTATTAAGTTAATATAAGAGTTGATTTATTTAGCTTCCTGTTTTACCCTAAGTTACTATTTTATTCCCTTTTTATATATGTGTAAATATATATATATTTTTCCTTAGTTTTAATTAAGAATGTTAACTTCCAAATTATATAATAATTAAAATGTAGATTAGTTTAGTTCCTTAATTTAACATCAGTTTCTATTTTTATTTCTCTCATATAAGTATATAATTATATATATGTATATAATTTTTACTTCACTTAAAGGTAAATTCCCTAAATATTTATAAACATACTGTTACTAAATGTTAGTTTAACTTTTCATTATTTCCCAACCTAAAAAGTTTATTAATAAGCTATACTTTAATTTGCGTTACATTAAAAACCATATATTATAAGTTATTCTTATGAAAAATTCATAACATAATTTTTAAACCCATTTACCATTGTCCAAAAATTCCCAAATTAAGTATATAGTTGCTATAACATTTTATACATATTATAAAATTTTTATTTCATAAAAATATCTTTTTTATTTCACTAAATAATTCCATAATACCCGTAACTTGCAAAACTCATAACTTACGTTTAAAAACTGCAAAACCATATTAATTTACATCAAAATAAACTAGATTTTATAAGGAATCTATGGTTAAAATTTCAAGTCAAAATACATTCGGGAAGGTATTTAAATTAATTCAACAAGTTAGGGTTTAATTCTGGAATTCATAAAAACTTAATATACTCTTAATTTCCCACGATATAATCTCGGCCGTCCGTTTCCTTAAATCCCGATCGGGCGGCCCCTGAGTGTCGAGTTCATCAGCGAACTCCAAACAGATGTCGAGTACTAAATTGCCAATTTCTCCTAATCCACAGAACGAAACTTAGTGATTCTTGTTCCATTAGACTCGAAATCTTCTTGCGGTTCCAATGGTACCAAATTTACGATCTAACGTGCACGAATTCGCAAAAACGATTCTGGGTTCGAAGTTAGGGTTATTTCGGGTTTCCGATTTCAATTCTAACAAATTATCTCAATCTAACGCATAATAGATGAAATTGGAACATGGTTCTGACCGGTAATGCAATGTCGATTAGCAACATCGAAAGAATTTGAAGAAAAACTCACCAGAATTGTACAAACGAGGAGAATTCGAGTTTGGGATTTTCTGGAAAATTCGACCTTCACCAGTTTCGGGTAGCCAACTTCGTAGCTCTATAAGTTTCAGTACAGATCGAGTTAGGACGTGTTATTTGGCTCAAACGAAAGATGAAACATAGCTCTACAGATTGTTAGCAAGAACTTACTCTAACTTGCATTATATAGAAAGAAATCTGTCCCGAAAGTTACGAGTTTACCTTACGTTTTCCCTATGATTTTATGTGATGTCAGATCACGAACTTTAGGCACCTCGTTCTTCCAAACGGAATGGAATTAGCCTTGGGTGTAAACATGAAAGTTGTAGCGGGATTAGAGATCTACACAACAAGCTAAAGAACTCGAATTTTGGATGAGAAACGAAAAAGTTATGATTAAATGAAGTTTACCTGAACTCGGTGAAAACTGGGAATCTGGGTTACGACTTTGCAAGAAGGCGACTTTGGATTGATTTTCCGGTGGATTTAGGAAGATTTAGGTTAAGTGTGAGCTATGGTTGCAAAGAGGAGATTAAGGAGAGGAGAATGAAAAAAACGGCGTTGCAAAATTCGTAAAGATGAGTGAGATATAAGTGTCTAAAGTTAGGGCAAAAACGCTGATGGCAGTTAGGATTCTGGCCGATTTTCGTGCTAAGTACAGGCGACCCGTGTGAGCTTGACACGTGGCAGTTTTCAAAATTTTGGCTCTAAACTTCATTCTATCATAGCTTTGGCTAGGATGATCCGTTTTTGACATTCTTTTTATTGATCTTCATGTTTTTCCATAACCTATTTATTGGTATAGGTTTCATGGGCTGGTTTGACCATTCTCAAAAAGTCAACCCTAGCAAGGCTTAATAAGCTTTATGGTTTCCATGATTTTATATTGACTTTTATGATTCAAATTAATGTTCCAACTCTTTCTAAAATCTTTATAATATACTTGGAATGTTTAGAAATTTTTTCCAAGATTTATTGACTTAAAAATCTTATTATTCAATTCATAATACTATATAATAATATATAGTAATCTAATATTTATTAGTATTCTTTAGGGTTAAATAGAAAAAATCCCCTAATTTAATTTCCAGAAGTCCATATAGCATAATTTAATAATTAATAGTATTATTTATGGCTTAATAAAAGAAATCCCCTAAATTAATTTAAATTAATATAGGGGTATTTCAGTAGAAATCGCCATTGATGCTTAAGGAAGAAGAAAAGCTCTGAGTGTGGGGGAAGGAAAATGTGAGTGAAAAGAATGGGAAGGGGAGAGAGAAGAAAAAAGTCTTACTTAACTATTCCCTTTTCTACTTTATTATTTTGTCTTGTAGTGTCTTATAATAATTAAAGAGAATTGAGGGGAGGTCCAATCGTGACACACTCACACACAAATAAGTTTCAGGAATTTTACACTATTCACTAACCGGAACCTGTTTTCTGGAATTTTCTCGTTTAATTAATTTAATGGCTCTAGACCTTCACTAAGGTTTAATTATATCTGTTTACTTGGCTATAATTATTACGGGTCTATCAAACCCTCTTAAAGTCACATTTTCCCGATCTCCTCGAAAAATGCGCTTTAAGGTTCGTTTGTGTTTTTTAATCCATTTTATGGATCCTTTTTCTTCGAGAATTGTTCTCATGTGTTTATTTAGGCATAATTAAGTTTCTTAAATTCTCATTAGCCTAATTAATCACTATTTTTGAATTCGGGGTATTTCATAGATGGTCTGTGGTGCTTAAAGGGAGAAGAGGAATAGTTGGTATGGATGAAATGGTTGATGAGGATGAGTATAATGTAGAAGATGAACCACCAACTGTTCCTATTTCATTGGAAAAGGCTGAGGTCACAGGTCATCGTGAGTATATACGATCAGACCATAACAAGGGAATGTGGATTGAGAGATAATGGTGTATGTATGTTATTACCATTAAAATTTATATGTAAATAACAATCTTTTATTTCTTGTTTGTATATGACCATTGTTAAATTATGTGTAATTTTTTGTGTCATTATGAAATGCTTAATTTAATTCAAATTTTATTTCAATCCTTGCAGGCATGGCTGAAAAGTTTGACTTACTTTGTCGCGAGTTCGACGATGAGCAGCAAAGGGTACCGGTTCCATCTACATCTGCCGCTGCTGCTGCTGCCCCTTCTACAGTTGTCACTACTGCTACTGCCCCTTCCATGAGTGCACCTTCTACGAGTGCTACTCAGAGACCCAGAGGTAGAGGTCCGACCCGTGGGCTGAAGCTATTGAAACCGGATGAGATCAGTCTTGTTTGGGATAAGTATGGGAGGTATTATGGGGGTAGCAGGTCAGAGTTTGCTAGTATGCTAGGGACTCTATCCAGATCACATTGCTCCATCAACCACAAATGGTCACAAGTCCCGAAAGAAGTGAAAGAGATCATCTGGAAGAAGGTGCAAGAACGATACAAGATCCCAGATGAAGTGAAGAAGATCATTCTTTCTGCGGTGGGCGGAAAAGCTAAATCATTCCGCCACTACTTGGTGGATAACTGGATCACTAGGGTGCCCCCACGCGAGCCTCCGCCATATGTCGTGTACAACGGCATGATCACCGAAGAGGAGTGGAAGGAGTTCGTTGAGCAACACTCCACCCTTGAGTTCAGGGTATGTTTGTGTGTACTCTTTTCTGAATTAATGCTAATAATGCTTTATCTCTGATTTTCTATAATTAATTTTCTATTGTACTGTCCTAACAACAAAGACAAGAACAAGCACCGCAAAACCGTGAAGCTAATCTGTACCCCCACACCATGGGACGAAGGGGATATGTGGGCAGCCTCGATATGTGGAAAGAAGTTGGTTTGTTGGTGCAGAGGAACGAGGATGGCAGTGAATGCCCGATCGAGGATGTCTCTGAGGCGAGTAGGGTGCAGATGTACCTACTGGGACGCCAGACGATGACCAGCGAAGGTCAAAGGATATTTCCTCATGCTGTGATGGAACAACTGGCTAACCAAATTGTAAGTGTTTGAAAGTAGTTGTTAAAAAATTTTCTTATATACTCAAGTGTTTGTTGATATTAAATTTAGTGCTAACTTCTTTGACAATTGGACAGTGTAAAGCGGCACAGAGAGGAGAAGTAGACTTACACGCTCCTCCTTCTCAAGACGAAGCTCTCAATAAAGCGCTTGGGAAGAAGGATCACCCGGGGCATGTTAGAGGATTTGGGGGAGAAGTGTGTTAGAAGCACGTATTCCACCATCTGCTAGGAAGGGTCAGATGAATGCTGCTGGCATTGAGGCGATGGTAGATCGTAAGTTCGCTGCTGAGCACCAAGCTAATGAGGAGAAACTGGCTGCTGAGCGCCGAGCTTACGAGGAGAGGCTGCATCAAGCGTTGGATGCGATCGCACATGCGACTACTCAGCAGCAGCAGCATGATCCTCCTCGACCGTCTTCCTCGTCTAGTTGTGCTCCGGCCGCTGACCCGTACCCGTTTTCCAACATCCAGGTTAGCTTTGTTTAACTATTTTTCTCCTTAAATAAAGTCCTTTAAATAGTATTAGATTGGACGCACTTATTTATTTCACGCAATATCTATGTTTATTAAAGGAGAAAAAAAATCCCGTCTTCAAATACCATTAGACGGGCACCCTGTTGATGTGGCCTACGGGACGGTTTTAGCATCAGGTCCATTCACGCTCATCAGTTTCGTACGTCTACCCACATTCTACGCGCGTGTGACCTTGGACCTGATAATTGATGGATTTGAGCATGCATACCTTCCAATGACGTTTGACAATAAATGTACACTGATTGAAGCGAAGGGAGACATATTGCCCTGGCCAGCATGTTATATTGTTGTCACCGATGAGGTAAGACTGTTTGACAACCATTTAGTATCTAATAAAATCCTTTATTTAGCATTAAGTGTTTAATATAATCCATTATAGATCTCTGAGCTTTCTCACCGCGTATCCAAGCCCAGAGAAGAGATCAACGCGCCGGCAGGTCCTGTCCGTAGTACAAGGGTATGTTCTAGATAAATGTTTAATGTTACTATAATAATCAATTAGTGTAACACCCCAACTACTAACAACACACTTAATAACGTATCGCAGCGGAAATCTCAACTCACAACATCACTTAACTCTTTGGTGTTACACGCCGTTAGCCACCCTCGTGGCTAACAAGGCTAACATACAAACATCGTACCGGTCTGATGGACTAAACTCCCGAGCAACTACACATAAATCCCGTTCCACGTCCAACAATCATTATACACTTACATTACAGCTGTACTGAGTAATTACCAACTAACGCCGATACATTTTCGGTCTTACTACACCTATAATACATCCACAATTCTCATGACTACCACATACAAACACTACCCCGTCCTACTCTCGAACGGCTTCCAGTTCCTTGTACCTGAAAAGTATGGGAGCCCCCAAAGGGGGTCAGCACCTTTGCTGGTATGGTAATCCCGCAGCCCGCATGCTACCGGGCCACGCACAACTATTTGTCGTCTTAGCATGCGGTTGATTTATTTCAAACATGCACAAACTCACACACATATCATGCTTATAAGCAAACATCCATTAATAGAATACAGACACAAGGTTAGCACACTCAAGATAACAACACACTTCACTTTATAACATACACAACTTAATTTCACTCTTCTTAGAGTACATGAACTTCACTTAGGGAGTGCCGGGGTGATATAAGCCCGAGCACAACATACATACATTTCCTTTACTTGAGTGGCGGCCTCATATAGGACCGGTCACAACATACATAATTTCCCCCTAACTCCAATAGTGATGAGGTAGGTAAGCCTTGGTTAAGCTTGTGGGTGGTTGTAATTCCAGGAGGAAGAACAACCGTAACATAACAAAGAGGGAGTCGAAGCGAACTTAGGCATCGACACCCTACCAACATTATACATAATTTCCCTCCTAGCCCGATGTGGAGGTCGGGTAGGTAAGCTTTGGCTAAGCTAGTGGGAGGTCGAAATCCAATGAAGGAAAACAACCCTAACATAACAGGATGGGAGTTAATTCTCATATATGTATTAACTCCCAAACAACACGCGCGACCGGAACAACCGGATTCCTCTCCATACATAACATATACTTATTAGTTAGAGGTTCCCTTATGGAACTTACCACATACATACATCACATAGTGTTACTAACTCGGTTAGACACATATGGGGAGTAATATCCCTTTTTAACAAACATGAATAACTGTATCCAATAACAACAACAACATATCCAACAAGTCACATACATCACTCATAATAACAACATACACTAACGCACGGATAGCCGTAGTTAGAACGTTCCCATGGGTTGGGACGTTTATTCCGAATACCGATCTCTTATGTGAACCTAAGATCGGTTAACTATTATTTAACACATAACTAAGGTTAAGCGGTATCGGAATTAATTACGCCACAATAATGAATTACTGTAAACTCATTTCATGCTTTATCTTGCAAGGTGGCAAACACACAGAAAAACACATTGGCATACAAGCCGGTGTAATCCGGTAGGACACAGGTTGCAAGAAAACCATACCTGTCACCGTAGGGAATTACTTTACCGGGTGTTCTCACGCTCCTTGGTTCACACTTGTTCCTCATGTCTTACTCTTGAACCACTATTTACATGTCAAATGGTTCAATTAACATTAAGGTGTTACGGTAGGTACATAATTGCTATTCCCGTACTTACCCCGTTATCCCGTTATTTCGGTTTAACTTTGTGTACTTAAACTCACAACTTTCCCAATCACTTCCAACACTTGTTTATACTTATTAGGACCTTTAAAAGTCACCAAACAAGGCCTTAACAACATCCAAAACCATTACCCATCAATCCCCCACCTTTAGAACACTTTAAAACACATTTTAGGCCATTTTTGGTCTGGTCCGGGACTTGGTCCGGACCCAAGGTCCCGGACCACCTCTGTAATGCACTCTCGGCTATTTTTGACATTGGTCCTGGACTTGGTCCTGGACTTAAGTCCCGGACCAATTCCTGCATTCACTCTCGGCATGTTTTTTGATGCGGTCCGGGACTTGGTACATATCCTAGGTCCCGGACCCTGCTAAAAACTGCTACAAAGGTCATTTTTCAACCCCAAATCAACCCTTAAATCATCCTCAAACTTTCCCTAATCTTTCCACAAGTTTCTACATAATTAATCACCTCAAAACATGCTCTAAACCTCTCCAAATCTTTGGTTTAATCCACCACCCAATTCTTGCTCAAATTCAACAATTCGTTTTCTCACATTTTGCATTTTGCACTCTTTTGCATTTCTAACTTCTTATTGTTAGTTTTTACATCCTTCCAACCTCACCAAATGCATCAATGACCATTACACATCATTCCTAGACAATTGCATCATCTAAACCCAAGTTACTCCTTGTTTCACAAGTTATAAACACAAATCCTTTCTCTTGGAATTCCAAGTTCCTATCACCATTATGCTACAGATTTTGCATCCTTCCAATATCATTCTCCATCTACCCTTACAAGGTCATCAAGTATCTCAGCTCAGCCACAAACACACCTAACTCCTCCAGTTTACCAAGTCACCTTAAAACACTTATTTTCTATCGAAATTTCGCCATAACCTCCCCATAAACTTAACATCTCCAAAATCATCATCCTCATCAATTTTCATTCCTAATCTAGCCACACCCTTGAAGGGTCCTACCAGCACACCATATCAATCCAAATTCAACAATATCACAATCTAGCTCCAAAACTTACTGAACCACAATATAACCACAACTCAAATCATTTGGCTCCAAGGCCCTCAATTCAAACCAACATTTCACAAAATCCAACTAACCACAATCAAGCACATTTTTGCTCCAGATTTTATTTCATCTTTTATTTTTCCCAAAACCCACTCCTAAAACAATTAATATAGGCATTTAAGGTAGATTCCTTACCTTAATCCACAAGTTTCTCCTTAATTCTCCTCTTGTTCCTCCTCTCCTCAAAATCGGTCAAGATGGAAATGGAGTTTCCAAACTCCATTACAACATTCAAGAAACACAAAATACATTCCATTAATCATCTAAACCCTTATGAAATCTCAATTCAACAAAAGGGCTTAGAGCACAAGTTAGGGTTTTACCTTTGTTGATTTTTGAGTGGTTTTCAACTCTTGAATCTTAAGAGGGACTCCCACCACCATTTAAAGCTTGGATAAAATCTCAAACAAGGAGGAAAAGCTAGTCATTACAAGGGCCAAAATCGGCCAAGGTGGGAAAATGGAGAAAACATGACTTTTTCATGGATATTTTTACCTTGATAGAAAGAGGAAGCTTCAAGCTTCAAAATGGTGTGTTTTTCTCTTCAAATGACCAACACCCACGAAAATGAAACTCATCCTTTTCGAATTTTGAAAAGAGAGGGTGATAGAGGATGATGAGAGGATGAAGAATACGTAGTTATTTTTGTGATTGGAGCTTAAATGAAGCTTGGGCATGAGCTAGAAGATGAAGTAGCCATGAGAGGGGAAGGAGAAATCGCTGCACCAGAGGGGAGGAGAAGCACGATGGAGGAGGAGAAAGAGAGGAAGAGAGGAAAGAGAAAAAAGAGAAAGGAGGGAGGAGAGAGAGGGTGGGGGCACCTTTTTTTTTTTTGTTTTTGCTTTTGACATATTTAATTAGTTAACTAGTCATGTGTGAGGGGCTATCTACATTAATAAAAACCGGCCCACATAACTGTTATAGGCTGGAGCGTTTTTCGTCTTTTTCAGAAAACGCTCGTTAATTTACCCGGTTTAGCACTATTCACTAACCGGGCCCGTTTTCCGGAATTTTCTCGTTTATTTAATTTTAATGGTTATTATACTCCCATTAATGTTTATTTATAGTTATATGATCAACTATAATTTTTTTACGGGGTCATTCGACTGTTTAAAGTCACGTTTTCGGGTTTTCTCGAAAAACGCGCTTTAAGACTCCGTTAGCATTTTAACGCATTATTTGAATCCGTTTTCTTCCGGAATTTTTCTCACATGTTCTTAATGTGTAATTAAGGTATAAAAATATATTTATAACCCTATTGGAGGTTATATATCTCCTAAAATAATTGAATACGCGTTTTCACGTTTTGTGACTTTTACGTATTTTCTTTTTCTTTTTGGTTTTCATTTCTTCACCAATGATTTTAAGGACTTAATTAGCCTTAGAAAATTATAATTACATAATTAATTAACACATTAAGGTTTGGGGTATTTCAATCTACCCCCCTTAAAAGAACTTCGTCCTCGAAGTTCACACTTCCCACACATCATTGGTTAGAATACGGGGATTACTTGTAACATAAAACTTCCATAACAAACATATTTTACATCACAACCCCGGACTTAACGGTCCGGGTACATATACACATCCATACCTAACATAACATACTTACTTAGTAACCTCGGACTTAATGGTCCGGGTACCTTATCAACATTTGCACATACATAACAACCCTTAGACTCTTAGGTCTGGGTAACATAACAACATTTAGACTCTTAGGTCTTGATAGCACAACACTTTCGGAACTTAACCACATTAGGACTCAAGGTCCAAAATAATAATTATTACACATACCACACAACATGTCTTAGCATGTATATCAACCAGAAATTCCTTTTCCATCTCTTCACGAGTTCGAGACCCTGTAGAGTACATATACACTGTGATCCCGCAGAACCGGTCGCGATGGACACTCTGGTCCCCGTTCCTTTGGGAGATCAAAACAATTGCATACATCTTTAAAATATACTTCTCATGTCACCGGTCCTAAGACAAAGGCTCATACGTCCTCAGCTCGTGAGCAAGTAGTAGGAAAATACCCTCTACGAGGTTAAGTATAACGAAATCCTTTATTGGAAGGATCTTAATCGAAAATCCTATACAAGGTCACATAAAAGTAGTCCTTCCTTTGAAAATACCACTTAAGAATCTTAAAATATTTATTGAAGTCTTGAAAACACCAATTAAAATTTGAAACCCAATTCAAAATTCTTTTGAAAACACCATACAACTCCAAGTCCAATTATTGTTAACTGTATCTTATTCTGATGTGATTATCTGTGACTACTTATAGGGAGTTTCAAGAATCATCCAACCCTAATGTGATCAGCATCCGAGTTGAACTATCCTTCCACCCCAATTTGTGTTCGGCTTCCCTTGATCTCATGATAATCAAGTTTCACCTCCTACTTCATTTTCAAACAACAACTAATTCAAGCATGTACCTTTTCTATCTTTTTAATCCATCTAGTCGTAATCATTACATCTTCAAGGGATAGAACTCCGTCTATCAGTTACCTCCGTTCACTTTAATCCAGTTACCTAGGGGATCTTATTCTCACTAGGTTCTATGTCGATTTCATACCTTTTCATAAATCACAACACTGTATATATACATATTTATATATATTTTTATCAAAATATAATACACAATATTACATTTGGTATCATATGAACATGTACTGTCGGGGTTTTAGTTCCCCGGGAGTTTTTCTACTCCCTTATACTTATACTTTCACACACATTTGTTGACACAATAAACACACTTATCGCAAGGGTATTCGCATCTTCCGTGCGTAATTACCACAATTAACCATGAATGAATGTGTATGTTTATGTAACACACACACCAATCTTCTAAACAAATCATTTTGTGCTATGCACATCATAGTTCACGTACACTTGTACGGTAAAAGACACTAAGTGGTTCTGCGCTCTACCCCCCTTAAAAGGGATTACGCCCACGTAATCAATTAGTTAATCACTGGTTTAGAACATCCTACCGTCGTGAAGTGTTTTATCTCCACGCGGTTTATTACACAATGTGTTTTGATTAGAGGATCTTAACCATATTGGTGGTTTAGTCCCTAACCAAGAATTCTCACTAGAGTTTGTTTTAACTCTTAACTGGTTTCGATTCTGGCCTGTGAGGCTTTTAGGCATCATTAATTTGCCATTCACTCATGTTCACTATTCACATTCATCGTTTGACTCACTGGTTCAACAGTTTCTGCTGCGCAACTCTTGATAATTTAGAGCTTAGTTTGCTCCATACATTATCCTTACTGCATTATACATCCCCGATTATCACCTTTATCTTGGTAATAACGGTTTCTCAACCGACGCGTGGTATTTGTTACCGTGAGCGAATTCGGTGAGTTACAAACTTTCTATTCATTTCCACGATAATCTATTGTATTCCACAATGATTTACTTGGTTTCTTCGACTTATTGTCGGTTAAGTTGGAGCTACTACCTTTGTGTAGTACTCTGTTGGTTATTTCCAACACTTGAGGTATGTTCCACACCGATATTCAACAATCGTGCTACTGTAGTCGCTTATGTCAACCAAGTACCCTTGATTGGTACTACCGTGCTTATCTTATGCATCGGTTTTATCACATCATAAGTCTTGTTCTTCTATCACATTTAACATTTTCAGACTTCCTAGCTATCTCACTTGATCATTACCGCGCAAGCGCAATACTAAAACACTCAGTCCTACAGAGTGCAGAGGCGTAAACTCTTGACAGTAAATCTCTTATGCGATTGCAATAGGAATTCACATTGAGTTCCTTATCACATAGTACCGACCGTTGGCTTATTGTCCGGTCTGCGTATCATCACTTACTTGTATGTTCATTGAGTTCCATTCATAACTGGTCTTATTTGCCACATTATTATTTAACAATGCTTACACAACGGTCGCTTACTGCGCACCGTGCTATTACTCATTGTATAACCTTAACTCACACTACATCCGCTATTATATTAGCTTCTGCCATTACACTGTGTTTCGCCACTTGTTTGGCTGATTGCTGAATACTTTATTCTTCGAGTCTTTATGCTCCTTGAGCGTTGTTCGTTTCGCATCTAGCATCCCACACGTAATGGTGGTTGCTATTCGACTTATCACTCTTTCAGTCTCCGCAACTGGTACAACTCTTTTCATAGTAACAACATGGTCAATCTTTAACACATTCCCTGAACTTAATTCACATAAATACCGCTATCGCGGTCTCACAATGTCAGAGGTATCCCCACTCTTGAAGCAGTGGTTCGTTATCCGCTTACTTACTTATATAACATGAATCTCTGTGATCAATAACATTTTCTTAACACATTCGATTTGTGGCTTTTAAGCCTTATTGCCTCGAGCTCTGCCCGTTATCTCATTCAACCATTGTTGATCCAAACACCCTTTTAAGGATAGTTCATAGGTGTTACTAAGTTATGCCATTTCATCTGGCTTGCACTCATTTGTATGTTTAATTTACTACTTCGCTCTGCGTTCTTTGTTGGGCTAAATATCCTCTTTAGTGAAATTGATATCTCGGGAGTCTCATCCCGATCATTGCACATTAACATATCCATTTTAGGCATTTGCCTCACCATATGTAGGCTGGGTACTTACTTCAGCTATTATGTTCATCCTCCAAGATTCTTAAGACATGTGCGATTTCTTTACTTACTAACCAGTGCACTTCGCACTTGTACACCTTTAAACATTTCCTTAAAATGAACTTACTGATCCTTTTAGTTTCCTTAACTTGACTGGGTTCCTTTACTTCAACCATTCGATGGTACTCCAATTGCTCTTGCTTGACTTTTACTTCGGACCGTAGTATGGAGTCGACTACTTCCCGTGTTCCAGGCTCCACTCGTATACATACGTGGGGTGTCCTACTGATACATTGCTACTTACCTGACTAACCCATAAGTAGGTCTGTCAGGCCCACAAGCTCCTATCGGAGTGCGGTCGTCCCACATTACAGTTGGTATACTCGTAGTGTCCGTCACACGCCTAGGTGAAGTATTCTGTTGTCAACTCCTCTTATATTATCCCATGATAATATGCATTCCATGCTTCCCGAACTTAATCAAGGGAAGTGTATCCACTGTTGTATTATTATGAACTCACTTCATTCCCTCGGGTTGTTACCCTTGGGTTTACCGGTTTCCATCCGGTTGTTTAAAAGTAACCGGGTAAAACTTACCTACCATGTGGCACTGAGGCCCGCGTAGGTCTTCTGGTTTGGTTTTAAGAAAAGAAGAATTGAAATAAAATGGGTTTGAAAGAAAATCTGGTTTTGAAAAGAGTTTGAAAGAAAATGATTTTAGGTTTAAAGAAAAATTTCCGTGGTTTTACAACGTTTCTTGCCTTATCCAAGTCTAGCTTCCTGCTGACTGGTGTGTTTCCAAGCACTGAGGTCAGGCTAATAAGCCCTTCCACGGTTATGATAATCCCACTTAACTTCATGGTGCTTTACTGAGTACTTTGTAGTTGCTAAAAAAAATCTCCCACACAACCTTGTTGTAGCAGCACTTGCCATGGCAAGTGCGCCATGCTAACTGGTTATCGGTTCAATACACACTGGTTGCGGTGTTGTTTTCATCCGCACTAACATCAATGGCCTAGTTGGCCCTTGCTTGATCTTGCAGTCTTAACAACAATTCCTTGGGTACTCCTCAGTGTCTTCACATGACAACCATTAACTAGGGTGTTTCCCATTCTGGGAGACCCCTTTTTACTTAGTATTGTATCCTCCTCGTACTATATTGTGGTTCCTTAATCGGTTAGTATACCGTTGGTGTGTAGTTAACATCTGTAGTCCCGTAGACACTCGTCTCGGGTTTCATTATCTTGCTCCTTGCTTGTTGCACACTTGGTGCGTTGCGAGCTGGTTGTCCTCGACTGCTCCGCATGTCGACCCAGGGTGCTGGAAATTCCATTCTCTTGTGCATAAGATTCTTCACTTTTCGCTAACAAGAGCGGTTAATATTGTTAAAATGGAGACCGTCTTCGGGATCACACCTTTCGGGATCTACCGTATGACGGGTCCTCCGTACTTACAGGGGTAAATATCAACTGCCAGATCGGGTTTTCCCGAGTAAGAGATGACTCTCATCTCTCTGGCGTCCTTTCCCGAGTTATAAAATAGGGTTTGTGGAGGGCGGGATGGATACTGTAGGTATCCAGTACACGCTGGTATTTCCATAACTAGCGTACTTCTCACGCTATCACTCAACCCTTAACCCATAGTACTAAACTCTTAACTCGGTGCTTCCTAAGCTCGGTATTTCAGTCATCAGAGCGATACTTCACTCTGATACCACTTTTTGTAACACCCCAACTACTAACAACACACTTAATAACGTATCGCAGCGGAAATCTCAACTCACAACATCACTTAACTCTTTGGTGTTACACGCCGTTAGCCACCCTCGTGGCTAACAAGGCTAACATACACACATCGTACCGGTCTGATGGACTAAACTCCCGAGCAACTACACATAAATCCCGTTCCACGTCCAACAATCATTATACACTTACATTACAGCTGTACCGAGTAATTACCAACTAACGCCGATACATTTTCGGTCTTACTACACCTATAATACATCCACAATTCTCATGACTACCACATACAAACACTACCCCGTCCTACTCTCGAACGGCTTCCAGTTCCTTGTACCTGAAAAGTATGGGAGCCCCCAAAGGGGGTCAGCACCTTTGCTGGTATGGTAATCCCGCAGCCCGCATGCTACCGGGCCACGCACAACTATTTGTCGTCTTAGCATGCGGTTGATTTATTTCAAACATGCACAAACTCACACACATATCATGCTTATAAGCAAACATCCATTAATAGAATACAGACACAAGGTTAGCACACTCAAGATAACAACACACTTCACTTTATAACATACACAACTTAATTTCACTCTTCTTAGAGTACATGAACTTCACTTAGGGAGTGCCGGGGTGATATAAGCCCGAGCACAACATACATACATTTCCTTTACTTGAGTGGCGGCCTCATATAGGACCGGTCACAACATACATAATTTCCCCCTAACTCCAATAGTGATGAGGTAGGTAAGCCTTGGTTAAGCTTGTGGGTGGTTGTAATTCCAGGAGGAAGAACAACCGTAACATAACAAAGAGGGAGTCGAAGCGAACTTAGGCATCGACACCCTACCAACATTATACATAATTTCCCTCCTAGCCCGATGTGGAGGTCGGGTAGGTAAGCTTTGGCTAAGCTAGTGGGAGGTCGAAATCCAATGAAGGAAAACAACCCTAACATAACAGGATGGGAGTTAATTCTCATATATGTATTAACTCCCAAACAACACCGCGCGACCGGAACAACCGGATTCCTCTCCATACATAACATATACTTATTAGTTAGAGGTTCCCTTATGGAACTTACCACATACATACATCACATAGTGTTACTAACTCGGTTAGACACATATGGGGAGTAATATCCCTTTTTTAACAAACATGAATAACTGTATCCAATAACAACAACAACATATCCAACAAGTCACATACATCACTCATAATAACAACATACACTAACGCACGGATAGCCGTAGTTAGAACGTTCCCATGGGTTGGGACGTTTATTCCGAATACCGATCTCTTATGTGAACCTAAAATCGGTTAACTATTATTTAACACATAACTAAGGTTAAGCGGTATCGGAATTAATTACGCCACAATAATGAATTACTGTAAACTCATTTCATGCTTTATCTTGCAAGGTGGCAAACACACAGAAAAACACATTGGCATACAAGCCGGTGTAATCCGGTAGGACACAGGTTGCAAGAAAACCATACCTGTCACCGTAGGGAATTACTTTACCGGGTGTTCTCACGCTCCTTGGTTCACACTTGTTCCTCATGTCTTACTCTTGAACCACTATTTACATGTCAAATGGTTCAATTAACATTAAGGTGTTACGGTAGGTACATAATTGCTATTCCCGTACTTACCCCGTTATCCCGTTATTTCGGTTTAACTTTGTGTACTTAAACTCACAACTTTCCCAATCACTTCCAACACTTGTTTATACTTATTAGGACCTTTAAAAGTCACCAAACAAGGCCTTAACAACATCCAAAACCATTACCCATCAATCCCCCACCTTTAGAACACTTTAAAACACATTTTAGGCCATTTTTGGTCTGGTCCGGGACTTGGTCCGGACCCAAGGTCCCGGACCACCTCTGTAATGCACTCTCGGCTCATTTTTGACATTGGTCCTGGACTTGGTCCTGGACTTAAGTCCCGGACCAATTCCTGCATTCACTCTCGGCATGTTTTTTGATGCGGTCCGGGACTTGGTACATATCCTAGGTCCCGGACCCTGCTAAAAACTGCTACAAAGGTCATTTTTCAACCCCAAATCAACCCTTAAATCATCCTCAAACTTTCCCTAATCTTTCCACAAGTTTTCTACATAATTAATCACCTCAAAACATGCTCTAAACCTCTCCAAATCTTTGGTTTAATCCACCACCCAATTCTTGCTCAAATTCAACAATTCGTTTTCTCACATTTTGCATTTTGCACTCTTTTGCATTTCTAACTTCTTATTGTTAGTTTTTACATCCTTCCAACCTCACCAAATGCATCAATGACCATTACACATCATTCCTAGACAATTGCATCATCTAAACCCAAGTTTACTCCTTGTTTCACAAGTTATAAACACAAATCCTTTCTCTTGGAATTCCAAGTTCCTATCACCATTATGCTACAGATTTTGCATCCTTCCAATATCATTCTCCATCTACCCTTACAAGGTCATCAAGTATCTCAGCTCAGCCACAAACACACCTAACTCCTCCAGTTTACCAAGTCACCTTAAAACACTTATTTTCTATCGAAATTTCGCCATAACCTCCCCATAAACTTAACATCTCCAAAATCATCATCCTCATCAATTTTCATTCCTAATCTAGCCACACCCTTGAAGGGTCCTACCAGCACACCATATCAATCCAAATTCAACAATATCACAATCTAGCTCCAAAACTTACTGAACCACAATATAACCACAACTCAAATCATTTGGCTCCAAGGCCCTCAATTCAAACCAACATTTCACAAAATCCAACTAACCACAATCAAGCACATTTTTGCTCCAGATTTTATTTCATCTTTTATTTTTCCCAAAACCCACTCCTAAAACAATTAATATAGGCATTTAAGGTAGATTCCTTACCTTAATCCACAAGTTTCTCCTTAATTCTCCTCTTGTTCCTCCTCTCCTCAAAATCGGTCAAGATGGAAATGGAGTTTCCAAACTCCATTACAACATTCAAGAAACACAAAATACATTCCATTAATCATCTAAACCCTTATGAAATCTCAATTCAACAAAAGGGCTTAGAGCACAAGTTAGGGTTTTACCTTTGTTGATTTTTGAGTGGTTTTCAACTCTTGAATCTTAAGAGGGACTCCCACCACCATTTAAAGCTTGGATAAAATCTCAAACAAGGAGGAAAAGCTAGTCATTACAAGGGCCAAAATCGGCCAAGGTGGGAAAATGGAGAAAACATGACTTTTTCATGGATATTTTTACCTTGATAGAAAGAGGAAGCTTCAAGCTTCAAAATGGTGTGTTTTTCTCTTCAAATGACCAACACCCCACGAAAATGAAACTCATCCTTTTCGAATTTTGAAAGAGAGGGTGATAGAGGATGATGAGAGGATGAAGAATACGTAGTTATTTTTGTGATTGGAGCTTAAATGAAGCTTGGGCATGAGCTAGAAGATGAAGTAGCCATGAGAGGGGAAGGAGAAATCGCTGCACCAGAGGGGAGGAGAGCACGATGGAGGAAGGAGAAAGAGGAAAGAGAAAAGGAAAAGAGAAGTGAGGAGAAGAGAGGGTGGGGGCACCTTTTTGTTTTTTTGTTTTTGCTTTTGACATATTTAATTAGTTAACTAGTCATGTGTGAGGGGCTATCTACATTAATAAAAACCGGCCCACATAACTGTTATAGGCTGGAGCGTTTTTCGTCTTTTTCAGAAAACGCTCGTTAATTTACCCGGTTTAGCACTATTCACTAACCGGGCCCGTTTTCCGGAATTTTCTCGTTTATTTAATTTTAATGGTTATTATACTCCCATTAATGTTTATTTATAGTTATATGATCAACTATAATTTTTTTACGGGGTCATTCGACTGTTTAAAGTCACGTTTTCGGGTTTTCTCGAAAAACGCGCTTTAAGACTCCGTTAGCATTTTAACGCATTATTTGAATCCGTTTTCTCCGGAATTTTTCTCACATGTTCTTAATGTGTAATTAAGGTATAAAAATATTTATAACCCTATTGGAGGTTATATATCTCCTAAAATAATTGAATACGCGTTTTCACGTTTTGTGACTTTTACGTATTTTCTTTTTCTTTTTGGTTTTCATTTCTTCACCAATGATTTTAAGGACTTAATTAGCCTTAGAAAATTATAATTACATAATTAATTAACACATTAAGGTTTGGGGTATTTCAATTAGTAATTATCTTTACATTCTTATGCTTTATTGTTTGTGTGTGAAGGGTAAGAATCCAGTGACTCGGGGTGCGAAAAGTAAGAATCCAGCGTCCATCCGGGCTCACAGTAGGACTTATGAGGCGCCTAAAAGTAAGTTCTCACTGCTAGAAAAACTTATTAAACACTTGGGGCCTCGTCAGGTCAATCTCTACGACAAGATCATTGCGAAGTCACCTCAATCTATCAATTTCATGATGCCGCTTCCAAAGTCGAGGTTTCACTACGAAGAAGATATGACCACGACGATTAACTTTAGGGACATCAGAGAGATGATGTGTGGAGATTACCTGAACGTTAACCTTATTCAAGCTTATCTAAAGTAAGTGTTTTTCCTTATACTGTAAAAACATATAAATTAAGTATCTATGAAGTTGCATTGGCTAAATTTTTATAGTACATGTGATATAATAAAGGTATACTTGAGAGATGTCATGAGAAGAACATCACCTCCATTACTGCGGTGTGCCCGGAGCGTTTATCATTAGACTCAGTCACTAGGGACCCGGGGAGGTTTTGTGAATACAGGAAGCATTGCTTCAATGTTGCTGATGAACAGAATAAATTATTTTTGCTAATGCCGTATCACCAAACGTGAGTTCTGATATAAATTTACATACTAAATAGCTAACTTTTTAACCTTCATTTCTCATTTAAATTTGTATTTAAAATTGTAGCCACCACTGGACTTTGTTTATCTTCTGCACTACCACCGCTTCTCTGCTCGTTCTAGATCCACTAGGGCAGTGGACAGAACTCAACATTGAAGACTTAATCAAAACGTAAGTTTCTATTACTATTTAATTGTTTGTAGGTTTTTTGAACCAAAATTAATTTACTCGTTCATTATGCTTAATGCTTTTGTTAATATGTGACAGTTGTTACAGTCAAACCACTCAGGGATAGTTTGCTGACATGAAAGTCGAATACATCAAGGTATGGTAATTCATTTATTTCATTCGTACTGCTTATCTTTATACAATTGTTTTACATTTGTGAATTTTGGTGATTTGGTGCCCTACCCAAAAGGATTCTAGGAGTTGCAGGTACTACGTAATACGAACGTTGTCTTGTATTTAATTCTTTGTGCAGATTTTTTGTATCTTTATCTTAATCTCATTATGTGTTCCATTCCTTTTCTTGTTCCAGATTAAAGAGCATTATGCCCAATCCTCGACTTACAGTGCAAAAGACTTGTATCATGTCAGAGAGAGCATGTCAGCCTTATTTTTTAGAATGGAGTACTAGCTAGCTTTTTGTATATATTGTAGTGGCATGAAACTGAAATGATCACATTTAATTAATTGCTAGCTGCTGTAACAGATTTTGCTGTATTGAATGTTTTTTTGTTGCTATAACAGATTCTGTTGATAAAAATATTCGATCTGGTGTACATTATATATGTTATCTCTGTTGTAATTATGCGCAGATAATGAATTTGTGTTGTTGGTATTTGATTCAGGTGTTGCAATTGTGTAGTTTCTACACATCTGTTGCAATTGTGCCCTCTGTTGCATATCTGTTGCAATTTTGCCTCTGTTACAATTGTGTAGCTTTGTAAAAAAAAACGAATTAAAAAAAACACTTTAAGTTACAGTTATTGATAAAACCGTAATCTAATGTCCCTTACACGCGGGACCGGAAAAGGGCCTTTAATTATGGTTTTAAACCGTATTAAAGACGTCGCCGTCTTTAGTGACGCCCACGTTGACTATGGTCCAGAACCATAATTATACACGGTTTTGGACCGTAATTAAAGGGTTCCGTTCCACTAGTGATCAGAGCCAACATCATATCGTGCAGTTCTGCCATCTCGGACTCTAAATCAGATGTGGGTTGGGACGGTCGGTTAGGAGCTCCACTGTAAGGATTTTGCATGAATTGTCGTGGACTTCCCTGATAGCCAGCATGGTTTTGGAAATTCGGAGGGGGTTGGCTCTCATGCTACTAAGGCTGCCTAAACCCTGGATTGTTGCTCAGGTAGTGTGCTTCCTCAGGCGTATTAAAGTCTTGCAATTTTGGGCATTGGGCATGTGGTTATGCACTAACCATGTTCGCCTGCCGAGGAAGAGAATTCATTGCCATTTGCTCCACCACTTTCTGCAGGGCACTCACCTTCGTCGATGTTTAAGCATTGCTCTCCAATAATTGCTCATGACTCCTCATTAATGTATCAAATTTATTGTCGCTCTCACCCACATGGTGTAAACCTGGGGTACCGCCCCTTGATCTACCTGTGGCCCAATCTCTGATTACTTCACATAGGGATTCAATCCCACTCGGAAATTTCTTTCTTAGTTTCTTTAGGATATCAGCACCAAGGGAGGATAAAAGCATAGTTTTGCATTGGTTTACCAATCCCTTGTAAAACAACTGTGAATGTTGTTTCTTGGTGAGGCCGTCGTATGGACATTTGTGGAGCAACCCTGTGAATCTGTCCCAAGTCTTATAAATGTTCTCCAAGCCTGGTTGTTTGAAATTGTAAATCTCGGTGATCATCTCCTGGGTGTGACTTGGTGGTAAGAACTTGTCATAAAACTTGGTTGTCATGTCATCCCATGAGGTAATGGTGCTAGGGGTTAGACTGTGGTACCATTTACTGGCTATCCCTGTAAGGCTATGAGGGAAGAGGGAGAGTTGAGCATATTGTAGGACGACATCTGTGGCGGTAAGGCTATTTATATGCTGTAAAAAAATTATCACGTGGAGCAAGGCCTCGTTTGGGCTTGAACCATCAAACATACCCAATTCTTTCACACAACAGATATGATGATATGGCTTAAGTTTTTGCCACTCATCGTACTCGTTTTGTAAGTGGAGAGGGAGGTTGATAGCAGGTTTCTGGCCTTGACTAGGAGGTCGATTAATATTGCGGATGGTGGGAGTTGCCATCTCGCCTATGGTATTTGAGATTTGTGTAGGGGGTGCATTTTGTTGGTTTCTTCGTTGCCTCAAAGAACGAAGAAAGGTTCTCTCGATCTCGGGGTCTTGATTGGATAAATCCTTAGGAAGACTATTCGATCAGAGAAGCATGCACCTTATATGACTTCAGGAGGAGCAAAACAAAATATTATAATATTTTTAACAAATAAAGAAACAAAGAAAATAATAATAAATAAAAAATAATTAAACAATGGTCTATGATAAATACAAGTTATGTAAATAACAATTAAAATTTAATGAAAACTAAAAATAAAAATAACATTGAGACGTGCCGGGCAAAATGCCGGACATATCGTATCCGGCGTCGGATTTCCTTCGAAGTTGTCGGATGACCGTACCCGGCAGTATGCATGGCACATTCAACTAGATAAAGAAAATGAATGAATTAATTCAACAAATAAGGGATAAAAATGAAGAAGAAGCATAAAATTGAACGGGCCGGGCATAGTGCCGGGAGTGACGTGTCCGGCATTGGACTTCCTCCAAATGTGCCGGGTTACCCTTACCCGGCATCACGCACGACATGTTCAAATAGAAGAAGGAATAAATGAATGAATCAAAATTAAAGAATAAAGAATAAAGAATAGGGCGATCATCAATTTAAGGACTTGGACTAATTCCAAGTCCCCGAAAACGGCGCCATTTTGCTAATAGAAATTTTTGTAGGGGTAAAGAATGTACAAAATTAATAAAAGAATAAAAAAATCCTACAACTCTACTACGGGTAGTAAAAAACCCGGTCGGAATATAGTGTAAGTAAATTACGACCAAGAGTATCGAACCCAAGGGACTTAGTAGAAAATTAGTCATAATTCTAGTAATTGCCTATTCTAAACAAGGGGGAAATTGAATATTAATTCTAAACTAAAAATAACTAACTAATAATCCTAACTAAACGGAGTATTTACAGCGAATTATCCTTGATTCGGGATAATAATCAACATAAGAACAAGTATGATCACAAGGTCAAATTAGCAAGTCTCGAATCAAACAACTTTTGAACACGCCGGATATGATGTCGGACATAAGGTGCACGACACATTCAAGAACCTTAAATGTGCCGGACACCAGACACCCGGCATTGCATCCGCCAATGTCAAAATGTCAACAATGTTTCCAGTTTCTTGTCGAAACAAACACTCTCAATCCATTATCGTATCCAGCAAATCTAATGCCAATAAATGAACAGGAAAGAGGAAAATAAAATGGTTAATTCCAAATCTTAGGTCTTGTTGCCCATCCATAGAACAACAAACTTTAAGACCACTAAGATCCCTTAACCAATTCTTTGAGAATTTTGAAGAAAAGGTGGACAAGTAGCGAACTTAATTCCACTTTACACAAAGATCCAAATCTTAGTTTGGAACTTGTAAACTTTATTGATGATCATAAATGTTTTACAAAGAAGATCATTCCTAACCAAAGTTAACAATGAATTCTACTCAACCATCTATACAAAATGCAAGAAGAAAATATAATAGGGTAAGAGAATTGCTCATAGCCTTAACCCAACAGGAGATCTTCTTCTCTCTTCGTAGATGGTTGCGTAGAACTTCCTTGGACACCAACAATGGGACGGATACGGAATGTGAAGTATGACTGGAGTGTATGGGATGTTGAAGTGTGTTGAAATGTGTAGGCTCTCAGCTTATTTATAGACTTCACTTCTCATGTGTGCCGGGTGGAATGCCGGATCAGTTGTATCTAGCACCACATCTAAAATGTGCCCTTTTAACCGTTAATTAAACCTCCAAATTAGCGAAAAGATACTTGTGCCGAACAGGTTATGTCCGGCCCCATACCCGACATCAACTAATTTGTTAACGGTAATTAACTGCTAACTTCTAACAAATCGTGGTGACTTCTCATTTGTGCCGGCTAGGATGTACCCAACACTGCATCCAGCATGCCCTCTGTTTGCTCCACTTTTGCCATGAATCATACTTCCGGCATCCTGCCCGGCATCATTTGATCATAATTTATTCCTTGCATTAAAATATAGAAAACATAAGTCTGAACATAACTAATAAACTTTATATACAATATAACATAAATACTAGCTATTCTAACCTTATTTGACTCTTATTTCTATAATTCTAGACTATAATATGTGATAAGTCTGAGGCTTATCAGGCATGACATATGCTCGATTAGATAATGGATGGTGAGTTTCCTGTTGCCAGACCCACAACCGGAAATACTATTAACAATTTGATCCTACCGGGTGGCTGGCGTCCGATACATTCAACGTCTTTGAATATGTCGTGCGTCCGTGTCCGGCATGGCATCCGGCGCGTTCAAATGTTTGGTTAATTCGAGCCTTGTGAATTGAATTTTGTGATCATATTCTTAATAAGGTTGAGTATAATCCCAAGCCTAGGATAATTCATTGTAAAAACCACATTTAGTTAGATTATTAGTTAGTTATTTTAATTTGAATTTATGATCATTTTCCCCTTTGTTAGAGTTAGGCAATTACTAAGGATTAGGACTAATTTTCTATTAAGTCCCTTGGGTTCGATACTCTTGGTCGTAATTTACTTACACTTTATTCCGACCGGGATTTTTACTACCCGTATTAGAGTTTAGTAGGATTCTTTTGTTCGTTTTGTATATTCTTTTCCTTACTAAAAATCTCATTAGCACTCGGTCTACGCTTGTGTTGGAAGAGTCGCCAATGGCGAAACGTAGCGCCCGATAATCCAACTCCGCTCTCCTGGCTCACGCATCTGCATCGTCTAATTCTGCTACCACCACGGCTGCACCACCTGTTTGTGACGCCTCTACTTCAGACCCAACACCGGCTCGTGGTTCCGCCTCGCGCGGGCGTGGGTGTAATACCAGTAGTCGGAAAGGAGCCGGCCATGGTCGCGGCTCTGGTAACCGCTCACAACGTGACAACCACAATCTGGCCACTGCTCCCGCCTGGTCGTCGTAGTACCCTCCTTCAAGACCGTGGTCCGGTTATCCTTCTATGTGGGCGACACCTCCTAGCCCGTATCCGAAGACACCCGTACCAGCCTGGCCCAATTCTACTATAGTGCACCGGCCTTTTGTCCTTGGTCCACGACCCAATCAGGCACACCTTCTCTCCATGCCCCAGCCCACTTATCCCCCAACCGATATTGATGTCGCTATGCATACCACATCCTTGACTCCTTTGGATGACAGTTGGTATTTTGACACAGGTGCCACTTCCCATATGTCCACTACTGCAGGTAATCTCTCGTCTGATACGAATTTAAGCAACTCATCTGTGTTACAGTTGGCAATGGTCATACAATTCCTACTCACGGGTTTGGTTCTTTTCAGTTTTCTTCCCCTTACCCCTCTTACGTTTAAATCGTGTTCTTCATGCTCCACATTTAATTAAGAATCTTATATCTGTTTGTCAATTTACTCGTGATAACCGTGTTTCTGTTGAGTTTGATCCTTCTAGTTTTTTTGTTAAGGACCTTCAGACGGGCAATCCCATTGATATACCCCTAAATTAATTTAAATTAATTTAGGGGATTTCTTTTATTAAACCATAAATAATACTATTAATTATTAAATTATTGTATGGAATTATGAATAATAAATTATTATATTACTATATGGAATTATGAAAGTTAAATTAGGGTAATTCTTCTATTTAACCCTAAAGAATACTATTAAATATTAGATTACTATATATTATAATATAGTATTATGAATTTAATAATAAGATTTATAAGTCAATAAATCTTGGAAAATTTTCTAAACACTCCAAGTATATTATAAAGATTTTAGAAATAGTTGGAACATTAATTTGAATCATAAAAGTCAATATAAAATTATGGAGACCATAAAGCTTCTTAAGCCTTGCTAGGGTTGACTTTTTGAGAATGGACAAACGAGCCCATGAAACCTATACCAATAAAAAGGTTATGGAAAACCAAGAAGATTGATAAAAAGAATGTAAAAAACGGATCATCCTAGCCAAAGTTATGATAAGAAAAAGTTTAGAGCCAAACTTTTGAAAAAAGTGCTGATGTGGCATGGTTGTGGACTCACCAGCGCGCCCCGGGAAGCGTGCCACGTCAACCTCGCCGGATTTCCCAGAAAATTGGCTAAGTACTCTCAGCTTTCACCTGATAATTGCCCTAACTTGCAACTTCAATATCTCCGCCGTCCCTTGGTATTTTTGAGTGTCGTCTTCTTCATTCTCTTCTCCTTAAACTCCTTTTTTCAACCATAGCTCACACTTAACCTAACTCTTCCTACATCCGCCGGAAAATCGATCCAAAGTCGCCTCCCTGCAAAGTCGTAACCCAGAATTTCAGAATATACTGAAATCAGGTAAACTTCGTTTGATCATACCTCCTTCGTCTCTCATCCAAAATTCGAGTTCTTTAGCTTGTTGTGTAGATCTCTAATCCCTCTACAACTCCTATGTTTACAACTAAGGCTAGTTCCCAACCGTGTACAAGAACGAGGCGTCTAAAAGTTCTGCTTTGTCACGCACATAAAATCATACAGAAACCGCAGGTATAAACTCGTAACTTCCAGTTTATATTTCTTTCTGTATATCGCGAATTAGAGTAAGATGTTGTTATCAATCTATAGATCTACATTTCCTCTTTCGATTAAGCCCACACACATAGTCTGGCTCGATCTGTACTGAAATTTATAGAGCTTCAAACTTGGCTGCCCGAACACTAGTAAAGGTTGAAATTTTCCAGAAAACCCAAACTCGAATTTCCTCGTTAGCGCAATTCTGGTGAGTTTCCGATCTAATTGTTCCTTTCTTGTCATTAGGAATTTCATTACCGGTCAAACCCACGTTTCAATTTCATCTATTGTGTGTTATATTAAGAGAATTTGTCAAAATCGAAATCGGAACTAACATAAACCCTACACCGAGTTACCCAGAATTGAATTTCCAGTGCGCTGCACGATAGCTCATAAAATTGGTATCAATAGAACCGCAAGGAAATTTCGAATTCAATGAAACAAAAATTAGTCGATTTGGTTCTGTGAGTTGAGAGAAAACAACGAATTAGTACTCGGCATCGAGTTGGGTTTCTCTGATGAACTCACGTTTCAGTGGCCGTCCGATCTTGAATTATAGGGACGGACGGCCGAGATTAAAACGCAAAAGTTTTAAATGGTTTAAGTTTTATAATAATTCCAGAATTAAACCCTAACTTGTTGAATTTATTTAATGGCTTTCCCGAATGTATTTTGACTTGAAATTTTAACCACAAATTCCTTATAAAATCTAGTTTATGTTGGTGTAAATTCATATGGGTTTTGAGTTTTTAAAAGTAAGTTATGATATTTGCAAGTTATGAGTATTATGGAATTATTTGGATAATTTAAAAAGATATTTTTATGATTTAAAAATTTTATAATATGTCTAACATGTTATAGTTACTATATATTTAATTTGGGAAATTTTAGACATGAGGAAATAGGTTTAAAAATTGTATTTATAAGGTTTTTCATAAGTTATCTTATAATATAAAGTTTTTAATGTAACAGAAATTAAAGTATAGTTTGTTAATAAACTTTTTAGGTTGGGAAAATATGAGAAGACTAAATTAACATCTAGTAACAGTATGTTTATAAATATTTTGGGTATTAACTTTTAAGTGACGTAAAAATTGTATATATATATATATATATATATATATATATACTTATATGAGAGAAATAAAATAGAAACTTATGTTAAATCAAGGAACTAAACTAATCTACATTTTATTTATTATATAATATGGAAGTTAACACTCTTAATTAAAACTAAGAAAAATATTTTATTTTATAAACCATATATCGGTTGTGGATATGTCTAAAAGTTATTAAATATAATTAAATACAATAAAATTTCTTAAAAATGTTCTGGAAAAATCTTAATATATATAGATATATATATATATATATATTATAATAATAAAAACATAAAAATAAATAGGAAATACCCTCTTGGGAAATGTAATAAGAGGGGGGATATTCGAGTAAACCTAGTTCATACGCGACAATTAAAACATTAAATGTTAATGTGACATATAGGTGGACTATTAGGAGAAATATAGATCCTAAACCTTAATCATGTATTAAAGTAAAATTTGTCCACTATAACTTAAGAGCTTAATTAAGTTAACCCTATGACTAAGAGTGGGTGATTGGGATAAAATTAAATGTACCCTCCAGTCATACAAATTCAGTGACTTGAATGGTCAAGTCAAATCTAGAATTAAATTGAGGTTGCACGTTCGAAACCTCACAAGCTCTTTTTAGGAAGTTTCATCAACTAACGAAAAGGTAACGCGGGCTTGGGCTTGGGCTCCCAGTTGGTGTTATTCCAGTCTTGAGTCGTTGGTTCTTGGATCTATCTTTCATTCCTAGTCCTTGTGACTATTTGAGTCTTTCTACTCCTTACTGGAACTGAATCTAACATAAGCAATGGATGTTCACCATAAAAGCACCGACTACAACAAGTAGTAAACCGGTTTCATTTTGAAACCAACAACACAAGCATAAACAAAACATTAATAGAATACACAACATGCAAACACTAGATAAAACAGAGGTAAAGCTAGAGAGGAAAAGAAAATTCAAAAATTGAATAACCCATCCAAAGGAGAAAATAACGGTTAAAATTTCAGCAGAACAAGATTCATCCATCCCTGTCTTAATGATTCTGGGATATTATTCATCAGCCTCACTTTCATAATGGGTCATATGAACAAGATCCATCCATCTCACCAGCTCAGATTATATAACCAATTTAATTTACGGTTCAATATCTCCCTCAAAAGCAACATATATTACCCGATTCTGTCACGAGGAATGTGCAGTCACTAGGAATATCTATGTTACGGTTCAATATCTCTTCTCCATTGCAACATATATAACCAATCAAACGTTTGATTTCATAACAGATACCCAAACCCTTCGCTTATGTGCAGGTAACTTATTAAATCATACAGGATACATAGAAAAGAAAGATTAAATTATACTGGAAGCACCACAATTCAACTTCAAGATGAGAACCAGTTTTTTCAACAATTATTTCTTCGTAAGTTGTTTGTGGTTTTTGTGAAAAATCAAGAATGATTTCATAACAGATTTATGTGACGCGCTAACCCCATTCATCAATTTACAATCACAAATAGAAGTATCTTGTCATCTAGGGTTTATAATATGAGGAGAATACTTACCGTAACAGCGGAAGAAAGTGTAAAATGCAGAGATTGAACGTCGACTCGACTGGAGCAAGCCACCGATTGAAGCAAATCACCTACTGGAGAATCACTGGCTGGAGTGAAAGTTCTGAATGGGCTGGAGCGGAATGGGGGAAACGTAGAGAAATTACTAGAACTTCTGATTTCGTTTCTTCAACCTCTTGTACGCTCGTGATTATTTTGGAGCTTCCTACGTTTTGTTTCTTTCTTAACTACCGCTTCGTTTCTCCTGGTGTAGTTCGGCACGCGTAATGGTCGATTGAAGGGGAGGTACACTATCGCGGTGAGTTTAGTGGGCGTTAACTTATCAATATGATAATTTGGTACTTAACTGACTTTAAATTTTATAGTTAGTAAAATAAGATTTATGTCAGTAAAGTTTAGGGTATTTTACTGACACTGAATTAAATGAGTTAGTAAATATTAGGTGTGTACTAACACTTTATAAATTGAGTCAGTAGATGATTAGTTTTTACCGACGCACATATAATGTGTTAGTAAATTATACTTATAGAGACACTAAATTATGTGTTAGTAAAATCGTGTGTTAGTAAATGATCCTTTTTTTGTAGTGTGAGTCATTCTACTCCTGACTGGAACTGAATCTAACATAAGCAATGGATGTTCACTAACTCACGGTGTGACTTTGATTGAATAACTTTACCATTTTGTTATTTGACTCTAACCTTATCCTGTTATCTTTGACTTGGTGTGTAACACCCCCGAATAACGACCAACAATCAAATGACGCGCCTAACGGTAATACGAGATGTCTACGCAGCGGTTCCTACTCTATTAGGGGTGCTACAGACGCCAACTACCCACGTGGTGACAGTCCTCATTACCAACAACTCCAATTACGGTCTGAATGACTGGAATCTAAACCTTAACCAAATCCAAGTACGAACAGGAATTACGAACCAAGTACCGAGAGTCAACAACATAAGTTCTTAATCCAACAACATAAACCGAAAGTACAACCCATACATTAAAAGCATACTACTAAAAGTCTTGCCATGTGGACTACCCCTATGGTAGTCACCCTTGCCTACTCTCCGTTATCGTCTGGCACAAGACCTGAAAAAAATTGGGTGTAAAGGACTCAGCAAACTACGCTGAGTATGAACGTGTGAAGCCCGTATGTTACCGGGCCACACGACTAATTGGTCGAATATTATTAAGTCAATTTTACATGCTATGATAAAGCAGTAAAGCACACATCAGTACATCATGATATCATACACACTCATCGGTAGCATAGCAATATCAGCAAGCAACCAAGCACATCTTGCAAGTAGCACAGCAATATCAATAAGCAACCAAGCACAACTTGCCAGTAGCATACAATGTCAAACACGCAGTCCAGCACAATAAGCTGCCAGTGTAGCAACAACAGACATGTAATTATAGGACGTGTGCGTAGGTACATTATACCGTCGATCCTCGCTATGGGATCATTCAAGAGATTGCGTATTGTTTTCTTGTTCTCATTACATATGTTTTCCTTTCTTCTCTTGCACCGAGTCAGGGGATATAGATTAGATCCCGAGACTTTGTTATGTAGGTGCTATTCATTCCTTGTTTTCTTAAAGGATCACATTTGTGAATTTTCTTATTTGCTTGGTCTCGTTACACATGTTTTCCTCTATTCTCTGGCACCGAGTCAGGGGATATAGATTAGATCCCGAGGCTTTATTATGTAGGTGCTAATCATTCCTTGTTTCTTTAAGGGTTACTTGTGAATTCTTTTATCACCGCATGTTGGAGGACGTCTCCTCCATAGCTAGTCCCTCATTCCCGACACCCAGGGTCGAGAAAGCGGAGTCACCTCTAGACTCCAGGATAAGCTTCACCAATTTGTCACTCCCCCATTCCCGACACCCAGGGTCGAGAAAGCGGAAGTCACCTCTGGACTCCGGGATGTGCTTCACCAATTTGTCACTCCCCCATTCCCGACACCCAGGGTCGAGAAAGCGGAAGTCACCTCTGGACTCCGGGATGTGCTGAGAAAGTGGGGTCACCCAGGGACACCCAAAACATATTCCACCATAGACAGTCGAAGGATCTGATGCAGATACCAACTCCCGATCATCCATACCGCGCGGCCCGAGCTGTTGTCTTCCCAGGTTGTTCTCATGTTTCACAGTTGGTACTTTTCGTTTCATTATCATTATAATCTCGACACCATAGTGGGTGTCATTAGCGGTCCTCTAAAGTTAGAGAGGATTTGTCTCTTCGTACAGTTCTTTGTTTTGTCTACGTGTCTCGTCATGTCTCACCAAAGGAGACTTGCTCTTCATTATCATTAATGAATAGACACCATAGTGGGTGTCATGGTAGTCCTCAATGGTTTAGAGAGGAGTTCCCCTTATAGAGTTTTTCTTTGTTTTCATAGTTCGTCGTGGTTCATCTCGAGTTCTATAAACGAGAAAGGGACTAAACTACTGTGTGCGCGCAAGTAATATGTCACAAGGATATATAACAAGCATATAAGCAAGCCACAAGAAGCAATCCAACTTCATGCATAGTCTGATAGTCATTGTCAAACAAAGCACACAGCACACAAGCCGTGTAACACGGCAACATACGAACCACACATGTCCATACCTTTTTCGAAGGCACGAGTTGTCTTACACTCGAAATCCCGGTCGGAGCTTGCTACGGTCCTAGAGGTAATTAAAACAGTGTGTCAGTTTATTATTTTATGTGACGACACTTTATATCGTATGTCATTCCCTAGGTATGTTGTCACATGCCTAGTTCATATTGACTCCTAGAGCTTCACATGCATTAATCCTAGGCTCAACTTACTCCTAGGATATTCACATCTTTAGTTACATGTTAACTAAGCCCTTTTCTTTAGTTAATGTTTTAGGGCGTTTCAAGAGGTAATCATGTAACAAGTTTGTATAACATAGATATGACTTATCTAATAGGTATTCTTTCCTCAGATAATTAAGTGAGTAATATTTTAACCCTTGTCTAATGATAATATAGATTATAGAATACCCCTAAAACCCACTTATACAGAAGTTTGAAGCACAAATACATTATCTAACGTCCCCTTTGTTGTAGTGATTGATGTTTATGTTTCGCTAAACCCGGTTATATTTATTAGCATCATTTGGGTGCATTTTAAACTAGATTCACACTCAAGATACCCTCGTAACACATTCATACAGAAGTTACATCATTATTGAAATCTGTAACAACAACTATATATTTCCTCTTGATTCCTCCCTCCTTCTCTGGTCATTACGATTCCCATTCTGTTACTCATCTCATTGCCTCTCCATCTTATCCCCGTGTACCTCTTACTGGGTTAAGTGCTCTATCACCATTTTTGAACTCAAAACTACCCCACTAATACTCACTTACTTCCCTGTACAGAACAGAAACAAACTTCCAGAAACATATATAAATCTGAAACAGAAACTGCTATGTCTTCCTAGATTTCCCTTTGTTTCTCTTTTCTGTTCCGAGTTTGTTTTCTGTTTCCTTCTAAGTACATGTAGTTAGTTAGTGGGTTAATAAGTTTTTAGAGCTCAAGATTAATCCTAAAACCACATGGAAAACTCTCTGAAACATTCCTGTACAGAACCTCCCAAAACTGAAGAGTGAAACAGAAATAAAAATCTGAAACCAGGAACTAAAACTGATAACTCTCTTGTTCTCTTTCTGTCAACCCCTAAATCTGTCTCCCGATTCCTCCCAAGGCACTCACTTGTTTAAGCAAAGGTTCTAGCTATACTCTAAACTTAGAAGCAACCCAATAAACTTGTTAAACTTACAGGGGCTGTTACAGAGGTAAGAATTTCAGAAATTGAGATATGATTGATGCATTCCTTTCTGTTATGGTTTTCCTTCTGTTACAGATCATGTTTGTTCTTTCTCTTGTTTTTCCCTCACGCTCAATAACCTAGCTACTTAGTTAATGTTTTGACACAGCCTTAATCCCCAAGGCAGATCCCAAATGACAGAAACCTGAAACTGAATTCGACAGAAACAGAAACTGTTATGACTTTCTTTTTCTTCTGTTATTGTGCCTCGATTACCTAGTCTGTATCTTACTTCAGTTATATGTCCCAGCCTTATCTCACTCAAAACAACCCAAGACAGCTCTGTTAAAAACCCACTTAACCACATTTATACAGAACCTAAAAGGTCTCAGAAACTGTAACAGGTATTCTTTTCTGTTATCGTTTCTCCTGCTGTTTTACTTCTGTTTCTTTTCTGTCGTCTAACTCATTTCTTTCCAGTTTCTCCTATCTGTTTACAAGTAGACCTAGGTGATAGCCATGTAACAGGTTCATTAATAAGTTAGTACAGCCCTTCTGCAACCTGGTTATACAGAAACATGAGTTTAGAAGAAAACTGGAAATCTGAAACCAGAAATCCGATACATCCATGCCTTCTGTTTTTTTCTTCCTGTTCTATCTCATTTCTTTATTCACCAATTCGACTCCCAATTCTTCTTACAGACTTTATTAGAGTATTATCTGCTGCTCTTACTCTCTGTCTTAGTTTCTGTATGTCTAGGGATTTATATGTAAGTTTGTATTTCCTTAGATTGTACTAAAACACTAGGACCCGCTGTATTTTTAGAATAGGAAACCCGGTTCTGCATATTCCGGTTCTCTCCCTTGTTATTTGCCCCTCTCTCTAATCTTCCCTATTCTGAACAACGATAGAAAGAAAACACTGTATCTCTCGAGCTCACGCTCCTTCTCCCATTCAAAAGAAATCTGAGAGACTTACTTAGGTGTATTAAATGGGTTCATTAACACACTAATACAACATTTTCATGCCACTAGCAATTCAGTTATACAAACACTTAAGTTTCAGTAGACTTATGAACTGGGATACCAAGACTGATGTCCTCTCTTCTGTTGATTACACTCATTCACGAATCTGATTTCTAATTTATCCCAAAACACTTAAAATCTTACTGAGGTATATTAGGGTGGTTTAGATTCATAGGCAACCCAATAAAACTCCTTCAAACCTTCCTGTACCAGATCATACGAAATTGAAACAGGAAAAGAAAACTGAAAACTGAATCTGGTGAAACTCATGTATATATATATATTTCTTCTTGTCTCACGAATTAGAACCTCAATCTTTCCCAACATTCTAACTTAGTTAGTCAAGTGTTTTATATTACTTTTAACTCCAAAACAGTTTTAACTCTCAACACAGTTTTAACTCAAAATAGTTTTAACTTTCAAAACAGAAAAACTGAAACATAACCTGTAACCTGAACCATGAAACTGATATAATTGTTTTCTTCTGTTTTAGTATGTCAAATGACTCCAACCCATCCCAACACCACTTTGTTAATCTTACAGGAACTGCTTGTACCAAGACACGGAAAAAAAAAGATCCAAAACTGTAAACCTGAACTGAAACGAGATGAAAACCACAAGCTGTATAGAAGTGAAGTTTTCTGCTTTTGTTGGTTTCTGTTCTTTTTATCTAATTTCAACTCTCTCTCAAACTGCTCACTCACTTGATCCTGTAGTCTACCCCGTTTTTGACTCAGAGCACCCCTAAGACAACACAAGGCTGCAGTTTCGGTAAACCTGTTGCACAGCTAAGAGAACAGAAACTGAAATCGAGGTATCTTTTCTGTTGTCGAATTCTTCTGTTCTTTTAATTTGTTTTCTGGTTTCCCAGGTTATTTTTCCTGCTCAATTTAGTGGTTCACCCCGATATCACTTAAGGAAAAACCTGAAAACAGCATGGTTAACCTACTGAGTTTGTACAGAAGCAGGTATAGACTGTTACTTTATTTTTCGTTCTTTTGAGAAGAAGTCTGTTTCTGTTTTCTTTTCCTTCTACACTCTCACGTATAAACCACAGTCAGGTGCATTCATAGGGTTATAAATGTATTAACAAATTTGAAACCACCCCAGGATATCTAGTGCACTAAGAATTCATGCTACAGATTCGATATGACTATCAGGTTTGGCAAGTTTGGTCTCTTTTTTTTTTCTGATCTGAGAGTTGTTTAGGGATAACTCACCAGTAAGCAATTTGGCTGATTCCTCTTGGCTGACTCCTGGCACACTATGAGGTCTCCAACACCCCGGTCACTAGACAAGAACTGGAAGGTTTCCCATAAGTTAGACTTGAAGAAAACCAGAGGAAAACACTAACTGGAACAACAGTAAAAGAACTCCGTTTCAGGCTCCACCTTCTGGTTGTGTTTCTGGTCAGACAAAAATTTTCAGGCCCTTCATCGATGGACTAACATGGAACACACCTACAGCACAAGAAGGGAAAATGCAATGAGTAGGATGTGGCTTATCAGGCACAAGAACTGATGCACCAGATTGTTAGGAACTGATCTGGTGTTTACCCTTAGCTGATATCACCCAGTGCGTGGCTAGCTTAAGTGAGACTTCCTCCCGCAAGAAACGCAGGTAGCTAGAGAGGTTGAGTAGGGAGTACTTAGTTAGAATAAATCATATGGAAGAAAAACAGGGGTAACGAGAAGAGAAAGAGAACGATGCAGTCCAGCAGCATTACCTTGTGTGCAACCTCAGTGGGAAGTGAAGAAAATTTCCGAAGCATGCAGACTGGTGCACGTTTGAAGAGGGGAAAGGAATGGTCTGTGGGTTTATGCATTAGGTGGTGCAAGGCCGTGAAGAAAACTGTGGCAATTAAAGAATTCCTGACGCGTGAGAGTTTGCAACAGGATCGGGTTTGATGTGCATGTCAATGTTCTGTTTATTTTTTTACTGAAACCAAAGTTAGTGCCTGTGGTCTTCCAGGGGGTATGTTTCCTTGACTGCTGCGGGTGTGGCAATCAAAACAGCAGGGGAGCATGGTGTGACTGAATTTAAGTTGCTGGCGACATCACTCAGTACAAGAGGAGGGTTGGAGTTGGGAGTGCAGATTTTTTTTTTGAAAGCCAATAAAGACTTGATGTCGGTAGACCTCACTGTTGTCTACTCATGGCGCTAAATCAGGTGGGTGGGGAGTGAGCTCCTAGCGTTAAGTCAGTGCAGCCCATTCCCAAGGAGTATGCGTGGGAGTTAGGGAATTTTGAAACTGAGGCCATCAAGAGGACCACACACATCTGGAAGACAGGGCCGTCTCAATCAATTAGGGGGCCTGTGCCGGTTCAAATACATGATCATAATATATATAAACATATTAAATTACATAAAAAATAGTTATATTTTAATTTAAAAAATCATAAGTAATTTTTTAAAAATACAACAATTTTAAATTATTATTCTAAAATAATAAATATTTAACTATGTGATACAATTGTTTTAAAATAAAATTATTTATTCATTTGTATACATGTTTTTAAGACAAAAACATTTTCAAATAGTAATTTTAAGATTTATTTACCAATACCATATTGTAAATATCTCTTTTTGTAAAAAATATAGTATAAAATTTTAATACTTAATTTTATGTGTACATAGTGATATTTATGTCATATTTTTTACTTTTAATTAGTTTATTGTTTTATAAATAAAATTTATTAATAAAATATCACATTTTTCATTTATAATATCTTACTTATAATTTTTTATATAAACTATTAACTAATTAACTATAGCTAAAAAAATAACAAGACCCTTAAAAAATGGGGCCCCGGATAAGTGGGGGCCCTGTGCCGTGGCTCCACATGCACACCCTCTCAGCCGGCTCTGCTGGAAGAGCATCGGAGCAAGAAATAATGCCCACATCTGCTACAGAACTTTGTTGCTAACATGCCCCTGACGGTGTGGGCTGTTGTTAAAATTTTTCTTTGATGTAGATGTTAACAGAGAACAGACGAAGAAAGCGGGTAATTGAATACAGGGAGGGCGGTGATTCGCTAATGACGTCTCGTTACTAGTTTTAGTTTGTGGGTATAAATTACCGAATACGAGCGTAGCTCAACCGGTTAAACATTTGGAAGAAGTATGGGAGGTCTTGGGTTTGAACCTCAGCGGGAGCGTCTTTGCTCCTTTTTCTTTTTCTCTGTTTTTTTGTATAGGTTATACATGATTGTTTATATAAGTACGACTATATATTATATCATGTGATTCAATATTTTTTTGTAACGCAGTTATGCGGCGTTATTGTCACTTATTTACAACGTTACGATATATACACGACTATATATTATATCGTGTTATTATATACTCTTTTTTTTTGTAACGAAGTTATGTGACGACATTGTTACTTATTCATGACATTACAATATCGTAACATTACGTACTTGTATTTTCGTATTCGTACATATATATACATATACTAGATTTAATTGCTCGTACGTTATTTTATGTACATATTATAAAACGCGTTATGATTTTATGCGTTTGATATTCAGGGGTATTTCATGGTGATTTTAAAGTGTCTTGTTCTTCTGTTTTGTTATATGACGTTATCTTCAAGTTGTTGTTTATTTAAGAGTTATGTTTAAAAGTTTGTTTTGGAGAATCGTACCAGTTCCATTCCTGGGAACTGACTCACCCTCCCGGGGTGGGCTGCTTGGTTTTATCTTGCAGGTACGAATTATTATATAGGTGGACACGAAGAGAACGAGTGATTGGGATGGGATTAGGTTTTGTGAAGAGTTAATGTATTTTATTACTGTTATGTTTATGTTAAGTTTTCTCGAGGTTCAGACCGTGGCTTTTGTAATCTTTTAAGTTGTAATTGGTGAGGTTTGGTGCCGGGTGTTTGGAACCCGATGGTCTGATACGCCTTTAGTATTTTATTTCCGCTATAAATATGTTAAGTTTTCTCAAAGCTTTTTTATACTTTTATCCATGAAATACCCCAAACCTTAATAAGTGGTTTAAATATTAAATAATAAATTAATAAGACTAAAAAGAGTCTTATAAATATTAGTAAACCATTTAATAGATAGTAAATATAATTAATTGCCTAAAATGAAAATTGTCGTATAAATGAGTTTTGAATGGCTAAATGACCATCAATACTCTTTTATTAATATGTGTACTATTTAGTATCACATTTGGAAGTTTAAATTAATAAGAAATAAATATTTCACTTTTATGTGTTTTGTTATAGTGAAAAGTAACTAAAATAAGCTAGTTTGTAACATATGTTAACATATATAATTTAATTGAGCAATAAAGACTAGTAACCCCTTGTATTTAAAAAGGGAGTCGGTTTGCATGAGGTGTGTCGACACCCTTGCTTACTGATTGAACAAATAAGTGAGCAAGTTAATGATAGTTTAATAATCACTATTTGCTTTTCTACTCCCTTACGTAGATAACTATTATCTACTAAAAGCAACTACAATAAGTGAACCCCATCATTCATTCTCTTATTTTCCTTACTATCTCACGTAGCCTCTCCTTCCTTTTCTCTCTTTCACGATCGAACAGCACCAGCACAAACATGCAACTTCAAAATCTTGTAACTTCTTACTCACTTGTCCAAATCTAAAACCGAGACCACCGATCTCTTAGTTTCATCAAGCTCTTCGATTTAGTCTCTTCAAATCTTCAAGAGCTCCACTTTGGTGCCAAGAGGAATCTCCATGGGAAGAGCTTGAGGCCATCTTCTTACGTATAATTCTTCTCCTTTGCTTCAAGGTATGGAAACTCAAGGAAAAATGGTGTTTCCTCTACGTTTTATGTTAACCAAAGGTAGCTTAAAAATTCCTTTGGAAAATGAACGTACGTTGTGTATTCAAACTACCTAAAGAGCCAATGGTTATGACTTAGAAAAATGTTCTCAAAAGACTAGTAAAAAACATACGAACTGCTGTTTGTATTTGCAGGTGAGAGGCAAATATATTGTGGGAAATTCAGTGTTTAAGATTTATGCAATTTAAATTGTGCACTACGTTGTTATGTGGTGTATATTTGGGTGAAATTTTGAGTATAAGGGTACTGGGAAGTTTATATACAATAGGTGAAGAGAACTTGCGCAGCAACAGAGCATGAAAAATACCAGTACGTCGCTTCTGTAAGTTTGGTCCGGGACTTAGGGTCTGGATAAGGGCCCGGACCATATATCAAAATCAGTCCGAGAGTTATACGTGGTCGTAGGTCCGGGACTTAGTCCATGTGTAAGGGCCCGGACCAACCCCAAAAAATACCGTGAGATTTCATTTGGCTTTCGGTCCGGGTCTTGGCTCTTGTACAAGGACCCGGACCAACCTGTTTAAAATTACCGAGGGATTTTTGCTTAGAATGGTCCGGGACTTAGGCCTTATGTAAGGGCCCGGACCACCCCATTAAAAACAACCGAGAGTTTAGCTGAGTATAGGTCCGGGACCTATGTTAGGGACCAAGGCCCGGACCACTACGTAAATTTGATTCTAAGTTTTAAACGATGTCTAATATAGGGATAAGTTAGTGATGATATTATAAAGTTATATAAGTCAGTTAGGAGAGTTATAATGACATTTTAAAGGTGGGAAGTTAAAAAAATGTGGAAAGAAATAACAAGAAATGTGAAGTAGTTAATGTTAACGGTGAACTAGTACGTTAATTGACCGACGTTACTAAATGTGTTTAGGATTCTCTCAAGGTGGAACGAGTCGAGGCAAGGACCGAGGTATGGTTTTCTTGCAGTCTGTTGCCTACCGGTTTACACCGGCTTGGATGTTGTTTGCTTTTCTGTGTGTTACGACCTTATAAGATAAGACATGAAAAGTTTACAGTTGTTAATATTATGATGTTGTATTGTTGTGACTCCTTTCCTTGGTGTGTCTAACCAGACCTAAACACTTGTTCGTGTGTGACTTAACAAGTTTATTTGTGTGATCACTAACAAGTGCTAACCGGGGAATTGAGGAGTCCGGTCATGTTCCGGCCACGCGTGTGATGGATGGGAGTCGATGTCTATCCGGTTCGACTCTCTTGGTGTATGTATAGGTTGTATTCCAATTTGGTTTCAACTTTCCCTTAGCTTATCCAAAGCTAGTTTACTGACTCACGTCGGGCCACAGGGGCATACGAATGTTGTTTTCGGTGTGCTTGGGATTACTATATCCGACACGCCTTGGGTTTAAGTTAACCGTTCGATATAACTGGACGGTAACGAGGTTGGTAACGAGCTTGCATGAGATTGGCAATAATCTCTAGGCTCACTATGTGTACTAATTATGGTGGAAGGTTCCTTGTGTGAACCGAATTATGGTGTTATGTATTATTATTGTGCTACGCAATTTCCCTTGCTAAGCTATGTTATATGTATGTTGGATGTTTAAAATGAATGCCATGTTATCATGACAATTGGTTGCGCGTATCCCGGTAGCCGATGGGCTGCGCGTTAACCATACCAGCAAAAGGTTGCTGACCCCCTTTGGGGGCTCCATATTTTATTTACAGGATGAGGATCGAAGAAGCGGAGTGGCTCTAGATCCTAGGCTGCTGGAATACTTTTAGTATATGTATAATAAACCCGGGATGCGCCTGTGCTCCCGTAGTGTTGTTTATTTTGGTACTGTTGTTTACAGTGACAGGTGTTTAAGGTTACAGTTGGTATGTAAGATAAATACTCGGTATGGTTTGGTTATGTTTATGTGTGGATGTTAGGACCTACGCTCGGGAGTCTGATCATCAGACCGATACACTTGTATTTATTCTGCCTAGTTAACCACGTGGGTGGTTAACGGCGTTGTAGCACCATAGTGTTTAGTTGTTGTTTAGTTGTTTGTTTCCGCTGCGAATTTCGGTAGTTGGTAAGTGCGTTGTAGGGGTGTTACAAAAAGTGGTATCAGAGCGAAGTATCGCTCTGATGACTAGAATACCGAGCTAGAAACATACCGAGTTAGGAAACCCAACCCTAGCTACTAGGTGAACAGATTGGGAAGGTTAACCACTAACTAAGTGTGGAATTAGCTTGTTGTTGGAAAGATGTTACCACCGTTGGATTGGTAAGTGTGCAGCATAGTGCTAATGAAATGTTCATGTGAATTCAGATGTCAGGTAGACCACGAGGTAGAGGCCGCGGGCGCGGTACTGGAGATGAGGGTGACCAGGGCGATGACACTACGGCACAGACCATGGCTGAGGCAGTAGCAGCCGCCGTTGCCCAGATGGTACCCCAGTTGGTTACTGCGATGCAGCAGGGGCAACAGCCCGGTGTTCAGCCACCACCACCACCGCCACGAGAGACCAATTGGGTCAAGGCGTTGGCTGATTTGAGACCGTCGTCATTCAATGGGGAGACCGACCCTAGTAAGCTGGAGGCGTACATCTCCGGGCTGGAGACCGCCTACGAGACCTTGGCAGTACCTGCTGAAGCTAAGGTCCGTCTTGCCGCTTACTACCTGAAGGGTTCGGCACAGAGTTGGTGGAAGCTTGTGAAGGAGGACAGGATGGCTGATCCTGCGTTTGGTTGGAGGGAGTACACGGCTCTACTGCGAGCTAAGTATTACCCTGTGCATGTCAAGAGGCCAAGCGCCTCGAGCTGGATAGTCTGAGGCAGGGGGATAAGATGTCGGTTGATGACTACTACACCGCATTCACTGACCTTATCCACTTGTTACCGGACCTTGGATACTCGAACCGGGTGCTGGTGAACCGGTTCTACAATGGTCTTAGCCACCGTCTCCGCTACGGGATGGGGCCAGTTGAGTATACTACCTTGCAGGTAATTAATACTGTGTTGTGAATCAGTTTGTACTTTAAGGGTTATGTGAGTTGGTGAGTTTTGTTTTGCGGGGCATGGCTGACATCCTAAATTCAGGAGTGCTATCATGCCGCTGCTAAGGTTGAGATTACCGTCCGTCTGAGGGACGAGGAGAATGCGCACAAGCGCAAGGTCACGAACGAGGGTCAGGGTCAGCAAGGGTATGGGGGAGGAAAGAAAAAGAAATACTACCCTCAGCCCAGAAGAGTCAGTACCAGGGTGACAAGGGCCAAGCCCAGACCACCACAGCCGATGAGCCACTGAAGCTCACATATGCGTATGCAGCAAAGCCTCTACGCTCCTACCCGCCTAAGGGTAATTGATTAACCATGTGAAACAAGTTGAAATATATGTTGTTAAGATGTGAAGTGAGTAATGATTGTGTATTGTTATAGCAGATAGCGCGGGCTCTGGACCGGAGCGCCACTTTTACTGTAAGTGGTGCAATGGAGACCACCCCGGCAAAGACTGCAAGGGGAACGACGTGCAGTGTCGTTACTGCCAGAAGATGGGGCACCGCGAGTTTGAGTGCTGGCAGAACCCTAATGGTAGGAACTATAAGCCAAAGGGGCAGTGGAAGGGTAAGACTACCGCGACACCGAAAGCCCGAAGGCGATCATGCAGCAGCCCTCTGACAAGAAGTACACTGAATCCCAGAAGGGGAAGGGTACAGGGACCGGCAAGGCCGCCCTGAATGTAGTGGACCGGTCTGAGGCACCAGGACCCTCTTCTAGACCAGGTACCACCTAAACTGTTAAGTGAAAAGTGATTGCTTACCGCATTTCATGCATGAGTGTTGTGTTAGTGAGTCTAATGTACAATCACCTAAGTAGTGAATTAAAGAATAATGTGAAATGAAACCTTAGGAACCTTCTATATCTGTTATCCAATCCCGCCCACACCGAACCCTGAAGAGACAGCCATCAGCATCACCGAATTCCCACTAGAGCAATGTCAGGTCATCCAGCCAGGTATGATACTCTTAAATGGATACCTGACACCGGAAGCACAAATCCACATCATCAGGCGATGCAACGAACTTGGAGCAGCACCAGGAGGTTTCTACACACCCGAGTACCCGAGTGGTTCGAAGATGAAGCTGAAGATGATGTGCATGGGTAAGGACTGGAATCCTTACACCAAGTCATATCAAGAAGTGCGAGCTGAAGATGAAGCAACTGTACCAGGTATACCTGAGGAGTTCCTTGCGGTCGTTAATCACGCCGTGGGAATTGCTCAGCAAGTTGAATCGGAACCGATTCCGAATGTTAAGGCAGATCTTTGTTGTGAACTTCTACCAGAAAGGTGGACGGTTGGGATTACACCAAGATAAGGACGAGTCACCCGAGTCTCTAAGTAAGGGAGTACCCGTGGTGTCTTGGTCCATTGGTGATACCGCAGTGTTTATATATGGCGAGCAGAAGCGTGGTGACCTCGCAAGGAAGTTAGTGTTGAAATCAGGAGATGTGTTAATTATGGGTGGACAATCAAGGATGTTATACCACGGTATCAAGAAGATCAACTGAATACCGCACCATCAGCAGTGGTAAATGCCACACATCTGAAACCCGGACGTTTGAATTTGACCTTCAGGCAGTTTTAGCCTTGTGTAATCATGTAACGTATTAAGCCAGTTGTATGCTAAGGAAGCTATGTTTAACCATGTCTGCAATGTAAACCAACTTATGGTGTAAGGAGTGTGTTATGAATAAGAGATGTTGTTTTGAAGTATGTCCAACGTGACACTACTGTATACTTATGAGTTTGCAAATGAATTAGGCTGTGCACACGGAACGGGAGGTATGCTGAGTGTCTGCAATAAGGCAGAAGCCAGCAAGAGTGGCACAATCCTCACCGGTACCTTTCCAGTGAATGGCGTGGATGCATCGGTCTTGTTCGACTCTGGAGCCTCACATACATTTATTTCGCTATCATTTGCGAAGAGGCTGGGGTTAGACGGTGAAGAGATGCCAGACTTTGTAGTCACTCTCCCGTCGAAAGAGCGGATCAGGTGTACCCGCTACTACCGAGATGTTGTTATATCAGGGAGGAAGAGTTTCCGATCGACTTGATAGAGTTCGACGGACTTGGTTTTGATGTGATTATCGGGATGAACTGGTTGGAGCGGTACAAGGGTAGAATCCTATGTGCCGAGCATCGTCTGCTTCTTCGGAGTCCATCTGGGGTTACTATATCATACCGCCAGAGGCCCAGGGAGCCTTCGACACAGATCATCACCGCCATGGCCATGTATCGTGAGTTACGACGAGGGAATGATGTATACCTCTGCTATGTCCAGGACATAGAGAGAGACCCTGAGTTTAGCCCAGATGTGCCGGTAGTCTCGGAGTTTCCTGATGTATTTCCTAAGGAACTGCCGGGCATGCCGCCAGCACGGGAGGTTGAGTTTGAGATTGATTTGATTCCAGGCACCGGGCCTATTGCGAAGGCACCTTACCGTATGGCTCCAGCAGAGATGACAGAGCTCAAGGAGCAGCTGAGAGACCTACTCGACAAGGGCTTTATCCGCCCTAGTGTTTCACCATGGGGAGCGCCGGTCCTCTTCGTGAAGAAGAAGGACGGTAGCCTCCGCCTTTGTATTGACTATCGAGAGCTGAATGCAGTTACGGTGAAGAACCGTTATCCTTTACCACGCATCGACGACTTATTTGATCAGTTGAGAGGAGCATCAGTGTTCTCAAAGATAGATTTACGATCCGGTTATCATCAGATTGCAGTTAAGGACAGTGATATTGAGAAAACAGCGTTCAGAACCAGATATGGACACTATGAGTTTACGGTTATGCCATTTGGTTTATCCAATGCACCAGCTAAGTTCATGGACCTGATGAACCGTTTGTTCCAAGATCAGTTGGACAAATCAGTGGTAGTCTTCATTGATGACATACTTGTGTATTCGAAATCGAGGTGAGCATGAAAGCCACCTGAAGATGTGTTGCAATACTGAGAAGAATCAGTTGTATGCAAATTTTCTAAGTGTGAATTTTGGTTGAACCAAGTATCTTTCTTGGTCATGTGATTTCTGAAGCCGGGATCGCTGTGGATCCGGCAAAGATAGATGCAGTGCGCACCTGGCCTAGGCCGAAGACAGTTACCGATATCAGGAGCTTCCTCGGTCTGGCAGGTTATTATAGGAGATTTGTGAGGGACTTCTCCAGTATCTCGAAGCCGATGACTTCCTTGATGAAAAAGGATGCACCATTCGAGTGGACAGCCGACTGTGAGATTTCCTTTCAGAAGCTCAAGGATGCTCTGACATCTGCACCAGTCCTGACTATACCAGACGGTCCAGATGGTTTTGAGGTTTATTGCGACGCATCAGGCAGGGGTATGGGTTGTGTGTTGATGCAACACGGGAAGGTCGTAGCTTACGCCTCCCGACAGCTGAAGAAGCATGAAGAGAACTACCCTACCCACGATCTAGAATTGGGTGCCATAGTCTTCGCATTGATATGGCGACATCATTTGTATGGGGTAAGTGTGACGATTATTCTGACCACAAGAGTTTGAAATACTTGTTCACTCAGAAGAGTTGAACATGAGGCAAAGAAGGTGGGTTGAATTCTTAAATGATTATGATATCGATTTACAGTATAAGGAGGGTAAGGCGAATGTGGTAGCTGACGCACTGAGTCGCCGAGCACACTCTCTCCATTCGCTAGTCTCTCATACTAGCTTGGTTGAAGAGGTGCGGAGTGCTCAGATGACGGATCAGTATATGGTGGAGATTAGACAGAAGCTTATTGATGGCACATTCGAGGGTCAGAAGTACGACTTCAGACTCCACGATGATGACCTGATTAGGCTTAATGGCCGACTGTGTATACCTAGGAGTAGCGCTGACCTGAAGGAGCGCATACTCAGTGAATCCCATAGTTCTACGACTTCGATTCACCCTGGAGCTTCAAAGATGTATAAGGGTATGAAACGTTATTTTTGGTGGGCTGGAATGAAAAAGGATGTAAATGATTATGTGTTGAGGTGTCTCACTTGTCAGAAGGTCAAGTTTGAGCACCGAAGGCCTGGTGGTATGGTGCAGCCAATGCCAGTGCCTGAGTGGAAGTTTCATGACATTTCTATGGACTTTGTAGTAGGGCTTCCGCCTACAAGGGGAGGTCTGAATATGATTTGGGTTGTTGTAGACCGACTGACCAAGGTGGCTCGATTCATACCGATGAAAGACACCTGGAAAGTGGCTAAGCTTGCAGAGCTCTTTGACAGAGAGATTGTTAGACATCATGGTGTACCAAGACGATTGTATCTGACAGAGATACCAGATTCTTATCGAGGTATTGGAGGTCCACACGAGAAGCACTGGGTACAGAACTGAAATTGAGTACGGCGTTTCACCCACAGACAGATGGTCAGAGTGAGCGCACCATCCAGACACTTGAGGATATGTTACGTGCATGTGCACTTGACTTTCAGACCAGCTGGATTGATAAGTTACATCTGATCGAGTTTAGTTACAACAACAGTTACCATGCTTCGATCAAGATGTCTCCCTTCCAGGCATTGTACGGTAGACCATGCCGCACGCCTTTATGCTGGGATGAGTCGAGTGAGACGGTCATTATAGGACCAGAGTATCTGGAACAGGTTCAGGCAGAAGTTCGCCAGATCCGGGCTAACATGAAGGCAGCTCAGGATAGACAGAAGTCGTACGCTGATGTACGCAGACGTGACCTGGAGTTCGCTGTAGGCGATCAGGTATTTCTTAGGTATCCCCTGAAGGGAGTGTTTCGTTTTGGCCAGAAAGGCAAGTTGAGCCCAAATATGTGGGGCCTTATGTTGTGACGGAGCGGATAGGACCAGTAGCTTACAGACTTGATTTACCTGCTGAGCTGGGCAAGGTACATGATGTTTCCATGTGTCCCAGTTGAAGAAGTATATGTCTCATCCGTCTCATGTACTTCAGCCTGAGAGGCTAACCTTAGAGCCGACCATGCGATCAGTGGAGACTCCCGTACGGATTCTGGATACTAAGACTCGAGACACTCGCCATAAGTCTGTACGACTGGTGAAGGTCCTCTGGTCTAACCAGGACGTCGAGGAGGCCACTTGGGAGCTGGAAGATAAGATGAAGGCGAAGTACCCGTTGTTTTTACTTCATAGAGTTTTGTATGTGTAGGGTACGGGGCGTACCCCTTTTAAGGGGGGTAGAGCCGTTTCGGTTATGGATGCATTCGACATGTATTATATACATTGTCTATGTTATGTTACAGACCTTGGAGTCTGAATGGTATTATGTTGTTTGGACCTTAAGTCCGTGGTTATGTAAGCATGATGGTAATGTTGGTAATGTTGTTTCTGGAGGTATTGTTTATAATCTTCCCCGTGTTCTTATGTTTAGAAATGTGGGAAGTATGAACTTTGGGGACAAAGTTCTTTTAAGGGGGGTAGATTGAAATACCCCAAACCTTAATAAGTGGTTTAAATATTAATAAATTAATAAGACTAAAAAGAGTCTTAGAAATATTAGTAAACAATTTAATAAATAGTAAATATTAATTGCCTAAAATGAAAATTGTCGTATAATGAGTTTTGAATGGCTAAATGACCATCAATACTCTTTTATTAATATGTGTACTATTTAGTATCACATTTGGAAGTTTAAATTAATAAGAAATAAATATTTCACTTTTATGTGTTTTGTTATAGTGAATAGTACTAAAATAAGCTAGTTTGTAATATATTAACATGTGTAATTTAATTGAGCAATAAAGACTAATAACCCCTTGTAATTAGGGAGTCGGTTCATGTGGTGTCACACCCGTACTATTGACAGCTAATTGAGCAAGTATGAGTAGTTTAAAAGCACTATTTGCTTTACTTAGTTAAATATCTTAAAAGCAACTACAATAAGTGAACCCATCATCATTCTCTTATTTTCCTTACTATCTCACGTAGCCTCTCCTTCCTTTCTCTCTTCACGACGAACAGCACACCACAAACATGCAACTTCAATTTTAACTTCTTACTCACTTGTCCAAATCTAAAACCGAGACCACCGATCTCTTAGTTTCTTCAAGCTCTTCGACGTAGTCCTTTCAAATCTTCAAGAGCTCCACTTTGGTGCCAAGAGGAATCTCCATGGAAGGAGCTTGAGTTCATCTTCTTACGTATAATTCTTCTCCTTTGCTTCAAGGTATGGAAACTCAAAGAAAATGGTGTTTCCTCTACGTTTTATGTTAACCAAAGGTAGAACTTACGTTGTGTATTCAAACTACCTAAAGAGCCAATGGTTATGACTTAGAAAAATGTTCTCAAAAGACTAGTAAAAAACATACGAACTGCTGTTTGTATTTGCAGGTGAGAGGCAAATATATTGTGGGAAATTCAGTGTTTAAGATTTATGCAATTTAAATTGTGCACTACGTTGTTATGTGGTGTATATTTGGGTGAAATTTTGTGTAAAAGGGTGTACTGGGAAGTTTATATAACTGATAGGTGAAGAGAACTTGCGCGCAGAGCATGAAAAATACCAGTACGTCGTTCTGTAAGTTTGGTCCGGGACTTAGGTCTGGATGGCCCGGACCATATATCAAAATCAGTCCGAGAGTTATACGTGGTCGTAGGTCCGGGACTTAGTCCATGTGTAAGGGCCCGGACCAACCCCAAAAATACCGTGAGATTTCATTTGGCTTTCGGTCCGGGTTTGGCTCTTGTACAAGGACCCGGACCAACCTGTTAAAATTACCGAGGGATTTTTGCTTAGAATGGTCCGGGACTTAGGCCTTATGAAGTCCCGGACCACCCCATTAAAATAACCGAGAGTTTAGTTAGTATAGGTCCGGGACCTAAGTTAGGGACCAAGTCCCGGACCACTACGTAAATTTGGTTCTAAGATGTTAAACGATGTCTAAATAGGGATAAGTTAGTGAGATATTAAGTTATATAAGTCAGTTAGGAGAGTTATAATGACATTTTAAAAGGTGGGAAGTTAAAAAAATGTGGAAAGAAATAACTAGAAATGTGAAGTAGTTAATGTTAACGGTGAACTAGTACGTTAATTGACCGACGTTACTAAATGTGTTTAGGATTCTCTCAAGGTGGGAACGAGTCGAGGCAAGGACCAAGGTATGGTTTTCTTGCAGTCTGTTGCCTACCGGTTTACACCGGCTTGGATGTTGTTTGCTTTTCTGTGTGTTATGACCTTATAAGACTAAGACGTGAAAAGAGTTTACAGTTGTTATATATTATGATGTTATATTGTTGTGACTCCTTTCCTTGGTGTGCCTAACCAGACCTAAACACTTGTTCGTGTGTGACTTAACGAGTTTATTTGTGTGATCACTAACAAGTGCTAACCGGGGAATTGAGGAGTCCGGTCATGTTCCGGCCACGCGTGTGATGGATGGGAGTCGATGTCTATCCGGTTCGACTCTCTTGGTGTATGTATAGGTTGTATTCCAATTTGGTTTCAACTTTCCCTTAGCTTATCCAAAGCTAGTTTACTGACTCACGTCGGGCCACAGGGGCATACGAATGTTGTTTTCGGTGTGCTTGGGATTACTATATCCGACACGCCTTGGGTTTAAGTTAACCGTTCGATATAACTGGACGGTAACGAGGTTGGTAACGAGCTTGCATGAGATTGGCAATAATCTCTAGGCTCACTATGTATACTAATTATGGTGGAAGGTTCCTTGTGTGAACCGAATTATGGTGTTATGTATTATTTTGCTACGCAATTTCCCTTGCTAAGCTATGTTATATATGTTGGATGTTTAAAATGAATGCCATGTTATCATGACAATTGGTTGCGCGTATCCCGGTAGCCGATGGGCTGCGCGTTAGCCATACCAGCAAAAGGTTGCTGACCCCCTCTGGGGGCTCCATATTTTATTTACAGGATGAGGATCGAAGAAGCGGAGTGGCTCTAGATCCTAGCTGCTGGAATACTTTTAGTATGTATAATAAACCCGGGATGCGCCTGTGCTCCCGTAGTGTTGTTTATTTTGGTACTGTTGTTTACAGTGACAGGTGTTTAAGGTTACAGTTGGTATGTAAGATAATACTACTCGGTATGGTTTGGTTATGTTTATGTGTGGATGTTAGGACCTATGCTCGGGAGTCTGATCATCAGACCGATACACTTGTATTTATTCTGCCTAGTTAACCACGTGGGTGGTTAACGGCGTTGTAGCACCATAGTGTTTAGTTGTTGTTTAGTTGTTTGTTTCCGCTGCGAATTTCGGTAGTTGGTAAGTGCGTTGTAGGGGTGTTACATTGAGCTTCCGCATATTTTGGATTTACAATGTTAAGTTAACATTTTTGGAATGTTTTTGTGGTTTATTAGCGTGAGCATCCAAGGGATTGGATGTGGCGGTAACACCTTGGGTTGCAAGAAAGTTTTCCGTTGTATTTCATGGTAAAAGTGTTGTTTCAATTCATTCATTCATTGTGTTATCCTTATTATGGTTTGTGTAAGTTTTGGTCTCTGCTTTACATTTTTTTAAAACGCATACAGGGACCTGTCCGAACGTCCGTCCGGACGTCCATGTTCGGACAGGCCCCGAGAGTTCTTGGTATTTTTCGCTGTTTGGTCGTGTCCGAACTTCTGTCTGAACTTCTAAGTTCGGACAGCATGCGAGGATGAGTTCGACTTGCAAGTCTCGACTTACGTCCGAACTTGCAAGTTCGGACCTACGTTCGGACACGCGCGTAAGAGTTTTCGGGATTTTGAAATTTGACTTGTGTCCGAACTTCAAAGTCCAGACACAAGTTCAGACGTCATCGTATTTGGTTTTCTCAACTCTCGACTTGTGTCCGAACTTCCAATGTCTGGACACAAGTTCGGACCAACACTATTTTTTCACTTCTAGGACTCGTTTGAAGTCCGTTTTTAATTTCGTTTGTGCCGTTAGATTTGTATTTCCATAAGCTATCTTTTGTGGTAAAATCCAGGGTGTTACAGTAGTCCTCATCAAGAACAATGCGAGATGGCGCATTCACTAATTCCTGTTTAAACCCACCATATCGAAGTTGTCTACTGAGTACCAATAGAAACATTCATTCACTGTGTTCCAAATGTAGTGAAACTGTCTGAGCAAGTGATGTGAACCAATGAAATCCTAAATTGGTCAGTTTCCTCATCAGATTTTGATGAATACTGGTTAGGACCTTTGTTTATGTTGGCATGCATATCATTCCCGGTTAGTCTACTTTGGAGTTCACCACCAGGTGTAAGACGCAAATCTCCAATGGCATATCCCTGACCACAAACTAATTCCATGTCATCAACAAGATAATGAGGTCATTTGGAATTTACCAGTTTGGCTATACCCTCATTTCATATGTTTAAATAAAAGAGTGAAAATAGGTTACAAAAGAAATCTAATTTTGTGATTGCATATTTGTAAGAGACAAAAGATTGACGAGAACAACTAAACAGTTTCTGATGTTCAACCCACTTTGGTGGATAGGTGACAGAGTTGGTTATTGCATCATGACCCAACCTAGTCTTGTTATGCGCAAATCTTTCCACTTGTGCCAACCTGATTTGAGTGTGTCGCCCTTGTTCTTTCCCTGATATTTGTCAATAGAAGGCTTACCAGGCCGGCGGTCATTGAACTTTTCGGTAACATTAGTCCTCGACACTCCATTCATGTTTTGGCTTACTACATTAGGTTTCCCTATTATTTATACCCTTCCATCTATCGTCCTTCCCTTGTCTTTACGATTTTGTTTATCCTTTAGCTACATGAAAAATAGTAATAACATGTAGACAGACAACATAAACTGTGGTTACAATCCCTAGCACAGTGGGATAGGCTATCCAGACATACAAAGCACATGTCTAAATTACAAACAAAACAAATAGCAAAAATGTTATACCATTATCACAAACACAAAGACAAACACACAAGAAGAAGCACAAAACAAAATTCGAACTACAGTTAGTGAATCACACAACAATGGGTTGAGGTAATGTTCAATGCAAGTAGTGGTTAAAGGTTACACCTGAATCGCTGGAGCTCCTTCGTTGAGCTTTGCTAATCTTCAAATTTTATGAACTAGGTTTCGTGTACCTGTTCCATAGAGCCACAAATGTTTATCAACCACAAAAAACGAGAAGATAAAGAAAGCCATAGAGTTTGAACACTCACCAGCATGCGTAGAAGAAAGAGAGACGACAACAACAATTTATTATTGAATCTACAACATTCTGCTATGGTAGGAATCTATCCATTCTGGTATTGAAGGCTTGAGCATTCAATGCTTTTTGACGGCAAGTGCAGGACAGGCCATGAAGAAGTGGAACAAGTATGGTAGTGGATGGACAAAATGAAGATGAAGAAATTAAATTCGCCATTACTGAGGTACAATTAGGGGCAAAGGGATCTTTTAGCATATGTGTGGCTGAGAATTTGGACAAACACAGTTGCACCGGCGTTCGGATAAAGCCCATTCCGAAGCTCTATTATGGAGCAAATCACCGGTAATGTCGGCCAAAGCTTTATGGTAAAGGTCCATAAAGTTACATAAAGACCCATAAGCCTGATTTGGAACGGACCATTGTATACTGCTCCTCCCTTGGGCAGAGTAGTTTCTCAGCTTCGTAATGAACTGCCAGGTGATTTTGAGTTTATCACTTATGCGGCTGCAGCTGTGTGAATTTCCTCAGTACCGTATCATTAGATAACTTATTTTGTTGTTAAATCGTTCTATTTTCTATCTAAATAATAAGCTATCATTTTCAACTATGAACTTATTTACCAAACATGTCCTTGTAGTCCGACTCACATGTATTACCAGTAGTACGACAAATTAAACACTAGACGACATCAAAAGCATTATACCCTTATCAAACAAATCACTTTAGAGAAGTACACTGACATAATTCCCACAAAAAGCAAACATAAAATATCATAAAATGCATGACTTTTATTAGAGACAGAAATCAGGCAATCGATCTGAGTATGGTGAATATGTTTATATGCTCAACAATAGCTTTAAAGTATCAATTTCCTTTTCCTTCTTTTCATGGAGATCCCTTCAGCTTCTTAGCAATGGAAGCGAAGTACTTGCCCTGGTGAGAAGCTTGCTCCAACTCTAGCTCAGATGGCTGCCTCGAACCATCCCCAGCAAAAGTCCCAGCACCATAAGGGGTTCCACCTTTCACCTGCTCCATCTCAAACATCCCCGCGCCAAATGTGTATCCAACAGGCACAAAGATCAGGCCATGGTGAGCAAGCTGGGTTACGGCAGTCAAGCTGCAAACCATTTTTAATATTATAAGAAGAGAATTTGACTTTCAAGGCTAAACGAGATAATGCTTTCTAAATATTCGTGTGGGTTAATTATCAACTTCACAAGGTAAGGAAGTCTATACTTAGATGCAAAACTTCATTTAGTTTTGCTTCTCGTGATGTGATGTGGGTATCTAATTCAATCATATTTCAGCAGAACCATCAATCAACGTCAGTTAGAATTGTCTCACATTAAGGAACATATATCATTTATTTCAGCACATCGATCTTCACAGAGAAATGCAACTGTCTTTAAATCAAACAGTATATTGAAGAAACGCAACTTACGGAGTAGTCTCTTGACCACCGCCCTGGGACCCAGTGCTGTAAAAGATGCCAGCAGGTTTCCCAGCAAGCTGTTGAGTTCTCCAAAGCCCACCAGTGGCATCCATGAACGCCTTAAATTGAGCAGCCATCATTCCGAATCTCGTGGGGAAACCAAAAAGAAAACCATCTGCATCAGCAAGCTCACTGGGTGTAATGATAGGAACATCACTCTTAGGAGGGGCACTCATTTTTGCAAGCACGTCATCAGAAAGTGTTTCAGGGACCTGTTGGTATAGTGAAAAAATATCAATAATATATGTCATCATTAAAGAATTGAAACAAAATATATCAGTTTTTTAGTTGGTGTATCGCATCAATATCATACACCAAACGAACATCATTAACAAGGCATTAGATCTCCCCCAGTATCAATTAGCTTCACTGGAAATGTTCTATGGTAATAATGACTCATACAAGGCTTGAGGCAACATAATAGCAGTGCTCAAGCACAAGCAGCTAGCTTAATCAGTACTCTTCTCTTTTGTTCTGCTTTTGAATATGAGAAGCAATGCTCCTCAACATGGCTAGAGGGCCAGTCTAGTCACGAGTTAGGGAAGTAGGAGTAAAGATGAAGAGGGTGAGTGTCGGCAACATCATACTACGAGTAAAAAGAAAAATTTAAAAGACCAATAGCAAATAGTACAAGAAATCAAAATATTCTTATAACAATGTTTTCTTCACTGAGTTTGAATTTTTTCAGCCTTCAAGAAAAACAAAGACGCACCTGCCAGAGTTTTGCTTCAACTCCCTCAACAGATGCTGCCCCTTTCTTGATCTGTTCGGCCAGCTTCTCAACATGACCATACATTGAATAGTACCTGAAGGAAGGCTAATACCAATTACAGACTGATTCTGCAAAAACTGTCTCATCCATGCATCAGCATAAAATTAAGTAGATCATATACTGATTAACTTTCATACACTATGTGTACAGGAACATCACAAAGATAAATTCCGACGAGAAAACATGGAATCCTTTTGAATGACCAAATATCAAAGACCGGTTCTGAAGGCTCGTTATCCTGGCTAAATGAGCGCATAGACTATATAAAATTTTACATTGTAGCAGCAGAGCACTGGAAAGTAGAAAACAACATCACAATTTATAGTCTCAGCTTAAGAACAACGGGACAACATTTATTAGCTATAGCATCTTTTCAGCTGCTAATTTGGTTGATCTTCACATGAGGAACACTCAAAGAATGCCAGAGAAAATTACATCACACAGTAATGTACAAATCAGTAGTGAATAATGATGCAACATCCGCATCAGAATAGAGTGAGAGCATTGGTTCATACTCAAAAAGTACACAGAAACGGTTGTAAAAGTCTACAAAATGTAGACGGGTTTTTTCTAGATATATATCATGGGATATGGCCAGCCTCTAGATAATACAATAGCTATATAACCACGTAGAAGCAGAAGATAAGCAACAGCATCGATGACAGGACGAAAGAGGATTGATCAAGACATCCGTATCCTGTGATCCGAGTTATTGATATGTTGCTATTCGCTCGAACTTCTGACAAGGATTTACAATATTCCAGAAGAATCACGGAACTCAAAAGTTCAACTCTTTTACCTGTCATTACGACTCCGATCATTCAGTAACTAGCTCATGTTTATGAATTGAGTGTACCAAATCACATTTAAATCAAGATTAGGGCGAGAGTAGCAAACATGACTCAGAAGCATCCTTTAAGTTACCCATTCAAATACGAAAATGTATGAGGTCGCAGGGATCCATCAGCTTAATTTCATCAGATAAATCAGCCAGCCAAGCATACTTCAACAGCGGCGAACATTTTCAAACAAAATTGGATCTGAATTTAGTAAGTAAAAGCTTCTACACTTAATACCGATATCTAAGAACAAAAAAAGAAACAATGCTAGTGAGTTAAACACAGACAATAATTAGAGATGGCAAGAAATTGGAGCTTGCTTGATTTACAGCTTTTTTTTATTCGGATTTCAAGATCGAGAACAGGGGTGGCCACCCCACCGGTAAGCAAAAAGGGCAAAAATTGATCCCCTAAAAGCACCAACGCACAATCGAGATTCAAAAGCGAGCTAAAGCCGACCAAGCAAGCGAGATAGAGAAAACTTACACGATATAAACTTTAGTGGCCATTTGAGGTTTCAAATAAGAGGTAATTCCCGACTCTCGTAATACGAGCAAACGAGGATGGTTCTCACTTCTCAGTAAAGCTTCTCCGATGAGACGTTATGAGCACGGAGAGTGAGAAGAGGGAACAGTTGTAGTATATACTGTCGAGAAGGAGGGAAAGGGAGGACACCGTGGCTTGGTTTAGGTGGAAAGGATCAAAGGAGTGTTTGGTTTAGGTGGATAGGATAGAAGTAGGCCCGCTGCTCCTTCCTCTTTTTTCAGAATATAGATTATAGAAAGGACTAAAATTGTCCGAGAATGATTCTGGATGCAAATATAGTCATTGGATTATAAAGAATACAAATGGAGGGTCCAGATTTCATAGTGTACTAAAATACAATTAAAGATGAAATTGGTTCCTGTTATAAATAGAAATATTTAGAGTGGACTCTACATTAAGTCCAATTAAGGTTTCAATGTACCCTCCATAAATAGAGGTCTAGTATACTCATATTGAAATAAGAAGATCAGTTGTTTCTAACTTGTATCTCTCTATTTCTCTTTCTTTCATTTACAACACGTTATCAGCATGCTCTAAAATTCTAATATAACCCGGTTCTCCTCTATCATCATTATCCACAATATCATCTTGCCGATCACCTCTCCTCTATCATCATCATCGACAATATCATCTTGCCGATCTCCTAACCCTGGTATTCACATATTGTCGATAAATTAATATCACTCCATTGGTATCTGATCTGATTGACTTGATCACTCCATTGGTACAATCTCACCGTATGTGTCCTCGCCTTCTCCGTTTGGTGATGATAAGTACCGTCTGAGTCTGATCTTGACGGGATTGTATTAGATAACTCAAGAGACAAGACAAATTTCATCTACAAGAAGTCAACAGAGAGTTTGAAAGACTTTGTTGGCCTTTGTTTGTTTCATAACAGGTGAAGATCCACTTCTATCGGTGAATATCATCACCATATTAGTAAATTATTATTTTTTAAATTGTATGAAGTGTCTCTTTGATGATTTCAAAGCGAATATGAGCGTCTCTTTGACGATTCACATGGATGTAGATGATAATTGTATATCAATTGTTATTTATACATAGTTCATTATATATTAATAATCACATGAGGCATGAAATAAATTTCATGTGAGGCATTGGCCAGAAAATTATCACGTGAGACATCATGCCAGAAAAAATAATTACGTGAGGCATTATGTCAGGAATTGATATCGCATGAGGCATCATGCCAGAATTCAATATCACATGAGGCATTGTGCCAGATCTTGTTTACTATTATTTTTATTTTGAGTTTTTTAATTTATTTAGTCTCGTTTTATTTATTTGTGAAGTATAACGTGAGACATCGTGGCAGAAAAAATAATCACGTTAGGCATTATGCCAGAAAAAATAATCACGTTAGGCATCATGCCAGGAAAAATAATCACGTAAGGCATCGTGCCAGAATTCAATACTGTTAATTTTTATTCTGCGTTGTTTAATTCATCCAGTTTTCATTTTTATTTATTTGTTAAGTATATGAGGCATCGTGCCAGGTATAATAATCATGTGAGGCATCGTGCCAGATATAAATTTTCATTTAAGGCATCGTGCCAGATATAAATTTTCATTTAAGGCATCATGCCAGATATAAATTTTCATTTAAGGCATCGTGCCACATAAAAATTTTATTTTAAGATATTGTGCAAAATATATATCACGTGAGGTGAAATACCCCTAAATTAATTTAGGGGATTTCTTTTATTAAATATTAAATTATTATTATTATGAATATTAAATTATTATATGGAATTATGAAATTTATATAGGGGATTTCTCCTATTTAACCCTAAAGGAAATAATAAAGTATTTAATTATTATATATAATTATATGGTATTATGTATTTAATAATAATATTTATAAATCAATAAATCTTGGAAAATTTTCTAAACACTCCAACTATGTTATAAAGATTTTAGGAAGTGTTGGAACATTGTTTTGAAACATAAAAGTCAATATAAAATTCTAGAAACCTTAAAGCTTATTAAGCCTTGCTAGGGTTGACTTTTTGAGAATGGTCAAACCAGGCCATGAAACCTATACCAATAAATAGGTTATGAAAAACCATGAATATCGATAAAAAGAACGTCAAAAACGGATCATCCTAGCCAAAGTTATGATCAAATGAAGTTTAGAGCCAAAATTTTGAAAAAAATGCTGATGTGGCAGCTTTGCTGACTCATCGCGTGCCTCGGTAATCGCGCCCCAACACTTGGTCAGATTTATCTCCTATATTTCTGGTAACAGAAATCAGAGTTTGCCCTATCTTGTGACCTTCATAACTTTCTCATCTTAAGGAATTTTTGAGTGTCGTCTTCTTTGTTGTCTTCTCCTAAACTTCCTCTAAACAACCATAACTCACACAAACCCTAACTCGTTCTAAATCAACCGGAAATTTGATCCAAAGTAGCCACCCTGCAAAAACCGAAACTGCAGTTCTAGTTTTTCCCTTCGAATCAGGTAACTTCAACTGGCCATAACTTCTTCGTTTCTCAGCCAAATTTCATGTTCTTTAGCTCGTTTTGAAGAACTCTAATCCCTCTAAAACTTTTATGTTGATGACCTAATCCAATTCCCAACCGTTTGGAAGAACAAGGTGTCTAAAGTTTCGGTTTCGCCACCACATAAAATCATACCGAAACTGTAAGGTATAAACTCGTGACTTGCGACTTTAATTTCTTTCTTTGTGTGTTCCGAGTTAGGATTAGTTCTTGTTATCAATACGTAGATCTAAGTTTACTCTTTCGATTGAGCCCTTACACATAGCCTAACTCGATTTGTACTGCAAGTTATAGATCCTCAAAGTCGGCCTCGTGAACTGCTCGAAAATTCAAATTTTTCCAGATTTCCGAAATTGAATCCCTCTGTTTTTGCAACTCCGGTGAGTTTCCGATCAAATTGCTCCGTTATTGTCATTCGTAATCATGTTACCGGCCTAACTCATGTCTCAATTTAATCAATTACGTGTTAGATTAGGAGAATTTGTCAGATTAGTTTTGCGAATCGAACTAAGAACCCTAACTTCGAACCCAGATTCGATTTTGCAGTATACCGCATCATAAGTGGTGAAATCAGTGTCATTAGAACCGTAATTTAATTTCGAAACCATAGGAACAAGAATCACTCGATTTGGTTCTGTAGATTGTGAGAAAATCGTGATTTAGTACTCGGGTTTGGTTCTGGAATCGCTGATGAACTCGGGAGTTTAGGGCCGTCCGATCGTAGTTATAAGATTTGGACGGCCGAGATTAAAACGTTTCAGATTAGGTTTTTATAAATTTCAGTAAATATCCCTAACTTGTTGAATTAATTTAAATACCTTCCCGAATGTGTTTTGACTTGAAATTTTAACCATAGATTCCTTATTAAATCTAGTTTATTTTGATGTAAATTATTATGGTTTTGGAGTTTTTAAACATAAGTTATGATTTTTGCAAGTTACGGGTTTTCTGGAATTATTTGGCTAATTTAAAAAGATATTTTTATGAAATAAATATTTTATAATATGTCTAAAATGTTATAGTTACTGTATATTAAATTTGGGGATTTTTGGGCAATGGTAAAAGGTTTTAAAAATTGTGTTTGTGAGTTTTTCATAAGAATAACTTATAATATATAGTTTTTAATGTAACCAAAAATTAAAGTATGGTTTGTTAATGAACTTTTTAAGCTGGGGAAAATATGGGAAACTAAATTAACATTTTATAACAGTAAGTTTATAAATGTTTTGGTATTAGCTTTTAAGAGAAGTGAAATTATTTACATATATGTATATATACTTATTTAAGTAGAAACTTATGTAAATCAAGGAATATAATTATTTTTACGTTTTATTTATTATACTATATGGGGGTTAATATTTTTAATTAAACTAAGGAATAAATATATATATTTTTACGCATATATAAAAAGGGAATAAAAGTAGTAATTTAGAGTAAAGCAAGGAACTAATGAATTAACACTTATAATAACTAGATATTATAAGAGCTAGAATCCTGAGATATAGTAAAAGAAATACTTTATGAAACATACTTGGAATACAGTTAAAGGTTGTAGTAATAAGATAGTTTAAATATAATAAGTTACATAGGGGATGTCTTAGTTAAATTCTAATACGGGTATACTTATATATTAAATAAATAAGGGGAAACATTTTATTTATTAAACCATATGTCGGTTGTGTTATGCCTAGAGGTTATTAAACATAATTAAATACAATTAAATTCTCCAAAAAAATGTTGTGGATAAATCTTAATACATAAAGATATATATATATATATGGATATAAATACATTAAAATAGGTGTGGGAGATAATATTCCTTGTGATAGTTATAATTAGTAGAATATATATATGATAAACCTTAAGTTTTAATCGGTGTGTAATTAAATAGTCACTATTAACTTAAGGGTTTTATTACACAACATAAACTTAACACGGTCTTGGGCGAACCTACTAAGCCCAAGTCAATGAACTCCAAAAGCCCACTTAAACAATTCAAAGAGAGTTTGGGCCACTCTTAGGAATAAATTCTAAATCGTTCTAAACTAAACGAAATGGGCCTAGTAAAGGATTTAGTTAACAAGTCAAGCCCAAATCTTTGTGAGAGAATAATGGTAAACCTGGAACTACTAGTCAGTAAGGAAAGAAGGTTGTTTAGTTTATAAGTCTCTTAACTAATCGATACTTGGAACACCTTAATTATAGGTTACTATTGGGGAATCACTTATTCGAGTTATTTATTGTTCTTCACATACCAGGTACGATTTCTCGTACTCCGTTACTTTTGCTGATTGACTCATGAGACGTTTTTGAAAAATGCTAACTGAGTTTAAGAGGAATTTCTAAAAGGAAATGGTTGTGTGACTAACTCAGCTTGTGTGACTAACTGAGCCTTGAATGTGAAACTCACTTGGGTATTGGTTCCTTCTATATGGTTGTTCCATTAGACATTGACTGCTTAGGGTTTACGCTTCTGCACTCTGTAGGACTGAGTGTTTTGGTATTGCTCTGGGTAGTTAGTGATCTGGTGGGAATTTGGAAAAGGTCAATTTTGGTAAATTCTTCTTTTGACTCTGGATATCGTTTCATCCATGAGCTGGTTCTTGAGGTTTCGACGTGCGCGCGTCTTCAATGGTAACAGTGAGGGGCTGTATATCCCCTGTCCCAAAAGGGACATAGTAGACAGTGAGGGGCTGTATATCCCCTGTCCCAAAAGGGACGTGGTAGACAGTGAGGGGCTGTATATCCCATGTCCCAAAAGGGACGTTGTAGACAGTGAGGGGCTGTATATCTAGGGGTGGCAATTTCAACACGACCCGTTTGACCAACACGAACCCGACACGAAGTTAGCGGGTTTGGGTTTTAAAATTTGACACGATTAAATAAACGGGTCAACCCGAACACGACTCGTTTAATAACCGTGTCGGGTTTGGGTTTAAGGTATGTAACCCGCTAACCCGTTTAAGTAATTTATATTAAATAAATATATATTATAAATTATAGATTATTCATTTTTTTATTATCAAATTTTAATATAAATAAGATATATAAATATTAAAATTAAGTATTTAACTAAATTAAAGTTAATAATATCATAGAATGACAAATCTAATGTTAATTAATCAAATTATTTTCTTTTATATAACTAAACATGTTAGGTTTGAGTTAAATATATGCGGATTTGAGTTTTAAATTTGGACATAATTAGTTAATTGGGTCAGACGGGTCAACCCGTTTGATAACCCGGTCAACCCGTTTAATAAACGGGTCGGGTTTGGGTTTCATATTTTGACACGATTAATTAAACGGGTTGGGTCGGGTCAACCCGTTTAATAAACGGGTCGGGTTTGGGTTTAGCCTAACACGACCCGCGAACCCGTTTTGCCACCCCTATGTATATCCCCTGTCCTAAAAGGACGTACTTGGCGGTGGGGGCCATCTCTCCCAGTTGAATTATTCCATTCTTGAGTTATTGGTTCTTGGATCTATCTTTTCATTCCTAGTCCTTTGTGACTATCTGAGTCTTTCTACTCCAAACGGGAATTGGGTTTAACTAAGGCAATGGATGTTCACTAACACATGAAGTGGTTGTGTTTCACTAACTATACTTTTCTGTTATTAACCTTTATTCTTGTCTTGTTATTTTGATTGGGTGATTTGTGGAATGCCTTGTTCCTCTGTGTGGTTTAAGTGATTATTTTTCTGCTATTAATTGTTTAAGAGTTGTATTATAAGTTTGTTTTTGGAGGATCGTACCAGTTCCATTCCAGGGAACTGACCCACCCCTCTTGGGGCGGGCTGTTTGGTTTTATCTTGCAGGTACGAGTTATTTTACAGGTGGCCACGAAGAGAACGAGTGATTGGGATGGGATTAGGTTTTGAGAGTTTATATGTTTTATTACTGTTTTACTTTTGTTAAGTTTTCTCGAGGTTCTGGTCGTGACAGTTGTAATCATTAAGTTGTGTTTTGGTGAGGTTTGGTACCGGGTGTTTGGAACCCGATGGTCTGTACGCCTTTAGTATTTTATTTCCACTATAAATATGTTAAGTAGGAGCGTTACATGAGGCATTGTGCCAAATTTTAGTTATTGCACTACTTTTATTATGTGTTATATGATTTATTTTGTTGTGATACATAATATATTTCATTATTTTATGATTGCTATTTATAATGTTTACCCCAATATATACGGCATTGCGCCTGATAAAATTAATTTTAATATTATTTGAAGAAATAATGGCATTGCGCCTGATAAAATTAATTTTAATATTATTTGAAAAAAATAATAGCATTGCACCTGAAAGTCTTTAATTCTGATATATGATAAACAATGTCCAATATTGCCGAACTTGAGCTTACCGCCTTAGACATCACTAAGAAGGGTATCATGCCTGAAACTTTGACATCAATATGCTAAAAAGGGCATTGTGCCTGAAAGTTTTATTTGCATATGTTATAAAAAGACATCACACTTGAAAGTGTTAATATGATCAATATAAGGAGCGATGCCATTTTTTTAATGCTTTTATACAACATGAGCAAAGAAATTGGCATTGTGCCGGAAACTTTTGAACTTAATATGATATGGTATTAGCATTGAGCTAGAAAATTGACAATTTAGAAAAGAAATGTATTGATCATATCATTGATCTAAAATATGGTATAACACCTAGCGAATTCATCTGAAGTATCTATTTTTATGTATAAGATGAACTTTATTTGATGATTCGTGAAAACTCAATGATGGTATTGCACTAGGAGAAAATTGTGAAAATCGTTTGAAGTAGTTCTTGGAAAACTACGTAAGTGATAACCATGATGATGAATATTCATATGTCAAGTTTGACCACTATGATGATGGTATATATATAATGTCATACAAATAACTCAATTTGAATGTGATTTTACAAATGATTCTCAATGAATCATAAGTTCATCTTCATTGAGATAGTGCTAAATCACAAAATGAGTGACTCTGGCGAATCACCTAAATATTGTTCATATATTAATGAAAACATTTGGCATGACAAATATAGAATGGTTCTTGTTGAATCATTTTTATTCCATGTTTTTCATGAATAGTCAAAAGTCATGACCAGATTGTGAGAGATGATGAGCAGTTATTGACACCACAGAAAGCATTGGATGTTATTATAATTGCAAGAGTTTCAAGGTGATTTTGTGAACAAACTCGACTTATTTCAAAGCTAGCTCAAAATTGAAGCTATGCAGATTTTTTAATAAGAAGTTATGTTGAGGATGAAAATTTTGAATTTCTAAATATTATTCTATGTTTCTACATATTATATATTATTATGGTTGATTGTTTATAATATATATGTTGGTTCATTTACATTTATGAGATTTATTCATTTAGAAACAATTTGTACACCCTAAAAGGGGTCATGAAAGACATATATCCAGAAAGACGTATGTTCTGGATGAGATTTATCCATTTACAAAGAATTTGTACACCTTAAAGGGGTCATGAAAAGCATATGTCCGGGAAAGCGTATGTCTTAAGAAACATGATTAAAGACAATACAACTATTAATAATATTTCTTGATGGAGTCAAGAATCAACACTTGCTTGGAATGCAGTGCAGTTGTAGCTCGCTACCCTTTCCAAAGGATTATAACTGACCCATTGTAACACCCCAACTCTTAAAACCGGGATCATCTCATAAACCTCCAATTACTCATATTAACATTGCAGCGGAAAATTCCTACAAAGTTGGTGTTACCGCCATTAGTCACCCACGTGACTAACTAGGCATACTAAACTTTGCAAGATCTAGCTACGGTCTGATGGACCCGAATATACCAAATATTAGTTTACTCAAAACCTTAACCGAAATACATTTACCGAGTACAAGAATCTCTCATATCCTAATACATCTCACTACAACTTATACCATATACATACGAGTGTACATGCACATCTTGTTTAACCAAAAAGGAAAACTTCCCGAAGTACTTCTACCCGCTCCTACTCTTAGGACGGTTGTCTTCTGTCGTTTACCTGTAAAATATAATATGGATGCCCCGAGGGGCTCAACACCTTTGCTGGTACGGTTAATGTGTAGCCCCCAAGCTAACGGGGCTACGCACGACTATTTTGTCGTACATGCGATTGATTATTTATACAACAATAATAAGAAGTATAATAAAACAATCGCAATCATGTGAACAATCACAACTCAAACATATTGAACGACTTAATAAGCGTTCCTTAAGTTAGTGAGTTAGCTTTTTAACTCCTTGAGTTGAGAATTCTTTGATTCTCATACTCATCCTTATCTCAATGTACCAATCGTTCTTTAATTAGAATTGGTTGTTCCTTAATTCATTGTTTATCTTGTCGGGTCAAAAGTAACCCTAGCCAATGAGCTATCAACTCCATTGGGTTAAATAGACAATATTTCTGTAACACCCCTACTAATCTGGCTTCTAATTATAATATAAACATCGTACTTAGTAAATAAATCGCAGTGGTAAATAACAGACTGTCGCTCTAATGGTGTCACTGTTATCCCTCGCCCATACGGGTGATAACGAGTTACATGATAATCAACATACGAAACGTATTCCCGCAGTGACCACAAGAGATAGATAGTAGTGCATAATCAATCTAAAACATAAACAACAATAACCGTCTTATACAAACCGTACACGTGAGCGTCTAACCAAACATACACCTCGGTTTACAAACCTGAGTCCAAAATAACAGTAGTCTCAATCCGTACCAAGTCTAACCAAAGGTAAACACAACTGTCGCGCCTCGCGTCGACCCTCCAGCTAGTCTCCTGAAATAAAAATGGTTTGTGGTATGGAATCAACCCCTGCTGAGTATGTTATCACATACCCCGTCATGCCTCCTCAAACCCCTCAATTAATTGGTCGAGAGCATGAGATTCGTTACATGCAATACCGTTTTAATATTTAAACTGTAAAACATTTAACAGTAATATCCATACAATAACACAACCATCAACACATATAGTATAAACCACACAGTATAACCAATGAACAACAAGGCAAAACAACGAGAATAATAAACAAGTATCAACTCCCGTCCTTGGTATAGAAACCAATATTGTTCGCCAATGTACAAGTCTCAACTGTATTAAGTGTTCAGATATACCTAGTGACAACGCCTCGTTAAAAACGACGTGTCTCTAAATTACCCATATACTATGGCGGGTCACCCACGGCAGTAGCCACTCCAGCGGTAGAGTCTCCGACCAACGAGCCATCCTAGCTCACGGGAAATTTCTTGATACTTGCAGACCCGTACGCGGACATCCTGGTATCGTTTTTGTGATCACGGCGCGCACCAAGAGCCACATCCTCTTGGCTTTTTTATGTTAATTAAATATACCATCGCATCGCATTACCAATTTTTTTTCTAACACAGCAGACTAAGGTCGTTAGTCCAATCCGGAGTCTGTAAACCCGGGATCCAGTGTTAGATACGAGAGCGGCGTTAAAAAGGCCAATGCTCCGTATTAAAGTCTCGGATAACATGTATATCTTATTATCCTAGTGCTACAACGTTTTTCTGACGATCCTTATATTTACATATAAGATAGCACCATAGCCGCTATATATATAGGTTCATATATACGAACCAATACTGTTAACGCAACAACAGTATATAATAAGCAGCTGAAAATATACAGTTCATGCATATTTATTCACACAATCAGACAAACAATCTTATCACAGATTACACAGAAGTCTGAACTGAGGAAGCCCTCAGAGACAATCAGAGACACGTAACAACATACCGTTCACCCTGAATGTATAACCGTGGAGTATGAATCAGCTAGATCCGATGCTCCCCGTGTCATCTCTAACAGTCTAATAATACATAATGCTACTGATTAGAATCCGTATAACGACATAACTCTATGGTACCCCGTACCGTCACTAACACCTCCCGGTTAATCCCCCGTTATTAACTGTCAACGTTTGTCGGGTTTTCGGCTTAACTCGGGATTTGGAAAAATGTTATATTACATGTGTAGTCTTGTCTCGTATAATAATATACTTAATGTTGGACTTCGTTATCGCATGTAGTTTTAATATACCCTTGTATATTATATAGTTTGTTTCTATATTGCATGTATAATTCTTTATCATATATCATACATTTCACCTTAGTATTTATTTTCCTAAGGTTTGTTTTTCCAAGTTAAATGTGCTATAATTCATATGTAAAAATACTTTGAATTATATAAATCCTTATTATTTCATGTACACTCCTAACATTAGAATTTCCATATCTAATGTTTGTAATTCTTTTCTCTTTATCTTATATCATTTTTAATTATGATAATATATGGTTATTGAACCATATTATATTTTCCACACCATAACATATATTTATTTATATATATGTATTATGGGACCATTTATTATATGGTTAGTCTTTATAATATATTCATTCTCTTTAATGAATATTTCTTATATTATAAATGTTACACCCCCTTATAATATTAAAACCATATTATAAATTTTTATTCAAAAATGTTCATATTACCGAACAGCGCCTATTTTCTTAAATATTTACAAAATCCACCACATAATTAATGTAATGTTATATTATAGTTATATAACATATATTATGACATTTATGTCATTAAAAATTATAACCTATAGTTTAAATTGGTATATATTACCAAATAGCCCCTTATACTCTCGGTTTCATTATATTCCACTATACTTCCATAAATTACAAATCAACCCAATTATATTTCATTGTTACACATAATATATCTTATATTATAATCCTTAAACCTTAATATAATTATAACCTTGTTTTTAAAGGCTATAATTACCGAACAGACCCTAGGGTCTGTTTTAATTAAATTCCACCACCTAACTTTGTATATTTACCAAATCTCCCCAATTTATAATACATAGTTTTTAATGTCATTAAAATATATTATACATATATCTTTATAAAACCTTATATATAACTCTAAAAATTACCAAACTATAAAAGGATAAAATTATTCCGAAACCTTATACTTTCTATAATTCTCGGTTTTACCCATATGTTACCTATTTGTAACAATGTCATGAAATATCATATATTATACTTATAATTCATTAAAACTCCAAATTTAACCAAATAAACTTCTAAAAATTCCTAATAACCTAAGGTCTGTACTAAATCCCATTTAGTACCCTAAAGTTTCGGAAATCACAATATAACCCCATCTCTTATAAATATTTTACAATTTAATAACTATCTTATTATAAGATAGTATTTTAACTTCTTAAATTCTCCGAACTTGGTCAAAGTCTCCTATATAGTCAACTTTGACTTATAATGCCAAATTGGAACCAAACTTTCAGTAATTACCAATTATACCCTATAGTTTTCTATTTTTACAATTTTGACCCAAAACTTTAAAATGTTATAATTTTTATTAAATTCATTTAAAAACCCTAAATTCCTCTAAATTAAGCCCACAGCTTTATATTTTACTAGTAATTACCATTTGACCCCAAACTTAATTATATAAGCATAAATTAAATTAAATAAGCTTTAAACTTAAATTAAAATGGCCTAATGATATGGCCTTATTACAACTTTGCTTTATAACATAAAATTACACATAAATAGCTCAAATTATACTATAAACTCTTGGCCTTGCTGTAGTTTATTTATTTTCCACATATGTCATAATTTGACCATTATGTTATTTAAATCACTTAAATGACTAGCTTAATTTATCTTAGTCATTTTTTTCCACACTTAGGTTAAAATCACCCATATAAACAACTCCACTCGCGGCACATATAATATATATGCTTAAAAATCATAAAATCATAAGTTTAAGGTGTTTATACCTTGGTTTTATCCTTAGTAACAACTCGGCAGCTTGGAGGAAAAATCACCACATCATTTAGACATGTTTAATACACCAAAATAAGATATGGTTATACTCCAAGCATGAGCTTAACCATAAAGAACAATTAATGTAAGATTTAAGGCAAAAATCACCTTAAAAATGCAAGGAAGTTTCCAAAGGGTTTCGGCCTTAATTAAACACACCACATGGTGTTAAATTCACCATATAAACATAGGAAATAGCTAGACAACAACAAGCTGCTATGGTAATAGGTTTTACCTTGGCAAAATGCCTTAAAGAATGGTATTTCCTTTGATTTTCGGCCACCCTTGCTCCAAATGGTTAACCAACTGAATAAACATGTAAATATGAAGATTATGAGTGAATAAACTCATAAAAATCAGAAGAAGAAAACCGGATGGAGAATAGAAATGCTTAAGGTATGTTTTTACCTTATAATGTAAATTTTGGAAACCTTGGTCCCAAGACTTGCTTCAGCCGAGAATGATTGTTGTTCAAGGTTTAAAATGCTGAGAATGAGCCATGGAAAGTGATAGATCATGAGCTCCCTGTGTAGGTAATGGAAAGATGAAGAAAAAAGAGCTAAAATATGCCTTAAACCATTACCTTAGGTGCAAAAGAGATTGATTTGCCTTGAATGCTCAAGAACACATCTTGAGAGGGTTTGGGAATGCTTATGGCTTGGCTGGAATGGGACAAGAGGCAAGAGAAAGAAAGATAATGTGTTTAAATGAATAAAAAGTATAAAATGGAATAGTAAAATGGTGATTCACCAAATTAGCTAGATATTTTGTGTTAAAGTTGAATGTGCTGTCCTCCACTGCTCCATGCTTCCGGCTTCATAAGGGTAGGGATGGTCATTAATTGACCATTGACCATACTTAGTCAATTTTGCTTAAAAATGCACTATCTGGGTTACTATTCACAAATGAATGCCATATTTTCGATTTTTTTTGAAATCTTGGATTTAGACCCTCTAATGTGGTACATTATAGTACATCAGTATATCGAGGTCTAATCCAATGCCTAACACCGCTCAAAACCCACTCAGAAAGTCAATTTTCTCAAAAACGTGCTTTAAGGAATTTTAAAGCACATTTTGTGTTAGAACATGTTTTAGAGCTTGGTTTCCTTTGAGAATGGTTTTATAATTTTCATTACTTCATTATAATACTTAGGAATCCACTTTGGATCCTATTTGAGGTGATACAATCTCTATGGTGTCTTAAAGCACATTTTTTTGGCTTTACCGATCTTAAGGCATGTTTTGCCTTGTTGAGATCTTTTAGATTGTTCCCCAATGGTATTTAGATGTTTATTAACCATCTTAGATCATTAATATATCATTTAATTAAGTTTTTAAGGTTAGGGGTATTTCAATTTCTTAGAATTAGTTGGGATTTAGGTAGATCCCACCACACCATCTTAATAATTCCTCCCACCTCGAACAAAAATCGAGGTGACCGAGTCTATTGTCGACTCTAGGTGACGAGTCCTAAGATAAGTCTCATTTGGAAGTCGGAACCTGATAAGGATACCAACCTCCTCCAATACACAAGTGCCGACACCATTCCGGATTTCCTCACCCCCAAGTTCCAGTTAGTAGAAGTCTCAAAGACAATGTTTGTTAGTTAAACCTCTTTTGGTTATTAACAAACTAATATTAGGGAGTGTTCAATGTTCTCATACAATCGTTTACTAAACATAGTCAGTAAGTCCTTAAGGTAAGTTGTGTTAGTTTTATACAACACACAACAATACAATACACCGGTTGCATGCTTTATCTTGTTTAGTCGGAACATATAAACAAATAGCACACAAGCCAAGGGACACTCGTTAGCAAGAAAGCTACAAGAAAACCATACCGTTCACCGTTGACGTCGGTTGTCTATTCCCCTCCGGAGTTCCACTTACTCAAACCCTAAAACATTCATCGAATCGGGTGGTTAATTCCTTTCAATTAACCTAACTTATATCATCACTAATTATTTCCAACTAAATACCACTAAGTCATTGTAGTTTAACCTTAATCATATACATTAATCACTTTTCATTATACCTCATACTTGTTCACACCTCTAATGACCATAAAATTCCACCAAATAACTATTAACAACCACATAATAGCAATACCCAACAAGCCCCCTTCATTTACCATCTACAAATCACATTTTCTTTGTAATTTAGCCTGGTCCTGGACATGGTCCGGATCTGTAGTCCCGAACCAATGCCTAGCTCAACTTTCAGGACTTATTTATGGGTGGTCCGGGTCTTGGTACCTAACCTAGGTCACATACCGCTTCTGGAAGATACTCTCGGTAGTTTTTTTGTGCTGGTCCGGGACTTATTACAAGACTTAGGTCCCGGACCAATCTAAACATGGATTTTCTGCAGGTTTTTAGTGCTGGTCCGGGACTTTATCCAAGGACCAAGTCCCGGACCATACATTAACTCTTAAATTTTACAGTTTTGAACATCATTCCACACTTGTTCTTTTGTCCAATTTCCTTCTAATCTTTCCCCTTGTATCCCAACATGTTCTAACACCATTTAAACACATTAAACCCTCTCTTCATTGCTTACAACCCCATTACATATCCACCCCAAATATTGTAATTTGTTTACACTTAAAACCTTGAACATTCTTGCATTTTCTCCTTATAATACACTTCTAACTTCATCTCAAGTGGCACTACTTACTAATTCTTTTCACAACTCTTCCTAGAGTGTGTTAACCTTATTTCTTCAACTCTAACTTCATAACTCATTGTTTACCAACCTAGTTATACTATACTTAGCCTCATTGCATCTCCTCACACAATTTCCCTTCCTTTACACTTCCTACTCATCCTTTTTCAAGCTTGCACATACCTAGGCATTACTAGCCATCCTCTAAACACCTTACACCTCTTCTCATTCATCTTGACCATGCTAAATCCTTCTTAGACAACTTTCATCTCCATCACCCAAATCCACTCATTACCATCGAGGTTATACAAACTAGATGATACCTAAATCCTCACAAGACATTATACATCATTTCCCACAGATTTTTGCACAAGTCTTAACATTCCTCTTACCATGATTTTGGTGTGTTTAATACACCCACCTAACCTCTAATTCCTCTTAGACAACTCCAGGTCACTCTAATCCTCAAGAACACCTTTGTTAACTCATTTCCACTCAAATATCCTTTAATGACTCCTAGCAAATCCTAGGTCATATTAATTCACAACAACCACTAAAACACTGGGTTTCTACTCAAATTTTGCCATAGCTTCTCTAGTATATGATCATGCCCATATCATAGTTTTTCTCCTCTAATCAACACAAGCTAACTAAATTATTAGTGGATGTTCACAAAACACCAGTTGCACTCAAATACATCAATCCACAATACATTGCATTAATCTTAAATTGTATAGCACTAAGGCTCTTAAATGACATGGCTCTTAGGCCCTTAAATGACATAAACTAAACACTGAATTTCCAACATTTAGAGCTTTCAAACTGAATTTACACAACATCAATCCCATGGCAAATATAAATGCTCTTGTAATCCACCTTGTGATTACTTTACTAACTCATTTACCATTAGCTCCTTAGTCACAAGTTCACAAATATGATCATATTCTTTCCTAGGTTAATATAACCTATGTTTTAATGTAAGTTGTAGGCTACATTTGTATCAATTATAGCCACCATTCTTTAAGGTATTAAACTACATTAAGGCAAGCAATTTGCCTTATAATTTTAAGCCTTTTCTCTCTTTTTTTTCTTGGTTTCTTCATTGAAAACCGGCCAAAGGAGTTTGCTCTCTTGCTAAACTTCTAACCAACATTAAAATTAAGATAATGAGTGCTAGGTAAAACCCTTAGACTCATTAAAACAACTCTTAAAATATTAAGAGAGTGCTTAAAGCACTAAATTGGATGATTACCTTAGGAATCTTGGAATGAGTTTGGTAAGAAATCAAAGCATGGATTCAACTAAGCTCTTGAAGATTGAATCAAGGCTAATTCAAGGAATAAAATAAGCCATCTTGGTAAGGCAAATTCGGCCATATATGAAAAATGGAAGAAAATATGATTTTTGAATGCTTTTCTTACCTTAAACCAAAAAGAGTTAACTAGCTCTTGAATATGGATTTTACTCTTCAAATGGAGCTCCTTCAATGGGTTCAAACTTCAGGTTTTGGAGTTTTGAAAGAGCACTTTTGTAACACCCCTACAACGCCCCTATCATCTACCGAAATCGCAGCGGAAATAACCAACCAAACAATTACTATTCGCTTTGGTGTTACAACGCCGTTAACCACCCACGTGGTTAACTAGGCAGAATAAATACAAGTGTATCGGTCTGATGATCAGACTCCCGAGCATAGTAACTAACATCCATATATAAACATGACCAACCATACCGAGTATTTAATTTACAACACTTCTCCAAACCATAATCATCCAACACTGTATAACAACGGTATCACAATGTAACGCCTCGGGAGCACAGGCGCATCCCGGGCTCAACAACCTACTTATCCAAAAGTATATCAACAACCTAGGACCTAGAGCCACTCTGCCTCTTCGATCCTCATCCTGCAATAAAAATATGGAGCCCCCGAGGGGGTCAGCACCTTTGCTGGTATGGCTAACGCGCAGCCCATCGACTACCGGGATACGCGCAACTAATTGTCATAATAACATGGCATTCATTTTAGATCATCCAACATATATATATATACCATAGCATAGCAAGGGAAATTGCATAGCATCACAACATCAATATATAACACCATAAATTCGGTCCTCACAGGGAACCTTCCACCATAGTTAGTATACCATGAGAGCCTAGGGGTTTTTTACCAATCCCATGTTAAGCTCGTTACCATCCTCGTTACCGTCCGGTTATATAGAACGGTTAACTTATACCAAAGGTGTGTCGGATATAGTAATCCCAAGCACACCGAAATAACATACGTATGCCCCTATGGCCCGACGTGAGTCAGTAACTAGCTTTGGATAAGCTAAGGGAAGGTAGAAACCAAATTGGAATACCACCTATACATACACCAAGAGAGCCGAACCGGATATGATATCGACCCCCATCCATCACACGCGTGGCCGGAACAACCGGACTCCTCACTCCCCCGGTTAGCACTTGTTAGTGATCACACAACATTTTGTTAAGTCACATACAAGCAAACATTTAGGTCTTGTTAGACAACCAAGGGAAAGGAGTCATAACCTTACAACATCATAGTGTATAACAACTGTAAACTCTTTTCATGCCTTAGTCTTATAAGGTCGTAACACGTAGAAAAGCAAACAACACCCAAGCCGGTGTAAACCGGTAGGCAACAGACTGCAAGAAAACCATACCTTGGTCCTTGCCTCGTTTCGTTTCCACCTTGAGAGAATCCTATACACATTAGTAACGTCGGTTAATTAACACACTAATCCATTATTAACATTATCTACTCACATTACTAGTTTATTTTTATTTTACACTTCTTACATCTTTTCATCCTTTTAATTGCCTTTAAAACCCACCTAACATGTCTCACATAACCTTATAATATCTTTACTAACCAACTACTATTTTTAGGTAACAATTCCCATCTTAAAACAATAATTTTTGGTCCATATAGTGGCCTGTCCGAACTTGTGTCCGAGCTTCCAAGTTCGGACACAAGCCGTGATTTTAGACAGAAAACAGACACATGTCCGAACTTGTGTCCGGACTTCGGAAGTTCGGACATGAGTCGAGGAAAATCCTAACCAGAAATCCATACGTCCGAACATGTGTCCGGACTTTCCAAGTTCGGACACTGTTCGAGGATAATTCCCTAAGAAATAACAGGTGCGTCCGAACTTCCAAATTCGGACGGTAGTTCGGACACTACCTAAAATCCAGAAAACTGTAAGCGTAACAGGGCATGTCCGAGCTTCCAAGTTCGGACGGAAGTTCGGACGTGCCATTATACTCATTTTCTACATCCTTAAACACTTAACCAAATTTCTCCAAAGCCTCCAACACTTATAGTGTCTTCTCCTTAAGTTTCTAAGTGGCATTCCTTGCCTATTCCAATCATTATTCCTAGATATTTCTTCCACACAACATCATTACTTTAACATCATTTCTTACAAACTAAAACTCCTTAAGTCATTCTTGAAATTCCCTTTTTCTAAGCTTGTACTTTCTCCTTATTTTAACATCATCTCCCAAGCATCATCTCTCCCACTAATTCCTTATACCCTTCTTGAAACTCTTTTCCTAGTGTACACTTCTCCTTATTTTACCAAAGTTTGCCTAAATATTCACCTAAGTCCAAAATGACTTTGGTACATACTAAAACCTCAAGATCATGCCTAAGTCCTTATTACACTTAGAACACTTCCTAGTTCATCAAAATTCCTTTTAAACATCATGAACTCCTTATTCATTTCCTAAGTTTTCTAACTCACCAAACCTTATGTAAACACTTAGAACTTCTTGTTTCTTACCTAAATTTTGACATGGGTTCCCCTTGAACATTACTAAGCCTAAACACTTTGTTTTCTCCTTTAAACACACAAGAACATCTAAAATCACCAAGAACACTTTCTTACACAACTTCACCAAATTCACACTACATCACAATATAGTGCATAACTTAAATTGCATGGCACTTAGGCCCTTAAAATGCATGGCTCTTAGGCCCTTAAAGTGCTTAAATCATAAACACTGAATTTCCACAATATATATGCCTTTAACCTGCGATTACATACAACAAGACATATGTTATTTTACTAGTCTCCTTGAGAACATTTACTAGGTCATTTACCATGTGCTCTTTAGGTAGTTTTAATAAGCATTATAGCTCATTTCTCCTAAGGCATTAAACAACATAAGTTAGTAGATTTACCCTTTTTCCCAACACACTTCCTTCTTGTTTCCTCACAAAACCGTATGGTATTTGATTCCTTGTCAAGTTCTAGACAATATACAAACATTATAATGAGTATTCAAGCTATAAGCTTCATCTCATTGCAAAACCCTAATTTGACATTGTTTCAAAAACATTAATGTAGTTGTTTTACCTTGATCTTTGAAGAGAGTTTGAATATATAACAAGAGAGGACTCCACCTCCATGAAGAGTTGAATGAAGCTAGAACAAAGTCACACAAAGAGCTATATCAATGTGTATTTTCGGTTAAGGTAAGAACATGGAGGAAACATGATTTTTCTTTGAGATTCCTTACCTAGAAGCAAAGGAGAGTAATAATATGTCAAAATACAAGCTCAAGCTCCTTCAATGGTGGAACACCTTGGCACCGAAATGGAGCTCTAGGAGCTTTGAGAAGATAGGAATGAAGAGCTTGATGAGAGGAAGAGATTGGTGGTCTTTGTTTTTGATTTGGACAAGTGAGCTAGATTTAGCAAGTGGTCAAAGTTGGAACTTCCATGGTGGTAGTAGTATTACCGAGAGAGAACAAAGAAGGAGGAAGAAGATGGTGTTTGGATCGTGGGAAATGAAGGAAAGAAATGAGAGTGAAGATAGGATTTGCTTTAAGGAGATATTTATGCTTATAAAGTAAAAAGGTAAGTTAATTAGTTTTCTTTACTTACTTATTATTATCAACTAAGGAGTGGTGAGTCACACACTTATAAAAACCGGCCCCCTTTATTAGTGTGAGGGTGTTTTAGTCTTTGTTTGTCAATTTAATTACTTAATTCAACATATGTTATAAACTAGCTTATAAAAATCACTATTCACCTAAACAAGGCACTTAGAAGTGAAATTTTTGATTTCCCACTAATATAGCCACCCAAATGTGATACTATATAGTACACATATATATTTAAGAGTAATGATGGACATTTAGCCATTCAAAACTCATTTACAAGACAATTTTCCAAAAACGTGCTTTAAGACTTCTTAAAGCACATTTTGTGTTTTAACTTGTTTTCAAGCTTGGTTTTCTTTGGTAATTGGTTTAATATGTTCATTAGCATATAAATGAGGTCTTGGTAAGTTCATTAGGTCTTAACCAAGTTTATCCCAAGCTTAGAGCACATTTTGGCTCTTATTGACTTTAAAGCACATTTTGTGTTTCCTTTTGTTTAAATTTGTTTACTAATGTTTCTAAGACTCTTTTTAGTCTTAATAAATCATGTTTTAATGTTTAACCAACATAGCAAGGTTTGGGGTATTTCAATCTACCCCCCTTAAAAGAACTTTGTCCCCAAAGTTCATACTTCCCACATATCTTACTATTAGAACACGGGAAATCTCATAACACCACACTTCCAAAACATCATTACCAACCTTTCCATCATTCTTACACCCACAACGGACTCAAGGTCCAAACCACACAATACCACAACGGACTCGAGGTCCAAACCACATAATACCATTCAGACACAACGGTCTGTAACATAACATAGACAATGTATACATATACATGTCGTATACAACCATACCCGAAACGGCTCTACCCCCCTTAAAAGGGGTACGCCCCGTACCCTATACATATGAACACTAAGAAGCAAACAATGACGGGTGCTTCGTCTTCATCTTTTCTTCCAGCTCCCAAGTGGCCTCCTCAACGTCCTGGTTAGACCAGAGGACCTTCACCAGTCTCACGGACTTATGGCGAGTGTCTCGAGTCTTAGTATCCAGAATCCGTACCGGAGTCTCCACTGATCGCATGGTCGGCTCTAAAGTTAGCCTTTCCGGCTGAAGCACATGAGACGGATGAGACATATACTTCTTCAACTGGGACACATGAAATACATCATGTACCTTGCCCAGCTCGGCGGGTAAATCAAGTCTATAAGCTACCGGGCCGATCCGCTCCGTCACAACATAAGGACCTACATATTTCGGGCTCAACTTGCCCTTCTGGCCAAAACGAAATACTCCCTTCATGGGGGATACTCTCAAAAATACCTGATCGCCCACAGCGAACTCCAAGTCACGTCGGCGCACATCTGCGTACGACTTCTGTCTATCCTGAGCTGCTTTCATATTAGCCCTGATCTGGCGAACTTCTGCCTGAACTTGCTCAAGATACTCTGGTCCTATAATGACCGTCTCACTCGACTCGTCCCAGCATAAAGGCGTGCGGCATGGTCTACCGTACAATGCCTGGAAGGGAGACATCTTGATCGATGCATGATAACTGTTGTTGTAACTAAACTCGATCAGATGTAACTTATCAATCCAGCTGGTCTGAAAGTCAAGTGCACATGCACGTAGCATATCCTCAAGTGTCTGGATGGTGCGCTCACTCTGACCATCTGTCTGTGGGTGGAACGCTGTGCTCAATTTCAGTTCAGTACCAAGTGCCTCTCGTGTAGACTTCCAATATCTGGATAGGAATCTGGTATCTCTGTCGGATACAATCGTCTTTGGTACACCATGATGTCTTACAATCTCTTTATCGAATAGTTCTGCCAATCTTGCCACTTTCCAGGTGTCCTTCATCGGAATGAATCGGGCCACCTTGGTCAGTCGGTCAACTACCACCCAAATCATATTCAGACCTCCCCTTGTAGGCGGAAGCCCTACCACGAAGTCCATAGATATGTCATGGAACTTCCACTCCGGCACTGGCATTGGCTGCACCATACCACCAGGCCGTCGGTGCTCAAACTTGACCTTCTGACAAGTGAGACACCTCAACACGTCATTCACATCCTTTTTCATTCCAGTCCACCAAAAATATCTTTTCATACCTTTATACATCTTTGAAGCTCCGGGGTGAATCGATGTCGTAGAACAATGGAATTCACTCAGTATGCGCTCCTTCAGCTCAGCGCTACTCTTCGGTATACACAACCGGCCATTGAGCCTAATCAGGTCATCATCGTGGAGTCTGAAGTCATACTTCTGACCCTCGAATGTGCCATCAATAAGCCTCTGTCTATCTACCCACCATATACTGATCCGTCATCTGAGCACTCCGCACCTCTTCAACCAAGCCAGTATGAGAGACTAGCGAATGGAGAGAGTGTGCTCGGCGACTCAATGCGTCAGCTACCACGTTTGCCTTACCCTCCTTATACTGTAAATTGATATCATAATCATTCAAGAATTCAACCCACCTTCTCTGCCTCATGTTCAACTCTTTCTGAGTGAACAAGTATTTCAAGCTCTTGTGGTCAGAATAAATCGTCACACTTACCCCATACAAATGATGTCGCCATATCTTCAGTGCGAAGACAATGGCCCCCAATTCTAAGTCGTGGGTAGGGTAGTTCTCCTCATGCTTCTTCAGCTGTCGGGAGGCGTAAGCCACGACCTTCCCGTGTTGCATCAACACACAACCCATACCCTTGCCTGATGCGTCGCAATAGACCTCAAAACCATCTGGACCGTCTGGTAATGTCAGAACCGGTGCAGATGTCAGAGCATCCTTGAGACTCGTGAAAGCTCTCTCACAGTCGACTGTCCACTCGAATGGTGCATCCTTTTTCATCAAGGAAGTCATCGGCTTCGAGACACTGGAGAAGTCCTTCACAAATCTCCTATAGTAACCTGCCAGACCGAGGAAGCTCCTAATGTCGGTGACTGTCTTCGGCCTAGGCCAGGTGCGCACTGCATCTATCTTTGCCGGATCAACAGCGATCCCGGCCTCAGAAATCACATGTCCAAGGAATGATACTTGGTTCAACCAAAATTCACACTTAGAAAATTTAGCATACAGCTGATTCTTTCTCAACGTCTGCAATACATCTCTCAGGTGGCTTTCATGCTCACCTCTCGATTTCGAATACACAAGTATGTCATCGATGAAGACTACCACAGATTTGTCCAACTGATCTTGGAACAAACGGTTCATTAAGTCCATGAACTTCGCTGGTGCATTTGATAAGCCAAACGGCATAACGGTGAACTCATAGTGCCCATACCTAGTTCTGAAAGCTGTCTTTTTTCGATGTCACTGTCACGGATGGCAATCTGGTGGTATCCGGAACGTAGGTCTATCTTGGAGAATACTGATGCTCCCCTAAGCTGATCAAATAGATCGTCGATGCGTGGCAAAGGGTAACGGTTCTTCACCGTAACAGCATTCAGCTCCCGATAATCAATACATAGGCGGAGGCTACCGTCCTTCTTCTTCACGAAGAGGACCGGCGCTCCCCACGGTGACACACTAGGGCGGATAAAGCCCTTATCGAGTAGGTCTCTCAGCTGCTCCTTGAGCTCTGTCATCTCTGCTGGAGCCATACGATAAGGTGCTTTCGCAATGGGTCCGGTGCCCAGAACTGGATCAATCTCAAACTCAACCTCTCGTGCTGGCGGCATGCCCGGCAGTTCCTTAGGAAAGACGTCAGGAAACTCCGACACTACCGGCACATCTGGGCTAAACTCAGGGTCTCTCTCTATGTCCTGAACATAGCAGAGGTATACATCACTCCCTCGTCGTAACTCGTGATACATAGCCATGGCGGTGATGATCTGAGTCGAAGGCTCCCTGGGCCTCTGGCGGTAAGATATGGTAACCCCAGATGGACTCCGAAGAAGCAGTCGATGCTCGGCACACAGAATTCTGCCCTTGTGCCGCTCCAACCAGTTCATCCCGACAATCACATCAAAGCCTAGTCCGTCGAACTCTATCAAGTCGATCGGAAACTCTTCACCCCTGATTTGAACAATAGCACCTCGGTAGTAGCGGGTACATCGGATCCGCTCTTTCGACGGGAGAGTAACCACGAAGTCTGGCATCTCTTCACCATCTAACCCCAGCCTCTTCGCAAATGACAGCGAAATGAATGTGTGTGAGGCTCCAGAGTCGAACAAGATCGATGCATCCACGCCATTCACTGGAAAGGTACCGGTGAGGATTGTGCCGCTCTTGCCGGCTTCTGCCTTATTGCAGACACTCAGTGTACCTCCCGTTCCGAGTGCACAGCCTAATTCATTGGCAAACTAATAAGTATTGGGTAACAACACGGTTGACATGATTCAAACAACTCCACTTTATTCATTAACACACTCTTTTTTACAACATTCATTGGCTTATACTGTCGCCATGATTCATACTTACAACATCCTTAATACATACTGGTTTACCACATAATTATACAAGGCTTAAAACTGCCTGAAGGTCAAATTCAAACGTCCGGGTTTCATGTGTGTGGCATTGATCACTGCCGACGGTGCGGTATTCAGTTTGATCTTTCTGATGCCATGGTATAGCATCCTTGATTGCCCACCCATGATTAGTACATCTCCCGATTTCAGTAGTAGCTTCTTTGCGAGATCAGCACGCTTCTGCTCGCCATATACAAAAATACGGCGGTATCACCAATGGACCAAGACACCACGGGTACTCCCTACTTAGAGACTCGGGTGACTCTCTTGTCTTGGTGCATACCCAACCGTCCACCTGTGTAGAAGTTTACAATGCATAGATCTGCTTCTACACTTGGAATTGATTCCGTTTCAACTTGCTGAGCAATTCCCACGGCGTGGTAACGACCGCATGGAACTCCTCTGGTATACTTGCTACTGTTGCTCCATCTTCAGCTCGTACTTCTTGATATGACTTGGTGTAAGGGTTCCAGTCCTTACCCATGCACATCATCTTCAATTGCATCCTTGCTCCGTTCGGGTATTCGGGTGAGTAGAACCCTCCTGGTTTGCTCCAAGTTCATCGCATCGTCTGATGATGTGGATTTGTGCTTCCGGTGTCAGGTATCCATTTAAGAGTATATACCTGGCTGGATAACCTGACATTGCTCCAATGGAAAGTCGGTGATGTGATGGCGGTTTCTTCAGGGTTTGGTGTGGGCGGGATTGGATAGCAGATATTGAAGGTTCCTAAGTTTCAAATTGCCTAATTTTAGGTGTTTTCCACATTATATTCTAACTCTTTACTTATATGTTATACCCTTAGACTTGCTAACACTCATGCATGAAATGCGGTAAGCAATCACTTTTTCATTTATCAGTTTAGGCGGGTACCTGGTCTCGAAGAGGATCCTGGTGCCTCAGACCGGTCCACCACATTCAGGGTGGCCTTGCCGGACCCCGTTAGCCTTCCCCTTCTGGGATTCAGTGTACTTCTTGTCAGAAGTCTGCTGAGTAATCGCCTTCGGGCCTTCAGTGGTCGTGGTAGTATTACCCTTCCACTGCCCTTTTGGCTTGTAGTTCCTGCTGTTGGGGTTCGTCCAACACTCAAACTCACGGTGCCCCATCTGGCAGTGACGGCACCTCACATCATTCCCCTTGCAGTCTTTGCCGGGGTGGTCCATTGCACCACTTACAGTAAAAGTGGCGCTCGGTCCAGAACCCGCGCTAGCTGCTATAAACAACACACAATCAATACTCACTTTCCATCTCAACAACATACACCTCAACTAGATACACATGGTTAAGTAATTACCCTTAGGCGGGTAGGAGAGTAGAGGCTTCGCCGCATACGCATACGTGAGCTTCAGTGGCTCATCAGATGTGGTGGTCTGGGCTTGGCCCTTGTCACCCTGGTACTGGCCCTTCTGGGGCTGAGGGTAGGGTTCTTCTTCTTTCCTCCCCCATACCCTTGCTGATTCTGGCCCTCGTTGGTGGCCTTGCGCTTGTGCGCATTCTCCTCGTCCCTCAGACGGACGGTAATTTCAACCTTAGCAGCGGCATGATAGCACTCCTATATTTAGGGTGTCAGTTATGCCCCGCCAAATAAACTCACATCACATTAACACATTGTATACACTTATTCACATCACACTGTAATTCCTTTACCTGCAAGGTGGTATATCCAGTAGGCCCCATGCCGTAGCGTAGGCGATAGTTCAGTCCGTTGTAGAAACGGTTCACAAGGATCCGGTCTGAGTAACCCAGATCCGGTAGCAGGTGGATAAGTCCGATGAAGGCTGAGTAGTACTCATCTACCGTCATCTTATCCCCTTGTCTCAGGTTGTCCAACTCCAGGCGCTTGGCCTCTTGCACATGTATCGGGTAGTATTTGGCTCGTAGCAGAGCCGTGTACTCCCTCCACTGAAACGTCGGATCAGCAACTCTACCCTCGCGCACAAGCTTCCACCAGTTTTGTGCCGAGCCTTTCAAGTAGTAAGCAGCAAGTCGTACCTTGACCTGCTCAGGTGGTGCTAGGGTTTCGAAGGCGGTCTCCATCTCGGAGATGTATGCCTCGAGCTTACGGGGATCGGTCTCCCCACTGAATGAGGGCGGCCTCAGATCAGCCAACGCCTTGACCCAATTGGTCTCCCGTGGCGGTGGTGGTGGTGGCTGAACTCCAGGCTGTCGCCCTTGCTGTATCGCAGCAACTAGGTCGGGTACCAGCTGAGCTACGGCGGCTGCAACTGCCTCAGCCATGGTCTGTGCCGTAGTATCATCACCCTGGTCACCCATACCTCCAGTACCGCGCCCGCGGCCTCTACCTCGTGGTCTACCTGCCATCTTTATTTATATGAACATCTCATTAGCATTATGCTTGCACACTTATCGGTCCAACGATTGTAACGCTTCCCGATAACAAGGTATCTCCACACTTAGTTAGTGGTCAACCTTTCCAAATATGTTCACTTAGGTATCTGTAGTTAGGTCTCCTAACTCGGTATATCCCTAAGCTCGGTATTCCAGTCATCAGAGCGATACTTCGCTCTGATACCACTTTTTGTAACACCCCTACAACGCCCCTATCATCTACCGAAATCACAGCGGAAATAACCAACCAAACAATTACTATTCGCTTTGGTGTTACAACGCCGTTAACCACCCACGTGGTTAACTAGGCAGAATAAATACAAGTGTATCGGTCTGATGATCAGACTCCCGAGCATAGTAACTAACATCCATATATAAACATGACCAACCATACCGAGTATTTAATTTACAACACTTCTCCAAACCATAATCATCCAACACTGTATACAACGGTATCACAATGTAACGCCTCGGGAGCACAGGCGCATCCCGGGCTCAACAACCTACTTATCCAAAAGTATATCAACAACCTAGGACCTAGAGCCACTCTGCCTCTTCGATCCTCATCCTGCAATAAAAATATGGAGCCCCCGAGGGGTCAGCACCTTTGCTGGTATGGCTAACGCGCAGCCCATCGACTACCGGGATACGCGCAACTAATTGTCATAATACATGGCATTCATTTTAGATCATCCAACTATATATATATAATACCATAGCATAGCAAGGGAAATTGCATAGCATCACAACATCAATATATAACACCATAAATTCGGTCCTCACAGGGAACCTTCCACCATAGTTAGTATACCATGAGAGCCTAGGGGTTTTTTACCAATCCCATGTTAGCTCGTTACCATCCTCGTTACTCGTTTATAGAACGGTTAACTTATACCAAAGGTGTGTCGGATATAGTAATCCCAAGCACACCGAAATAACATACGTATGCCCCTATGGCCCGACGTGAGTCAGTAACTAGCTTTGGATAAGCTAAGGGAAGGTAGAAACCAAATTGGAATACCACCTATACATACACCAAGAGAGCCGAACCGGATATGATATCGACCCCCATCCATCACACGCGTGGCCGGAACAACCGGACTCCTCACTCCCCCGGTTAGCACTTGTTAGTGATCACACAACATTTTGTTAAGTCACATACAAGCAAACATTTAGGTCTTGTTAGACAACCAAGGGAAAGGAGTCATAACCTTACAACATCATAGTGTATAACAACTGTAAACTCTTTTCATCCTTAGTCCTTATAAGGTCGTAACACGCAGAAAAGCAAACAACACCCAAGCCGGTGTAAACCGGTAGGCAACAGACTGCAAGAAAACCATACCTTGGTCCTTGCCTCGTTTCGTTTCCACCTTGAGAGAATCCTATACACATTAGTAACGTCGTTAATTAACGCACTAATCCATTATTAACATTATCTACTCACATTACTAGTTTATTTTATTTTACACTTCTTACATCTTTTCATCCTTTTAATTGCCTTTAAAAACCCACCTAACATGTCTCACATAACCTTATAATATCTTTACTAACCAACTACTATTTTTAGGTAACAATTCCCATCTTAAAACAATAATTTTTGGTCCATATAGTGGCCTGTCCGAACTTGTGTCCGAGCTTCCAAGTTCGGACACAAGCCGTGATTTTAGACAGAAAACAGACACATGTCCGAACTTGTGTCCGGACTTCGGAAGTTCGGACATGAGTCGAGGAAAATCCTAACCAGAAATCCATACGTCCGAACATGTGTCCGGACTTTCCAGTTCGGACACTGTTCGAGGATAATTCCCTAAGAAATAACAGGTGCGTCCGAACTTCCAAATTCGGACGGTAGTTCGGACACTACCTAAAATCCAGAAAACTGTAAGCGTAACAGGGCATGTCCGAGCTTCCAAGTTCGGACGGAAGTTCGGACGTGCCATTATACTCATTTTCTACATCCTTAAACACTTAACCAAATTTCTCCAAAGCCTCCAACACTTAGTGTCTTCTCCTTAAGTTTCTAAGTGGCATTCCTTGCCTATTCCAATCATTATTCCTAGATATTTCTTCCACACAACATCATTACTTTAACATCATTTCTTACAAACTAAAACTCCTTAAGTCATTCTTGAAATTCCCTTTTTCTAAGCTTGTACTTTCTCCTTATTTTAACATCATCTCCCAAGCATCATCTCTCCCACTAATTCCTTATACCCTTCTTGAAACTCTTTTCCTAGTGTACACTTCTCCTTATTTTACCAAAGTTTGCCTAAATATTCACCTAAGTCCAAAATGACTTTGGTACATACTAAAACCTCAAGATCATGCCTAAGTCCTTATTACACTCTAGAACACTTCCTAGTTCATCAAAATTCCTTTTAAACATCATGAACTCCTTATTCATTTCCTAAGTTTTCTAACTCACCAAACCTTATGTAAACACTTAGAACTTCTTGTTTCTTACCTAAATTTTGACATGGGTTCCCCTTGAACATTACTAAGCCTAAACACTTTGTTTTCTCCTTTAAACACACAAGAACATCTAAAATCACCAAGAACACTTTCTTACACAACTTCACCAAATTCACACTACATCACAATATAGTGCATAACTTAAATTGCATGGCACTTAGGCCCTTAAAATGCATGGCTCTTAGGCCCTTAAAGTGCTTAAATCATAAACACTGAATTTCCACAATATATATGCCTTTAACCTGCGATTACATACAACAGACATATGTTATTTTACTAGTCTCCTTGAGAACATTTATTAGGTCATTTACCATGTGCTCTTTAGGTAGTTTTAATAAGCAATTATAGCTCATTTCTCCTAAGGCATTAAACAACATCAAGTTAGTAGATTTACCTCTTTTTCCCAACACACTTCCTTCTTGTTTCCTCACAAAACCGTATGGTATTTTGATTCCTTGTCAAGTTCTAGACAATGTACAAACATTATAATGAGTATTCAAGCTATAAGCTTCATCTCATTGTAAACCCTAATTTGACATTGTTTCAAAAACATTAATGTAGTTGTTTTACCTTGATCTTTGAAGAGAGTTTGAATATATAACAAGAGAGGACTCCACCTAGTCCATGAAGAGTTGAAATGAAGCTAGAACAAAGTCACACAAAGAGCTATATCAATGTGTATTTTCGGTTAAGGTAAGAACATGGAGGAAACATGATTTTTCTTTGAGATTCCTTACCTAGAAGCAAAGGAGAGTAATAATATGTCAAAATACAAGCTCAAGCTCCTTCAATGGTGGAACACCTTGGCACCGAAATGGAGCTCTAGGAGTTTTGAGAAGATAGGAATGAAGAGCTTGATGAGAGGAAGAGATTGGTGGTCTTTGTTTTTGATTTGGACAAGTGAGCTAGATTTAGCAAGTGGTCAAAGTTGGAACTTCCATGGTGGTAGTAGTATTACCGAGAGAGAACAAAGAAGGAGGAAGAAGATGGTGTTTGGATCGTGGGAAATGAAGGAAAGAATGAGAGTGAAGATAGGATTTGCTTTAAGGAGATATTTATGCTTATAAAGTAAAAAGGTAAGTTAATTAGTTTTCTTTACTTACTTATTATTATCAACTAAGGAGTGGTGAGTCACACCTTATAAAAACCGGCCCCTTTATTAGTGGAGGGTGTTTTAGTCTTTGTTTGTCAATTTAATTACTTAATACAACATATGTTATAAACTAGCTTATAAAATCACTATTCACCTAAACAAGGCACTTAGAAGTGAAATTTTTGATTTCCCACTAATATAGCCACCCAAATGTGATACTATAGTACACATATATATTTAAGAGTAATGATGGACATTTAGCCATTCAAAACTCATTTACAAGACAATTTTCCAAAAACGTGCTTTAAGACTTCTTAAAGCACATTTGTGTTTTAACTTGTTTTCAAGCTTGGTTTTCTTTGGTAATTGGTTTAATATGTTCATTAGCATATAAATGAGGTCTTGGTAAGTTCATTAGGTCTTAACCAAGTTTATCCCAAGCTTAGAGCACATTTTGGCTCTTATTGACTTTAAAGCACATTTTGTGTTTCCTTTTGTTTAAATTTGTTTACTAATGTTTCTAAGACTCTTTTTAGTCTTAATAAATCATGTTTTAATGTTTAACCAACATAGCAAGGTTTGGGGTATTTCAACTTTGAAGCCCTTGACTCAACTAAGAGAAATATGTGGTTTATTTTGGATTTGGAGCTTTGTAATGGATTTGGCACGCAAAGCAAGGTGGAGAACAATGGCGCTGTAGCATGAATGGTTTTGGAACAGAAAGAATGCAGAGAATGCTGGGGAAGAGGGAAGAAATGAGAGGAGAGAGGAGGGAGGAAAGCAAAAGTAAGACTTTTGTTGTAAAAAGCAAATAGTGTTTTTCCCTGTTTCCTTCTTCTTTTCTATCAAGTGCTGGCACATGGTGAGGACTAACCTCTTATAAAACCGTGCCCCTTCCCTTAGGGGTTATTTGACCATTGACCAATAAGGAAGACAATTTGACTTATTTTGGGCACTATTTGGGTACTATTCATAATTAGTGCACAAATTTATGAAATTTTTGGTTTCTCAATGATTTAGGCTTCCTAATGTGATAATAAATAGTACACATGTTGATTAAGGCATAAACTTGGTCATTTAGCCACTCAAAACTCATTTCTAAGACAATTTCTCAAAAATGAGCTTTAAGGAGTTTTAAAGCACATTCTGTGTTCTAACTTATTTTTGAGCTGGTTTTCTATGGTAATTGATTTAACATGTTCATTATCATGTTAAAAAGGTCTAAGAATGACCTTTGGGTCCTAACCAAGGTTACACAAGCTCTAGAGCAATTATCTGCTTAAATTTCCTTTATGGTGTTTTCTTGTTTTTCCTATGGTTTAAATTGTCTACCAATGTTTCTAAGGCATGTTTTAGCCTTATTACATCATAACTTGATGTTTAAATACCGTATTTATGTTTGGGGCATTTCACCCATAAGCACGTGTCTTGATGACAAGGCATTACTCTCATGTGTGAGAATGAATTTCCATGATTGAAAAATCATAAGATAAGGGTCAATAAGCTCTAGAAGAGTAGCTGTAATACCACATATAGAGTGAAATTTATGTACTGAGAAATCTTTGTAAGTAAAAAGTTTCCTTAAAAAGTGGTACTGATATACCTGATGCGGATATCACGTTAAGACTACAAATAAGAGAATATCAATGTATATTCTGAAAAAAAAATAGAAGTCGTGATTGTAGCTGCTTGTTTTCTCCTTTGTTTTGTATCACATGTGTGTTGGTACAATGGAGAACTTGAGATAAGATAAAGAAAACAATAAGGTTTCCAATGTTTGTTGGCATGATCGGTTAGACCATCCTGGTTCAATAATGATGCAAATTAACATCCACTGTACGTTTGGACACTTGCTGAAGAATTATATTCTTCTAGCAAATGATTTGTTGCTTGTTTTTAAAAAACCTTTTATAAGGCTATCACAAGTTGATATTATATGTAAACCTGGATTTTTATATGCGTGAATTCAGGTGAGATATGGGGACCATTTTAGGGACCATATTCTGACCATTTTTGGATTATTAAGATTTGGTTTAAATTGATGCATCAACCAAATGGTCATTAAAACTAAAGGTTGTAAGATTGAATAATAAAGTCCATAATATTGGACAATACTGGTGAAATGTTAATGCCTTAATATGAACTGTTACATGTTCATTGGGATAAATTGATGGTTAAGAAGAACCATCGATCAAAGATCTGTAATGAATTGTAAGATCTTTGGTTTGAGAATCCCAATATGTATTTGGATACATGTAATTTACATGAAGCAACATTGATTTGCATCAAGCCAAATAGTGTTGATGAACCCTCACTCTTATAAATGACTTTGAGTCAAAAGCTAAATATTCTCTCGTACAAGGTTTTGTTTGAAAGATTAATATACTACTATGCTTTAGTGGATCAATCAATTCCTTAAAGATGTTGGATTGTACGTGGAGTTCAAAATTTACTACCTTGAACTAACAGCTGGGGATACCTTTATGACTCGATAGTCATTTAAGCGAGTAATTTTTCCCAACACTAGGGGGAGAAAAGAAGCAATTAGAAGGTGAGATGATATGATATGAAATATAGAATTGTGTCATCCTCGTCATGTATAGTATGAACTTTTAAGTTCAAAGTACTGTTCATCTCCAAAAAGTTAGCAACCCAATTACTTGATGTTGAGTGAAAAATATGTGCCAACGTCTAATGCTCCTGTATTATAATGTCCCGTAAGGACAAGTGCAAATAAGTCTAACCTGAAGCATGGTAGACTATGTGGTTCAGTGACAAAGCCCTTAAAAGGAGCATAGAATTAAAATGGTCATACTAAAAAGGGTATAGCTCTAGATGAAAAATTACTGATTATAAGGTAATCAGGTACTTGATGATAATAGAGACCTCGAGATATTATGTCATGTCAATAATATAACGGAACTGATATGAAATCAACGTTGATTATATTTATCTATTATGCATGCAAATGTATGTAGCGCTACATGTCACAATGATGACGAGGACATTGAATTGATTTGTCAAAAGTACTTGAAAGACGCAAATGAGAAGCAGAACTTCAACACACTCAAGTTATGAATGTTGCGAACTTGATATCCACATAATGATGTGAGTCAAACTGGATACGAATGAGTATTCGTATGGAAAAGAGTGTGTTAAAATTCTTTTAATATACAACCTGTATTTGTGTATATAGATCTTTCAAAAGCCCTGTAATTGATTATAAAAGGCTTTATCCCCAGCAGTTGATTATCTTGAAGATATAAGCATGGCTGAAATTATGATTAATTGGTATGGTTATACCTTATACGGGTAGATCACTTTGATAGTGTGTTTTATAAGACTGGAAAAGGGATTAACTCCTGGAGGAGTTTAGTGAAGTCGGAAAGGGAATGCCCCTGTGACAGTGTTGATAAATCTTTCATGAATCTAAGCTATAAATTTGTTAGTGCCATTACTGTCTCACTGAAAAATATTGGAAAGGTATCACTGAAATGAGTCCAATTTTTTATTGGATAATTCGTTTTGCTATAGTAGCATGTAAGAGTATAATTGGAACTCTTTACGAGCCTCTTGATGGTTGTTGAATCAATGATCATGAAGTGCCAATCTTAATGCTATTGCAGTAGAATGGTTACGAGGTTATCATATCTATATATACATCAATGTGAAAACCCCCAAGAAAAGATGATTGTATCCATCATATACATATCCCAAAGGGCTCCACTTAGAAATGGGATATCGATATTAATACGGAGCAAATATGCAAAAGTGCGAATTTGATGGTTTATTCAACTAGGTGCTCCACAATTAACTAGGTGCAGGACCAATCTTAAAAATTGGGGATGCATATAAAAGTGATGTTTTCATTAGGGGGAACAGCAATGATTGTACTCTTTTTCCTTCACCATGGTGTTTTTTCCAGGTAAGGTTTTAACGAGGCAATCGATGAAAATCATCCACTGGATTCATTGTACGTGAATGCCAAGTGAAAATATCTATGATTGATTGTTATAGCTATGTAAAGTTATTGTAAGATTGTACTCTTTTCCTTTGCCCAAGGTTTTTATCCACAGGATTTTTCCAGGCGAGGTTTTTAACGAGGCTGCATATAACAAGATGTTTCGTCCAAGGGGGAGTGTTATAAACAGATATATTTATAGTGGACTCCACATCTTTGTAATTAGGGTTTCCGATGTACCCTCTATAAATAGAGGCCTTGTATACTCATATTGAAATATGAAGATCAATTGCCTCTAACTTGTGTCTCTCTATTTCTCTTTCTCTCATTTACAATAGTTCCATATTTTATGGGATTTTTAACAATCCCATTTGAACTAATTACAACAAACTGCCACAACCCACAAACTCAAGAATAATTATGACTATTTCTCCATCGATAACCTGCTTCGTTCGCATAGAAGGTCGATTCTTCAGTAGCAACATTGATGATCAAGCACTTCAGCGACTTCTCTGACGACCTCGAGGAAGGAGTTCATTAGTTGCGGCTCTCTCCATTTACAAAGACACTAAACAACGAACGAGAAATTGGAGTCACTCCTATTGATTTTTGACAGAAATTCCGCTTCAGTAGTGTAAGTTCTTACTTCATTATAGATGTGCAAACAATTTAATACAAAAATACCAACTTTTAAATTGCTGTGCGCTGGGTTCGTACATCCGACCACGACTTCCATCATTGAATACTCCGAACGATGAACAACTGACAGAGCAACACTTTGGTGGGATTCACGTCGGACAATTTACAAGAGCCAATTTTAGTGTCGTTGGCGATTGGAGGCGTTTACAGAGACCATCTAGGGTTTAAAATCAAGCTGAAATTCTAGTAAATTGGCTTATCCACTTCCTACTAATCTCACAGTATCTCTTTTGAACTTCATTCCATGTTGCATCTCCTCGCACTGATTTAGGTCTCTGTTAAGGTTGTTGTATGATTTAAAAGTGTGGTGATAGCTTGTTATACTAGTTTTTAACTTCTAAACATGGGATTACAAATTTTTACCTCTTCTAAGTGAGTCAGGTGATTGGTTGTTACCATGTTTGTGTAAAACATGGTGATGGGATGCATAATTTGAAAACATGGTGATGGTACTTGTTTTCCAAAAGGATGGAACTTGTTTTTCAAAGGTCTTTATTTGTTTTTCAAAATGCTGGTACTTGTTTTTCAAAATGCTGGTACTTGTTTTCAAAATGCTGGTACTTTCTGCTTATGATTGTTACTTGTTTCCAAAATGCTGGTACTTGTTTTTCAAATGGGTGGTACTTACTCTGCCTATGAGTGGTACTTGTTTTCCAAAAGGCTGGTACTTGTTTTTCAAGATGCTGGTACTTCCTCTACCTATGAGTGGTACTTGTTTTTCAAACAACGGCTACTTGTTTTTCAAAAGGCTGGTACTTCCTCTGCCTATGGCTGATATTCATTTCCAAAAGGATGGTACTTGTTTTTCTCATTGCTGGTAGTTTCTCTGCCTATGGCTGGTACTTTCCCTACCTATGGCTGGTATTTGCATTTGTCTAGTGTTTTTTGTTGAACACAATTTTCACAATTTGGTGCATATGACTGGTAATAGAAATATGTTATTATGCTTCATTATGTCTTTGTTCTTCAGATTTGTGTGGTTTTATTAAGTTTCATTATGTTAATGTTATGTTGATCAAACTAATTTGTTTTGGTATTTTCAAATGAACTTGCAACTAGAGAATGCTCGAGCAAAAAAGGATTCAATGTTGAGATCGGATGAACCACGATGAGAATGTGTAAACTAATTATCGCGCTAAAATCAGACCCTCAAGCTCAAGCAAAACGGGACGCTCTAGAAAATGTTGGGTTTGGATCATCCATGTCGGTAGCTTGTTCTGGATTTGTAATATGACTTTTAGAATCATAGTTACTACCTTTTGAAAGACCTCCATGACTACAAACCCTTAACATGCACTCTTCTCTTTTAGTCTTCTTGCCAAGAGTACCATATTGCTTTCGAACAACAAACGTTGTGTTTTTTGCGTAGTCAACGTAAAATTTTATGCCTCTAACCATAAAGGCAAACTCCAACTTCCGCCAATAGTCCTCATTTTGTGGTGCCAAAACATTGAACCTGCAAATACAACAAATATAAGAAATTTCACTTTATACCACGTACCCACAAGAGTAAAAATAAGTTAAATGGTTTAACATATATAATCTTCATATCAAAATTATACACCAAGTAGTAACAACTGTGTTCATTATTAAAATTCAAGACAATTGTGATCAAAATTATAAAAACCATTGTAAAAATGATTATAACTGAAATAGGTTATGATATACCAAAGACATACATACCAGTACCTCACTATTATCATTCTAATACTAGTGAAACATCCACAATGTACCAAATGTAACTATCTTACATTTTCAACAACCACCAGCATTATTATAACTTCAAACCTTATTACACAATACCTACAAGTGGTACTTTAAATACCTTCATGAATGTAAATAAAAACCAGTGTAAAAATAATTATATGCGTAATAAGCTCATGATATACCAAAGAATAATACACCGACATCAACATAATTAAACTCCACCAATACCTCACCAAAACACCTAAGACCCGTTCAATATGTACCACTATATAAACACACGACATTGGTAACAATTGTATTCTTAAAGGCATCGATATTCTTTTCTAGGACACAAGATATAATACATCGGTAGGCATATAACTAAACACCACTAATCCCCTAATGAAATACCTAGCACCTGTTCAATATGTACCTATGTATAAACATTGTCATGAACATAGCTAAACACCACAAATTCCTGAACGAAACACCTAGGACCTATTCAATATGTACCTGTGTATCAACCAGACACAATGTTGTTAACAATACTATCCGTAAAGACATTGGTACTCTTTTTTAGCCGACATGATATAATACACTGACAAAAATATAACTAAACTCCACAAATCCCCTAATGAAACACCTAGCACCTGTTCAGTATGTACCCATGTATAAACACCGTCATGAACACATCCAAATACCCGTTCAATATGTACACGTGTATCAACCAGACACGGTGTTAAAAATACTACGCAAAGATTGGTACTATTTTCCAACAGACATGATATGATACACCGACTTCAATATAACTAAACACCACGAATCATGTAAGGAAACACCTTGATACTATTCATTATGTACCTATAAATATATTACACCTGAATAGGTAAATTTCAACAAAATATTTTTCAACATTCTAGTTCTAATAAATTACAATTATACAAAACATAGAAAATATGTTTAAAAAGAAAATAAAAAATAATTTCTTTAAAGTAAATATATTTTAAAAATGAAATAAAGAAGTTACAAAAAATCGCAACAACTAGAGTAAAATTTTAAAATAAAATTCTTGGAATGAATTATGTAATTAATAAATGTTAATCGTGGATGAAAGAAAAATGTTGGATAAAAAAAATTAGATAGATGCTAACAAACTTCTTTATTATTTGAATGTACCATTTAATAAATATAAATAATTTTGCATGGAATATAGTATTCCATGGATTATATTATGGTGTTTTATTCTTTATTGTTGGTTATTTTTTAATGTATGTTTAAATGTAAAAACGGAAACACACAAGTAAAGAAATCGGATTTTCTTGTTTCTAAATAGGTAAATTTCAGTAAATTTTTGTTTTCATATTCTTGTATTTAATAAATTATAATTATATAAAATATAGAAAATATGTGAAAAGAGCAAATTCTTTTTTAAGTAAATATACATTTTAAAAAACTAGAGAGAATTTTAAAAAGTCACCGACAACTAAATTAAAGTTTTAAAAGATTTTTTTGCAATGAATTTGTAAGTAATTAATATTAATTATATAATCCATAGAATTAGTTGATAATATTTGGTAGTTTAGCAATTTTGGGAGTAAAGTACTAAAATATAGGTAAATTTAAATAAATATACACATTATATAATTATAGTAATTAATAACTAAAGTGTAGTAAGATAAAAAAGATATCATTGTCGTGAGTTTCATTTTAAAATTAACACTAGTTGGAAGTTACACACAAAAATAAACATAACTACCTCTTTTTACTTGAAAGAATGCCCATCATCTAATAGGAGAATGGCCAGGCCATTCAGGGACTTGATATAAGTCCACGAGTGAGTCCACACCCCTTTTTTCATTTCTCTCATGTGCATTTTGTTGGCGGCACCGAGACCCTAGCAGGTAGAAGGTGGGACATGGCACGTGTAACAATGAATTAAAAGATTCACTTTTACAAAACAAAATATTCACATTGTTTATTGCAAAAATTTCACTTTTCTTAGACATAAGATTCATTTTTCAAAAACAAAGGATTCAAATTATTTAATGTAAAAGGTTCACTTTTCTTAACATAAGATTCACTTTTCTTAAACAATTGAACAACTTTTATTTAAACGAAATATTCGCTTTTTAATAAATGAGATATTCGTACTATTTTCGCATAAGTCTGTGGGTAAGATTCACTTTTAAACATTAGATTCACTTTTATTAAACAAAAGATTCACTTTTCAATAAATAAAATGTTCATATTGTTCTTGCATAAGTTGGTGGTAAAATTCACTTTTCTTAAACATAAGATTCATTTTCTTAAATATTTGATTCACTTTATTAAACGAAAGCTTCACTTTTCAACAAATGAAATGTTCATATTGTTTTGCATCAGTTTCACTTTTCTTAAATAAAATATTCACTTTTCAGAAACAAAGGATACACATTGCTTAATGTGAATGACTCACTTTTCTTAACACATAAGATTCACTTTTCTAAAACATTTGACTCACTTTTTAAATTAGAGATTTACTTTTCAATACATGAAAGGTTCGTATTGTTCTCGCATAAGATCTACCTTTCTTTAGCAAACAATTCACTTTTCGAACACAATGGATTCACATTGTTTAATGTGAAAGGTTCACTTTCTTGAACATAAGATTCATTTGTTAAACATTTGATTCACTGTTCTTAAATGAAAATATTCACTTTTCAATAAAATGAAAGGTTCATATTGTTCTCGCATAATTTTGTGGTAACATTCTCTTTTCTTAAGCATAAGATTTACTTTTCTTAAACGTTTGGTTCAATTTTCAATAAATTAAAGGCTCATATTATTCTGGCATTAGTTGTGGTAAGATTCACCTTTCAACTACTAGAGAGTTCTAACATAGAGGAGGTCATGATGTTGTAGAGGGATGGAGAATCCATATCACGCCTGTGTTGCTAAGAGGTTAGTTGAATTTTCAATGAAACAGGATACAATACAGAAGGAGCAACAAAAGAAGGAGACGAAAGAAGGTTTAGAAGACGAGTGAAAGAAGGAAGGACAAATCAATAGAGAGGGCATTAAAAAAATGTAGTAATATTGAATACAATCTGGATACAGAGTGGGAAAATTAAAAAGATAGAGATAGTTTCTTCTTTCTTGACCTAATCAGTAATAATGGACCTGTAATTAATAAAGATTCAACTATGCATACTCACACTTAACGAGATTATTTCATGGTCCAGTGACTGAAACTAAAATCTCTGTTTAGCCAATACAAAAATTAAACTTTCTCCTCAAAACTTTTCATTAATTTGAAGAAACCACCACCTCACCTCACTTATTTTCTCCCAACCACTCCCTTAAAACATATGTAAAATACATACTTGCGTTCTCTACCGTCTCTAAACTAGAGTGGAAAGGGAGTGTTGTTTATGGTGTGTAGCGCTTCATTGTTTAAAGGTTGGCAATGGTTCTTTCCTTCGTTCAGTGGGTTGGGGGTGGCTGACTTGACCGCAAGGAGGGAGATGAAATTAAAGAGTGCAATAATTTGATTTCAGCTAAAGTGAGGTCAGAGTGAGAGAAGAGAGAGAGAGAAAGTTATGAAGCAGAAACCTGTTTTGGCTCTGTGTAATTGTTTACTAGCTTAAAATTATGGAGTAATGGAGAGTGATAGCTCTTTCAGTGAGTTGGCGGCTGAAAATGAAACTTGAAGAAGAGGAGAGGGAGAGATTGGGACGATATAGAGGACAAGAAGAAGCAACAAGAAGAGAGAAAAAATTTGCTAGGCAAGGAAGAAAATACACGCATGGTTACCACGCGGTACAAGCTATAATTACAGTTATGTCCCATCTCTATATTAAAACTGATACCAACGCCAAGTTCTAAATCAAGGCCTTAAATCATCCACATTGATTATAACCCCTTATTTATAGTTCATACACTTATTATTATTTGTTCTCTTTATCTTCTTTGTCGGGTCACTTTAGCATACATCAAGATTGGAAAACTTACATATAGGTAGAATACATTTATTTTTAGTGAAGAAGCTTTTTAGCATAATTAAAGTAAAATTTAGAAAAAAAAGTCTTACTAAAATGTATACTTATTATCAAAATGTATAACTTAACATTTGTATAATTTCATATAGCAAGAACATTCATTGCGGATGCAGTAAACACATATTGGTTTTTGGTGACAAACCCGGCTGTTGAAGTTCATCCCACTCTGATGGTGCACATTGTGCAATTTTAGTTTAAAATGGACATAAGTGTGCAATTTTGAAAACAAAATCTGATTTGATTCCCATTCCAAGTCGTATGTCTTCTTTACTTGTTATCCCTAAAATCTTTACCCTTTTTTAAACGTGAACAAGGTTTTTTCAGGGTCGGTGTGTGGCTAAGGGTAAAATGGTCATTTTCATCCAATCTTCTGTTTTGGAGAAAATAGGGCTTAAGGTGGTAAGATATGAATTGTAATATCGTGAAAACTAAGAAAGGTGGTACAAAAAATAGGAAGTTGTATTGGCGTAGTGGTGAATGAGGTGAAGAAGGTTCAAAAGGTTGATTGTTCGAGGCTAAGAACAAACACTTTTTAACATAAAGTAGTTTAAGTTAGTTTTTTTTTCTTTTCTATTTCTAATTGCATCTTTTTTAATTTTCCAAAACAATGAAAAACAAACTTTCAAAATTCTACACGTGAATATATTGAAAGACACACAAAAAAAAAGCAAAAATATTGTTGTTAGCATGTTAGTTATTTATCCCTTTGTTTTAGGTAATTTCTTTTTTTTTTTACATCCTTATCCCTCATTTCTCTCAACTTATGAGTGTGATTGTTTTCAAATTAAAACAAAGTCTTTTTGAAATTCTATCTTTTTCATTTTTTTTGTTTGTTAAAAACGTGATTTCCAAAAGCAAATAAAACAAAACAAAAATACATTTTTTTTATACTTTCGTAAAAAAACCAAAAAAAAAGAAAACTTTTTTTATTCTATTTGCACAATATCTTTAAAAAAAAGAACCAAAAACAAATTTTGATTGATTAATAGTTGATTCGGTTTTGAATTTGAATTTTGAATTTTTTATTGTTTTATATTTATTTTTAAGATTTCAATTTTTGCCGTTACACTCTTAAAGCTTTCAAACTCCAATATTTTTTCATATAAATAACTCATTTTTCATTAGGAGAGGAGAGAACCATAGACAACAATCATCTACCAATATTTTCTTCTCTCATTTTGCTTTCATCGCTGCCATCGTGTACTAACTCTTCTGGAATGAAAGTTATTGGTAACATCTTGCCCCACTACCACTAGTGACGTATAGCATTTCTTCGGCACCTGTCAAAACGTTGCTAGGCACATATATACATCTCTTTGGACATTTTTTACACTGTCACTGTCCTGTTCTTATGCCTGCTGAGAGAACAACAGTTTCCCTCTATTTTGACCAACAACAAGGTTGCAGCAACATTGGCGTCATCGACATTCCCGTGGCAATTTCCTATCCTCGTTAACGTTCACGCCCGACATTTCCATCTATCACTAATACATAAACGCCCATCTCGTCCGAACTGTAATACCTCACCGTCATCTCTACATTCCATCGTCAAATTCATTCTGCCCAGTCGCTGCCACTCACATCACAATATCATCATCAGTTCAACACCAGCGAAATTGCATTTGGTTTGTGATTCCCATGGGGAAAAAGTGGGGATTTGCGTGACACCCTCGTCATCTTCATCAGCCATCACCAACAGAAATTTCCTCGGTCAGCTCCCTTCCTTGCCGTCAACGTTGAGCTCGTGCTGGAACTACCAAAGGAAGAACGTGGGCACTAGAAAAGGGGGAGAGGGCGAGCGAATACTGCTACGACACACCTCTCAGAATCTATTAGACATGTAGACATGTACGTATAAACCATAGTCTGTATTCTAGGATTATAGTTATGTAACACACATGTCATGTATTTTTCTAGTTTGTATATTAGGAGGGTACACTTGTAATTTGTCTATCATCCCCACTTCTTCTTCCCGTTCTCCCATCAGTTCACTCCCACATATATATTGAGTTACAGAACTCAATTACGAGATACATATACAATTTCTGTATTGAAACACAGAGACGTCTGTCTCATATTTGACAAATAAAAGAAGCTCGGAGGTTTTTCTAATGTCAAGAATCTGACATGGTATCAGAGCTCGTCCTTCTTCTTCATCAACCATGAGCAACAAATCTCGAGAAATACCACCAGAAACCTCGCAAGCAACCACTATCGATCAGAATGATCCATTTTTTGTGCACTCGAATGAGCAACCGGGGCAGGCTTTGGCTCCAAAGTTCACAAGCGAAGGCTTCACCGCCTGCAAATGGACCATGCGTACTGATTTGAGTGCGAAAAATAAATCGGGTTTCATAGATGGGACAATTAAACGCCCCGATGCCAGCGACACCGTTCGAACCGCTACGTGGAAGAGAGTGAATTCACTCATTGTTTCTTGGATCGTCAACTCCGTCGCGCCCAACATTGCTAGAGGAATCCTCAACACCGACAATCCGAAACAAGTCTGGGATTGGCTTTGTAAGCGGTACGAGAAGAAGAATCTTGCAACGCTTCACAACATAAAGATCCAGATAGCCAACCTCAGACAGGGAGAAGAATCAGTAACTGATTACTTTATGAGATCTCACGAGATCTAGGTAGAATTTAACCTAGTTCAACCCATCGATGTATGTCAGTGTTGCGGTTCTTGCAAATCAGAAGCTAACCAGAAGAAACGCCGTGAGGAAGAGGAAATCGTTCACTTCCTTATGGGGTTAAGCAGGACCTACCTCCATCTCAGGGGGTAAATCTTCACCATGAGCGATATCCCAAGCCTGGAAGAGATATTTTCCATTCTTATTCAAGAAGAACAGCAACGATAGCCGGGAAGCGCCAGCGACGACATCGACGGGTCTGTAGCCCTATTCAGTAAGACAAGCATAAATCTCTTACAAGGTAAACCCAAATTCACTCCAAATACGATGAATTCCAGAAATTTTAGCAAGAAATCCCCAATAATTCTTCGGGGGGCAACAAGAAAGATCTCCCGAAGTGTGGAAACTGTGGAAAGATGGGGCACTCACGCAACGAGTGCTGGTGGCTTGTTGGCTTCCCAATCAAGATCAGAAAAGACAAGCGCGTGTCGGGTCTGTTGTCGCCCAGCAAGGAGGGAAAACTTCTGAAGCAACTCCTGAGGAACCGCCGGTGAAAGGTTTCACCCTAGAGCAACTGGAACAACTCGTTAATTTTCTTCACCAGCAGAAAGAAGATGGTCAAAAGGGAAACAAAAAAATTTCAGAGAGTTTTCAGGTAAGTTTAATCTATCCATTAATTCTTCTCCATGCTTAATTTCTGATGCGAATTCGATAATAGATATGATGCGTGAATTGTGGATCTTGGATTCGGGTGCTACAGACCACATAAGTGGAAATCAAACTTTGTTATCTGATTGCAAAACTCTAAATAGAGAAGTATCTTTGCTTGATGGAACAAAAAGAAATGCGAGCTCTGTTGGTAATCTGGCTGTTAATGGATTGATCTGTCTGAATAATGTTATTCATGTGCCCTCCTTCTTTTTCAATCTTATTTCTGTGTCTAAACTGATTGAGGACCTAAATGCATCTGTGATTTTCCACGACAATGTTTGCTCTCTGCAGGACTGTGAAGAGAAATTTTGTCATGAAATTGGGAAGAAAAACCTTGGCTTGTATTTTGTCAATTTGAGTGCTGTTGGGAATTTTGTTCAGAAAGTAAAGCTGAAGTCTAATGTTTTTGCGAATTCATGTAATAAGCAACCACATATTGTTGATTGCTCTGATGATCTTTGCTCTGAAAGTCTTGTTTTTGATAATATTGGTTGTTCTGAGATACTGTTTTTGTGGCACAATAGATTAGGCCACATGCCTCTACAAAATATTAGCAACATTATTGGAATAAAGATCCCAAAACGTTTGCAAACTACCCCATATCCTTGTGCCATTTGCTACAAAGCCAAAGGAAAAAGAACTAAATTCCCAACTTCTGAAATTAAATCTACCAGCCCATTTGACTTAATACATATAGATGTATGCGGTCCTCTTAGAACCGAAACCATGGAAGGACACAAATATTTCCTCACTATAGTCGATGACTATAGTAGAGGAACATTGAAATACCCCAAACCTTGATATGTGGTTTAAATATCAAACTATGTTATATAAAGGCTAAAAAGTGCCTTAGAAACATCAGTGAACAGTTTAAACCATAGTAAATGCAATAAAACGCTAAGATACAGTTAGAGCAAAAAACATGCTCTAAGCTATGAGTGAACTTGGTTAGGACCCAAAGAGCCTACCAAGACTTAATAATATTCAATTATGATTTAATAAGGCTAAATAAGTCCTTAGGAAACCTTGGTGGACAGTTAAACCAAATAAAACACAAGAAAATACCTTAAAGTCAATATGAGCAAAAATGTGCTCTAAGCTTGGGATAAATTTGTATAAGACCTAATGGTCATACCCATACCTTATAAATATGTTAATGAACATATTAAATCAATTACCAAAGAACCAAAACCAAGCTTGAAAACAAGTTAAAACACAAAAAGTGCTTTAAGGAGTCTTAAAGCACGTTTTTGAAAAATTGTCTTGTAAATGAGTTTTGAATGGCTAAATGTCCATCATTACTCTTTAATTAACATGTGTACTATATAGTATCACATTTGGAAGTCTATATCAATGGGAAATCAAAAATTTCACAAATATGTGCCTTGTTTTGTGAATAGTGCTCAAATAGTGCTAGTTTAAGTTATAAGTCAACATAAGTCAAATATTTGGTCAACAAAGACCATAAATATCTCTAATGTGTAAGGGGGGCACGGTTTTATGGGTGTGAGTCATCACACTTGGCTAGCCAATTAAAAGAAAGAAAGAAAAGTAAGTAAAAGGTTACTTTTGCTTTTAACATAAATATCTTCAAAGTATACTCTCTCACCTCATTCTCTTCTTTCTCCTTGGTTCCCACCGTCACCTATCTTCATCCTCCCTTCTCAATCTCGTTCTCCAACAGAACCATTCATATCCCATCTCCTTTTACTTGTAACTTATGATTCCATGCTCCGAATTTAATTCCGAGACTACCGTTGTCTTAGTTAGAGTAAGCTCTTCATTCCTATCTTTTCAAATCTTCAAGAACTCCATTTTGGTGCCATGAAGATTCACCATTGAAGGAGCTTGAGCTCATATTTTCATGCCTTGTCATTCTCCTTTGCTTCAAGGTGAGGAAACTCAAAGAAAAATGACATTTCCTCCATGTTTTGTTGTTGTCCGAAAATTCACCATTAATGGTGCTCTTATATTGGCTTGTTCTAGCTTCATTCCAAGCTTTCATGGACTAGGTGGAGTCTCTCTTGATACTCATTCAAGCTCTCTTTCCATTCCAAGGTAAAACAATCATTTTAATACCTTAAAACAATATATGTAACTAGGGTTTACAATGAGATGAAGCATGATGCTTGAATACTCATTCTATTATGTGTACATTGTTTAGAAGTTGACAAACAACCAAACATCCCACCGGTTTTACAAGGAAACAAGAAAGAAGTTATGAGGAAAAAGAGGTAAACAAACTATCTCTCAATGTAGTTAAATGCCTTAGGGAAATGAGCTTGATTTGCTTAATAAAATACCTAAAGAGCCAATGGCAAATGAGCTAGTAAAATGCTCTCAAGGAGTTTATTAAGGGCATATGTATTGTTGGGTGTATTTGCAGGTTGAAGGCATTATTATGTGGGAAATTCAGTGTTTAAGGTTTATGCAATTTAAGGGCCTAAGAGCCATGTTATTTAAGGGCCTAAGTGCCAAGCAATTTAAGTTATGCACTATATTGTGATGTAGTGCTTAATGTGTGAAGTTTGTGTGTAAAAATGTTCTTGATGGATTTTAGGAGTTCTTGAATGAAATAAGGTAAAAACCTAAGTGTTTGGATGTGAGTATATTGATAAGTCAGGAATTTGTCTAAGTTTACTAGACTAATTCATGCTTAATTTTCTACTTTATGACATTAACTTTCCTCTTTAATGCTTTAATTACTCTTCATTGTTATATTTGTCTCCAATGATTGATTTCATATGTTTTCAGGATAAAATACTCAACAAAGTGTTTAAATGAAGATTTTAGAGGTTAGAGCAACATGGGAAGTCAAACCAGAGTCAAACACAGATTTTCATTCATTACTGTTGGGCTTTATAGAGGGTCCGGGTTTGCATGTTGGTTTGCAACCCGGACCACAAGACCGGAGAACCTTCTGCCTCAATTTTCATATGTTCCGGGTTTGCATATGGGTTTTAAACCCGGAACATCACCAGCGGAGAAGCTACTGCCTCAATTTCATATGTTCCGGTTTGCATATGGGTTTAAACCGGAACATCACCAGCGGAGAAGCTACTGCCTCAATTTCATATGTTCGGGTTTGCATAAGGGTTTTAAACCCGGAACATCACCAGCGGAGCGCGGATTTCTGTTTCGAGATTAACGGATATTTTTATCATTTGTGGCCGTCGCTTATTGAAGATAGATTAGAGATAAAATTCTGTTTTGTTATAAAGAGAGGAGTCTCGCAAACGTGAGACACACACCTGGAGCGCACGAAATCACCACGTTACAGAGAGAATTAAGTTTGAGAGTTTTTGAGTCTGTTGGAGCTTGGAGTTTGGAGCAGAGCACAGAGAGCAGTTCACCACGGAGACTTCACCAGAAGTCTCAGAGCAGAGTTTCTTCTTGTCCTCTATTACTATTAAGCTTATTGTAAACATGTCAATGGCTGAGTAGTCCCTATTAGATTTCGGTTTGCTATGTATCCCTGAATTGACAATTCCTGTTCCTTTGTGATTTAATACAATCTGATTGAGTAAAGTTATTTTCCTTGCTTAATTTCTTTAATCGTTATAATTTGGCCAATTATAAAGATTAGTATTTTGTTAGCTTATATGTGACGACTGCGGCTTTCAATTGAATTCAGGAAAAACCGGTTAGTTTAGAGACGGCAATTCCTCTAAATTGCTAATTGACCAATAAAACTAGATTGTTCTTAAAGCGGTTAGTAAACAGTGGGTTCGTAACGAGAGTTAGAATTCAGTCTTTATTAACTAGTATTTGCTAAGCGGGAGACCGGAGGTAAATTATCTTGTTCTAGGGTTTTGCTCATAATTATCTTATTAATCACTTAGGGATAGGAATCACAGATTTAGGGTGCAGTAGTAAACGGAATCTCTTTTCCAAATCAAATTCACAACATTTATTTTTCCTGCTATTATTGTTTGCATTCTGTTTACAGTTTCTAATCATCATCAAATCAAACCCCCAATTTCCTGTTTTATCCTGCTTAATAAAGATTTAAACTAGACACATCGCCTCCTTTGGTTCGATACTTAGGGAATCTTCTCTATTAAAACTTGCTAGAATTGACCGGTACACTTGCCGTTAGGTTTTACCCCAACATATATACAAGGGAAGCTATGGCCAAATTTGGGAAAATGTATAAGGAGTTTAAGTGCTTAAATGAACTTGGTGAACTAGGAATTGTTAGGAATGGATACATGCTTCATTAAGGAAGAAAACATGCATTAAGGTGTTCTAAGGTGCTACAAGGATTTAGGCATTATCTTGGAAGTTCTAGAAATCCAATGAGTATTTTTAGGATGTATTAAAAGTCTTGGAGAAGTTTGTTTAGGTTTAGGTTATGATAATGTGCAAGGTGGGAATAATGTTTAGGTAAGGTTTTGAGAAAGGAACTTTGAGGAGTTGTGAAAAGAAGGTTTGGTTAGTAAGAGAAGATGCTTGGGAGATGATGTTATGATGGTGAGGAAACATTTTGGTATAGAGGTTATTATGGGTGAAACACCACATAGGAAACCAAATGTAAATGTTACAAGTGTTATGAGATTTTGGGTGGAAATTGAGTAACAAGTCAAACATGGAACTAGGTGTGTTTGAGATGATATTTTGGCATTAGAATATACCTAAGATCATTGGGAAGTTTATACAATTAAAGGAGGTGGAGAACTAATGCAACAAGACATGGAAATGCAATTTTGACAATTCTGTAGCTTTGGTCCGGGACCTAGGTCATGGGTAATGTCCCGGACCAGGCATTAAAAGGGCCGAGAGTCGAACAAGGTTTTGGTCCGGGACTTGGGGTGAGTACAAGGTCCCGGACCACCCTATTAAAACCGCCCGAGAGTTTTCTAATGTGTTGGTCCGGGACTTAAGGTAAGGACCAAGTCCCGGACCACTCTAAAAATGTTGTTTAAGGTTGGAAAATGATGTCTAATGATGGGGATTGATGGTTAATGATGTTATGAGGTTGTTAAGGACATGTTAGGTGAGTTTTAATGACAATTAAGTGGGTGGAAGTTGTAATAAAATGTGAAAGTAAAACAAGTTAAAAAGTGAAGTTATGTAACTAAGTTAACGGGGAAAAATTATAAGCATTATACATTAAATAATCAAGCAACCCCGATGTTAATAAAAACACATGTAATGTTAACAGTTGTTCGAGAATTGCTCGAGGAACATAAGTGGACATGATAAGGTGGACTCCGTGACAGTATGGTTTTCTTGCAACCTGTGTCCTACCGGATTACACCGGCTTGTATGCCAATGTGTTTTTCTGTATGTTTGCCACGTTATGAGATAAATCATGAAACGAGTTTACAGTCGTTATTGTTATTGTATGTTTACGTGCCGATACCGGTAACCTCGAATGCGCTTGAAGGGCTAGTTGACCACTATTAGGTAAACGTAGGAGAACGGTATCCGGTGATAACGTTTCCGACCTAAGAACGTTCTAACCACGGCTATGCGTGAGTTAGTTATGTAATGTTTGTGTGTGATGTTGGTGTATGAATGTATGACTCTCCCTTCCCTGTGTGTGTCTAACAAGACTTAACCCAATGTTGTGATTGTTTAACTAAGTTCAATGATGAACTTCTGACAAGTGCTAACGGGGGGAGTGAGAGTCCGGTCTGTTCCGGCCACGCGTGTGAGTATGGGGGTCGTTGTCATAGCAGGTTCGATCCTCTCCGTATGTATGGTTGTTTTCCAATTGGTTCCCAACCTTCCCTTTAGCTTAACCAAGGCTATTACTGACTCACGTCGGGCCACAGGGGTGCATACTATTGTTATGTTTTGTTCGGTGTGCTTGGATCACTATATCCGAGACACCTTGTGTTAAGTTATCCGTTCATTTAACGAGACGGTAACGAGTTATGTAACAAGCTTATCATGAGACTGGCAACATTCTCTAGGCTCACCAGTGTATTAACAATGTTTTGGGTCGGTTTCCGAGAACCATTCCGCGTTATGTTATGTATTTTTGTTGTGATGCAATATCTATTGTGATGTTATGATGTACACGTTTAAACGTGCAAAGTGTTGTTAAGTTTTGTATGTGAGGAATGATATATATTGTGAGATATGAGTGTGTGGATCATGGATATGAATCCCAGTTTGAGAAGGAGGTGTTTAAGGATAACCCGATTTAAGGGTAAGTGTCGTCTATTAAGGAAGTAGCTCCATTAGAGGAGAAACACTCTAGGGATAATGAATACCATGAGTGACTTATTAAGTAAGGATATATTATCCGTTAGTTGAGCCCGTTGAGGCGAAATGTTATGTGTTGTGTGTTTACAGTTGCATGCACGATTTAAATATAATCAATCGCATGCTAAGACGACAATTAGTTGTGCGTGGCCCGGTAGCATGGGGCTGCGGATTACCATACCAGCAAAGGTGCTGAGCCCCTTGGGGGCCACCCTTTCTCTTCTTTTCTATTTCAGGTACAAGGAGCTGGAAGCCGTACGAGAGTAGGACGGGGTAGTCGTTGTACATGGTAATCGTTTATGTTGTATATATACGTAGTGTGTTGTTATCGTATATACGTATGTGTTAGTAAATGTGTATATCGGAAATTATCAGTATATATATCTAGTAACAGTGTGTTGTGTAAGTATGAAAGGGAGGGATGTGTTGTTGATAATGATAGCAAAAGGTTAGTAATGTTAGTCCTCATGGAAATGTAGCCTTCAGACCGTACAATGTGTATGTATAGTGATTATCCTAGCCACGTGGGTGGCTAACGTGCGTTAACACCAACGAGTTAGTAATGTGGATGAGGTTGTTTTCCGCTGGCAGTTTATTGTAAGTGTGTTAATGTTGGATGGGGTGTACAAAAGTGGTATCAGAGCGAAGTATCGCTCTGATGATGAATTACCGAGCTTAGGAAGTACCGAGTTAGGATTTAAGTACCTTGGGTTAAGGTTGAGTGATAGCGTGAGAGATACGCTAGATAGGAATTACCAGTGTGTACTGGGAACCTACAATCTCCATCCCACCCTCCACAGTCCCTGTTTTATAACTTGGGAAACAACGCCAGAGAGATGAAAGTCCTCTTGTACTCGGGATACCCGATCTGGCTGTTATTGAATACCTCTAAGGGTACGGAGAACCTGTCATACGGTAGATCCTGGAAACTGAGAATCCCGGAGACGGTTCCCATCTAAACAATGTTAACCTCATTAAATAGTGAAGAATGAAGGATTTTGTGTATAAGAGAATAGAATTTCCGACAACCTGGGTCGACATGCAGAGCAGTCGAGAATAACCAGCTTGCAACGCCCAATCGTGCAACAGGCAAGAGTGGATTAGTAAAACCCGAGACGAGTGTCTACGGACAACAGTTGATAAATAATACACCAACGGTATACCAACCGACAAGGGAACTACAACGTAGTGCCCAAACACGTGGAACGGGCTACAAAGAGAATACGATGTTAAGAAAAGGGGTCTCCCAATGGGAACACCCTAGTTGATGATCGTCATGTGAAGACAGTAAGAAGTCACCTAGAAGAGTTATTATCAAGACTGTAAGATCAAGTGAGGGCCAACAAGCCACTGATGACAGTATGGGTAAAAACAATACCACAACCGGTAAGTGCTAAACCGATAGCCAGTTAAAATGGCGCACTTGCCATAGCAAGTGCAGCTATAACAGGGCTGTTCGGGAAATTTATAACCACTACAAGTACTTAGTAAAGTACTAGAAAGTTAAGTGTGATCGTCATAACAGTGGAAGGGCCTGTTAGCCTAACCTCTGTAATTGTAAGTACACCAGTCAGCAAGGAGCTAGACTTGGTTAAGGGTAGAAGATGTTGTGAAACCATGAAAATTTTCTTTTAAACCCAAAAATTTATTCAAACCCCCTTTTCTTTTCAAAACCAGATGTTCTTTCAAACCAACACTTCTTTCTAACCTTCTTTAAACCAAGCCAGTAAAACCAAGGACAGTTGACAAGGATACAACAATGGGTAAACTTTCCCTCGATTAAGTTCGGGAGCAAGGAATGAATATTGTCACGGGACATATAGGGAGTTGACAACAGAATGCTTCACCTAGGCGTGTGACGAACACTACGAGTGTACCAACTGAATTGGGACGACCGCACTCCGATAGGAGCTTGTGGGCTGACAGACCTACTTATGGGTTAGTTGGGTAAGTAGTAATGTATCAGTATGGTACCCCACATATGTATACAAGTAGAGTCCGAAACACGGAAGTAGTCGACTCCGTTCTACGGTCAGCAGTATAAGTCAAACAACAGCTAAGGATTACCATGAATGGTTGAAGTAGAGGAACCCAGTTAAGATAACTAGACTAAAGGAACTAGTGAATTCATTTCAAGGATATGTTTAAGAGTCAAGAGGTGCGAAGTGCACTAACTGTTATATAAAGGACATCACACATGTCTTAAGAATTCCGAGGAATAAACATGATAGCTGGAACGGTGACCCAGCCTGTACATGGCAAGCAGATGCCTAATGTGGACACATTATGTGCAATGAACGGATGAAACTCCCAGAATGAGTACTTACACTACTAGGAAATGTGATCTTCACAAAAGGAGATAATAAGCCATTTAAGAACGCAAACGGCGTGGCTAATGGAATGTACCAATATGGTGAAACAAATGTAAGGCATAACGTACAACACCCAGGAGCAATCCTTGAGGGGTGTTCACATCAACAAATTGTTGAACGAAATGCACGATAGAAACACAAGGTTGAAACTAACACCCAGTTTAGACATAAGTTGTCAGGGAACGGACTGACAATCCTAAGGGGCATTCCATGAAGGAAACGGAATGCAACGACCTTGTCATGGAGCTCAAGGCAGCAAGGCTTATAAGCCATAAGCAAGATATGCTATGAAAATTTGAGTTAATTATAGAAGTTTATGTAATACAAGTAAATAGAGTGGTAAACGAACCACTGCATTAAGAGTGGGGATACCTCTCGATATTGTGAGACCGCAGGAGCGGTAGTTATGTAAATCAAGTTCAAGAATATGTAAGGATGGACAATGTTATTATTGAAAGAGAGCAGTTAGCTTAGTAGTACGTGTGTATAAAGTGAAGCACCTGGCTGAATAATGCCGGCTTGTGACTCGAATGATCGATGCTCAAGGAGCATTTAGTAGTCATCCAAAGGAGGGATGAACCATAATGTGATAATGTAAGTATTATGTGGAAGTTGAGGTGACAGTAGATACGATATAAGCTGATGTTATACAGGGAGTAGAGCACGGTGCGCAACAAGCGACCGTTGTATAAATGTTGTTAAACGATAATGTAACAGATAAGACCAGTTATGAGTTAAACTCAGTGGAGATGCAAGATAACCGATGTTAAACAGACTGGGCAATAAGCCAGTGGTAGGTACTATGTATGAATTCCATGGCGAATCGCATAAGGGATTTACTGTCAAGTAGTTTACGCCTCTGCACTCTGTATGACTGAGTCTTTTGGTATTGCACTTGCGCAGTAATGATCGAGTGGGATAGCTAGGAATTGGAAACATGTTAATTGTGGAGCAATAATGTTATAATGGCTGATGCATAGAAATGCAAGGCCGCACCAATAAAAAGTACTTTGTACAAAACCAAATGTGGAGATATGATTAACAGTAAGTGACTACAGTAGCACTAACTGCCAAATATCGGTATGGAATATACCCAAATGTTGTAAATAGCTGAGAGAGCACTACACACTAGGTAGTAGCTCAATCTCAACCGACAGTAATCGGAAGGGAACAAGTCAATCATTGGTGAAATACATAGCTGTATACACAGTAAATTGTTATGGAAGTGGATAGAAAGTTTATAACTCACCGAATTCGCTAACGGTAAGAGATACCACGCGTCGGTTGAGTTGAAACCATTGTTACCAAGATGAAGGTGACAATTGGGAATGTACAATACAGTATGAATAACAATGGGGCAATTAAGCTCTACAGTTATTAGAGTTTCTCAGCAGAAACTAGTGAGCCAGTGATTCAAGTGTTGAATGTACATGGTGAACACGAGTGAATGGCTAATTATTAACGCCTAGAAGCCTAACAGGCCAGAATCGAAAAACTAAGAGTTTAAACAAACTCAATGAGAATTCTTGGTTTAGGAACTAACCCGCAATATTGTTAAGATCCTCTAATCAGAATCCATTGTGAATAGGCCGCGTGGAAGTTAAAACACTTCACGACGGCAGAACATTATAAGCCAATGTTTAGTGATTGATTACGTGGGCGTAATCCCTTTTAGGGGGGTAGAGCGCAAACCACTTAGTGTATATTACCGTACAAGTGTACGTAGTGTATGTGACTTATATTGTGCATAGCACAAAATTATTGTTTTGATGATTGGCGTGTGTGTTACGTAAACATACACATTCATTCATGTTTTAATTGTGGTAATTGCAGCAGAAGATGCGAATACCATTGTGATAAGTGTTTGATTTATTAACAGTTATGAGTGATAGTACAAGTGTGGGAGTAGAGAAACTCCCGGGGAGCAACCCCCGACAGGTGTATAAATGTGAAATTGTGTGTTGTATTTTGATAAAATATATGTGTGTATATATACTATATATGATTCAAGAAAGGGCATTATACCGACATAGAACCTAGTGAGAATAAGATTCCCTAGGCAACAGGATTAAAGTGAATGGAGGTAACTGATAGACGGAGTTCTATCCTTTGGAGATGTTATGATCATGATTAGAATGATTTAGAGATAGAAAATTGGAAATGAGTGATTATTTGATGGCTTGAAAATGAAGTGGGAAGTGGAACTTGATTTGCAGTGATCAAGGAAGCCGAACACAAATTGGAGTGGAAGGATAGTTCTACACTGATGCTGATCACATCAGGTTGGATGATTCTTGAAGCTCCCTATAAGTGGTCGCACAAATAACCACGCTAATAAAAGAAGCAAAGAGCTTAAGTTGGACTTGGAGTTGTGTGTGTTTTCAAAAGGATTTTCAATTGGTTATTTAAAACGTTGATAGATACTTTACATAATAAAGTTCTCTTACTTAACCTCACAAGGAAATTTTAAACTTAAATGATTGTTTTGATCTCCCAAGGACACGGGGACGGAAGGTGTCCATCGCGACCGGGTTCTGCGGGATCACAGTGTATACCAAGATATTTTCGATTGCAATACATGCTATGACATGTTGTTTGGTATGTGTGATAAATGTTATTTGACTTTGATCTCCTAAAGTGTATGCTATCAAGACCTATGAGTCTAAATGTGTTGTGTTACATAGACCTATGTGTTTAAATGTTGTTATGTTACCCAAGACCAGTGAGTCAAAGGGGTTGTTATGTATATGTAAGTGTTGGGTAAGATACCCGGACCATTGAGTCCGAGGTTATCATGTGAATATGTTATGTTATGTATGGATGTGGATGTGTTGCCCGGACCATTAAGTCCGAGGTTGTGATGTAAAGTGTGTTTGATTATAGAAGTTTATTTCTGTAAGTAATCCCCGTATTCTAATCTAATGATGTGAGGGAAGTGTAAACTTCGAGGACGAAGTTCTTTTAAGGGGGGTAGATTGAAATACCCCAAACCTTGATATGTGGTTTAAATATCAAACTATGTTATATAAAGGCTAAAAAGTGCCTTAGAAACATCAGTGAACAGTTTAAACCATAGTAAATGCAATAAAACGCTAAGATACAGTTAGAGCAAAAAACATGCTCTAAGCTATGAGTGAACTTGGTTAGGACCCAAAGAGCCTACCAAGACTTAATAATATTCAATTATGATTTAATAAGGCTAAATAAGTCCTTAGGAAACCTTGGTGGACAGTTAACCAAATAAAACACAAGAAAATACCTTAAAGTCAATATGAGCAAAAATGTGCTCTAAGCTTGGGATAAATTTGTATAAGACCTAATGGTCATACCCATACCTTATAAATATGTTAATGAACATATTAAATCAATTACCAAAGAAACCAAGCTTGAAAAACAAGTTAAAACACAAAAAGTGCTTTAAGGAGTCTTAAAGCACGTTTTTGAAAATTGTCTTGTAAATGAGTTTTGAATGGATAAATGTCCATCATTACTCTTTAATTAACATGTGTACTATATAGTATCACATTTGGAAGTCTATATCAATGGGAAATAAAAAATTTCACAAATATGTGCCTTGTTTTGTGAATAGTGCTCAAATAGTGCTAGTTTAAGTTATAAGTCAACATAAGTCAAATATTTGGTCAACAAAGACCATAAATATCTCTAATGTGTAAGGGGGGCACGGTTTTATGGGTGTGAGTCATCACACTTGGCTAGCCAATTAAAAGAAAGAAAGAAAAGTAAGTAAAAGGTTACTTTTGCTTTTAACATAAATATCTTCAAAGTATACTCTCTCACCTCATTCTCTTCTTTCTCCTTGGTTCCCACCGTCACCTATCTTCATCCTCCCTTCTCAATCTCGTTCTCCAACAGAACCATTCATATCCCATCTCCTTTTACTTGTAACTTATGATTCCATGCTCCGAATTTAATTCCGAGACTACCGTTGTCTTAGTTAGAGTAAGCTCTTCATTCCTATCTTTTCAAATCTTCAAGAACTCCATTTTGGTGCCATGAAGATTCACCATTGAAGGAGCTTGAGCTCATATTTTTCATGCCTTGTCATTCTCCTTTGCTTCAAGGTGAGGAAACTCAAAGAAAAATGACATTTCCTCCATGTTTGTTGTTGTCCGAAAATTCACCATTAATGGTGCTCTTATATTGGCTTGTTCTAGCTTCATTCCAAGCTTTCATGGACTAGGTGGAGTCCTCTCTTGATACTCATTCAAGCTCTCTTTCCATTCCAAGTAAAACAATCATTTTAATACCTTAAAACAATATATGTAACTAGGGTTTACAATGAGATGAAGCATGATGCTTGAATACTCATTCTATTATGTGTACATTGTTTAGAAGTTGACAAACAACCAAACATCCCACCGGTTTTACAAGGAAACAAGAAAGAAGTTATGAGGAAAAAGAGGTAAACAAACTATCTCAATGTAGTTTAAATGCCTTAGGGAATGAGCTTGATTTGCTTAATAAAATACCTAAAGAGCCAATGGCAAATGAGCTAGTAAAATGCTCTCAAGGAGTTTATTAAGGGCATATGTATTGTTGGGTGTATTTGCAGGTTGAAGGCATTATTATGTGGGAAATTCAGTGTTTAAGGTTTATGCAATTTAAGGGCCTAAGAGCCATGTTATTTAAGGGCCTAAGTGCCAAGCAATTTAAGTTATGCACTATATTGTGATGTAGTGCTTAATGTGTGAAGTTTGTGTGTAAAAATGTTCTTGATGGATTTTAGGAGTTCTTGAATGAAATAAGGTAAAAACCTAAGTGTTTGGATGTGAGTATATTGATAAGTCAGGAATTTGTCTAAGTTTACTAGACTAATCATGCTTAATTTTCTACTTTATGACATTAACTTTCCTCTTTAATGCTTTAATTACTCTTCATTGTTATATTTGTCTCCAATGATTGATTTCATATGTTTTCAGGATAAAATACTCAACAAAGTGTTTAAATGAAGATTTTAGAGGTTAGAGCAACATGGGAAGTCAAACCAAAGTCAAACACAGATTTTCATTCATTACTGTTGGGCTTTATAGAGGGTCCGGGTTTGCATGTTGGTTTGCAACCCGGACCACAAGACCGGAGAACCTTCTGCCTCAATTTTCATATGTTCCGGGGTTTGCATATGGGTTTTAAACCCGGAACATCACCAGCGGAGAAGCTACTGCCTCAATTTTCATATGTTCCGGGTTTGCATATGGGTTTTTAAACCCGGAACACACCAGCGAGAAGCTACTGCCTCAATTTTCATATGTTCCGGGTTTGCATAAGGGTTTAAAACCCGGAACATCACCAGCGGAGCGCGGATTTCTGTTTCGAGATTAACGGAATATTTTTTCATTTGTGGCCGTCGCTTATTGAAGATAGATTAGAGATAAAATCTGTTTTTGTTATAAAGAGAGGAGTCTCGCAAACGTGAGACACACACCTGGAGCGCACGAAATCACCACGTTACAGAGAGAATTAAGTTTGAGAGTTTTTGAGTCTGTTGGAGCTTGGAGTTTGGAGCAGAGCACAGAGAGCAGTTCACCACGGAGACTTCACCAGAAGTCTCAGAGCAGAGTTTCTTCTTGTCCTCTATTACTATTAAGCTTATTGTAAACATGTCAATGGCTGAGTAGTCCCTATTAGATTTCGGTTTGCTATGTATCCCTGAATTGACAATTCCTGTTCCTTTGTGATTTAATACAATCTGATTGAGTAAAGTTATTTTCCTTGCTTAATTTCTTTAATCGTTATAATTTGGCCAATTATAAAGATTAGTATTTTGTTAGCTTATATGTGACGACTGCGGCTTTCAATTGAATTCAGGAAAATAACCGGTTAGTTTAGAGACGGCAATTCCTCTAAATTGCTAATTGACCAATAAAACTAGATTGTTCTTAAAGCGGTTAGTAAACAGTGGGTTCGTAACGAGAGTTAGAATTCAGTCTTTATTAACTAGTATTTGCTAAGCGGGAGACCGGAGGTAAATTATCTTGTTCTAGGGTTTTGCTCATAATTATCTTATTAATCACTTAGGGATAGGAATCACAGATTTAGGGTGCAGTAGTAACCGGAATCTCTTTTTCCAAATCAAATTCACAACATTTATTTTTCCTGCTATTATTGTTTGCATTCTGTTTACAGTTTCTAATCATCATCAAATCAAACCCCCAATTTCCTGTTTTATCCTGCTTAATAAAGATTTAAACTAGACACATCGCCTCCTTTGGTTCGATACTTAGGGAATCTTCTCTATTAAAACTTGCTAGAATTGACCGTACACTTGCCGTTAGGTTTTACCCCAACATATATACAAGGGAAGCTATGGCCAAATTTGGGAAAATGTATAAGGAGTTTAAGTGCTTAAATGAACTTGGGTGAACTAGGAATTGTTAGGAATGGATACATGCTTCATTAAGGAAGAAAACATGCATTAAGGTGTTCTAAGGTGCTACAAGGATTTAGGCATTATCTTGGAAGTTCTAGAAATCCAATGAGTATTTTTAGGATGTATTAAAAGTCTTGGAGAAGTTTGTTTAAGGTTTAGGTTATGATAATGTGCAAGGTGGGAATAATGTTTAGGTAAGGTTTTGAGAAAGGAACTTTGAGGAGTTGTGAAAAAGAAGGTTTGGTTAGTAAGAGAAGATGCTTGGGAGATGATGTTATGATGGTGAGGAAACATTTTGGTATAGAGGTTATTATGGGTGAAACACCACATAGGAAACCAAATGTAAATGTTACAAGTGTTATGAGATTTTGGGTGGAAATTGAGTAACAAGTCAAACATGGAACTAGGTGTGTTTGAGATGATATTTTGGCATTAGAATATACCTAAGATCATTTGGGAAGTTTATACAATTAAAGGAGGTGGAGAACTAATGCAACAAGACATGGAAATGCAATTTTGACAATTCTGTAGCTTTGGTCCGGGACCTAGGTCATGGGTAATGTCCCGGACCAGGCATTAAAAAGGGCCGAGAGTCGAACAAGGTTTTGGTCCGGGACTTGGGGTGAGTACAAGGTCCCGGACCACCCTATTAAAACCGCCCGAGAGTTTTCTAATGTGTTGGTCCGGGACTTAAGGTAAGGACCAAGTCCCGGACCACTCTAAAAATGTTGTTTAAGGTTGGAAAATGATGTCTAATGATGGGGATTGATGGTTAATGATGTTATGAGGTTGTTAAGGACATTTAGGTGAGTTTTAATGACAATTAAGTGGGTGGAAAGTTGTAATAAAATGTGAAAGTAAAACAAGTTAAAAAGTGAAGTTATGTAACTAAGTTAACGGGGAAAAATTATAAGCATTATACATTAAATAATCAAGCAACCCCGATGTTAATAAAAACACATGTAATGTTAACAGTTGTTCGAGAATTGCTCGAGGAACATAAGTGGACATGATAAGGTGGACTCCGGTGACAGGTATGGTTTTCTTGCAACCTGTGTCCTACCGGATTACACCGGCTTGTATGCCAATGTGTTTTTCTGTATGTTTGCCACGTTATGAGATAAATCATGAAACGAGTTTACAGTCGTTATTGTTATTGTATGTTTACGTGCCGATACCGGTAACCTCGAATGCGCTTGAAGGGCTAGTTGACCACTATTAGGTAAACGTAGGAGAACGGTATCCGGTGATAACGTTTCCGACCTAAGGAACGTTCTAACCACGGCTATGCGTGAGTTAGTTATGTAATGTTTGTGTGTGATGTTGGTGTATGAATGTATGACTCTCCCTTCCCTTGTGTGTGTCTAACAAGACTTAACCCAATGTTGTGATTGTTTAACTAAGTTCAATGATGAACTTCTGACAAGTGCTAACGGGGGGAGTGAGGAGTCCGGTCTGTTCCGGCCACGCGTGTGAGTATGGGGGTCGTTGTCATAGCAGGTTCGATCCTCTCCGTATGTTATGGTTGTTTTCCAATTTGGTTCCCAACCTTCCCTTTAGCTTAACCAAGGCTATTACTGACTCACGTCGGGCCACAGGGGCATACTATTGTTATGTTTGTTCGGTGTGCTTGGATCACTATATCCGAGACACCTTGTGTTTAGTTATCCGTTCATTTAACGAGACGGTAACGAGTTATGTAACAAGCTTATCATGAGACTGGCAACATTCTCTAGGCTCACCAGTGTATTAACAATGTTTGGGTCGGTTCCTAAGAGAACCATTCCCGTTATGTTATGTATTTTTGTTGTGATGCAATATCTATTGTGATGTTATGATGTACACGTTGAAACGTGCAAAGTGTTGTTAAGTTTTGTATGTGAGGAATGATATATATTGTGAGATATGAAGTGTGTGGATCATGGATATGAATCCCAGTTTGAGAAAGGAGGTGTTTAAGGATAACCCGATTTAAGGGTAAGTGTCGTCTATTAAGGAAGTAGCTCCATTAGAGGAGAAACACTCTAGGGATAATGAATACCATGAGTGACTTATTAAGTAAGGATATATTATCCGTTAGTTGAGCCCGTTGAGGCGAAATTTTATTGTGTTGTTTACAGTTGCATGCACGATTTAAATATAATCAATCGCATGCTAAGACGACAATTAGTTGTGCGTGGCCCGGTAGCATGTGGGCTGCGGGATTACCATACCAGCAAAGGTGCTGAGCCCCTTGGGGGCCACCCTTTCTCTTCTTTTCCTATTTCAGGTACAAGGAGCTGGAAGCCGTTCGAGAGTAGGACGGGGTAGTCGTTGTACATGGGTAATCGTTTATGTTGTATATATACAGTAGGTGTAGTAAGACCGAAATTGTTATCGGCATTAGTTATAAATACTCGGTATAGTTGGAAGGTGTATGTTGTTTGTTGTGATTAATGAAAAGGGATAGTAATGTGTAGTCGCTCGGAAATTTAGCCCATCAGACCGTACAATGTGTATGTATTAGCCTTGTTAGCCACGTGGGTGGCTAACGGCGTGTAACACCAACGAGTTAAGTAATGTGATGAGGTTGTTTTTCCGCTGCAGTTTATTGTAAGTGTGTTAATGTTGGATGGGGTGTTACAAACATGGGTTAACCTTCTAAGACAGAAAAGTGAGGCATTTCAAAACATAGTTAAATTCATAAACCTCGTTGAAAAACAAATGAACAAAGACATCAAAATTGTTAGGAGCGATAACGCCAAGGAATTGGGAAAAAGTCAAGAAGGAACAAATTTTTTTTGCTAGGAAAGGCATTATACATCAAACCAGTTGTCCCACACACCTCAGCAAAACGGTGTCGTAGAGAGAAAGCAAGGTCACCTTATGGATGTGGCAAGAGCCCTTCTTTTCCAATCCGGTTTGGATCACACCTTTCGGGGCCATTGCATCGAACATGCTGCATATATAGTTAATAGAACTCCTAGCAAAGCCATAAACAACCTAACACCTTATGAAAAACTATATGGAATCAAACCCAATTTCGATGAAATGAAATCCTTCGGAACCTTTGCTACACAACCAACATTGGCCAGAACAGAGGAAACTTGATCCTAGATCCATTAGCTGCATATATGTTGGAAATTGCAAAAACACCAAGGGATACAAAGTCGTACCCCTTTGGCGAAAACAAACACAAAATTAGCAGAGATATCACATTCTTTGAGAACATTTTCCCTCTAAAAGACAAATCGTGGAAACAAATCACTCAAAACAATCAACAAAACATTGACATTTTCCTTCCTCCCACTCTAACTGACTTAGAGGACGATACTTGCACGTCTCAGCCTTCTGAGATAAGAGAAGATCAACCTCCTCTAAGTGACACGATAGTGAGCAACACACCTTTGGTCACAGAACCAGACCCTATTCCCCTTTCTGAAGTCGCTCCAACAGAAAGAACCACTCTAAGAAGATCCACCCGTATCCCAAAACCACCAGCCAGATATGATGATTACATTTGCTCCAATACTTCAAGTAATAAGGACCTCTTTTCTGCTATCCTTAGTACTAGACTCACCCATCAGCACCTGGACCAATATAAGAAAAACACCATCAATACCCTTACGGACCATATACCAACCACCACCATTCTCTCTTGCTCCCTTCCCAAATCTACCAATCAGCTCATACATCAAATACAACAGCACACCGAACCACCCAACTACAAGGCTGCCAGCAAAGACCCAAATTGGGTCAAAGCGATGGCCGAAGAATTTATTTTACTGCCCTAAAACAAAACAATACTTGGTCTATTGTTACCCTATCAAAAGGAAAGAAGCCAATTTCTTGTAAATGGGTTTACATAACGAAGTTCAAAGTTGATGGGAGTCTAGAGAGATATAAAGACAGGTTAGTGGTCAAAGGTTTTACCCAAAGACAAGGTTTGGACTACGAAGAGACCTTCTCTCCCGTAGTAAAACTCACCACAGTGAGAGCCCTCATCATAATGGCTATAAAGAAAGGTTGGATCCTAGATCTACTTGATGTAAACAACGCGTTCCTTCACGGAGACCTCCACGAGGACATTTACATGAGTATACCAGAAGGTTTAACGGTAGAAGGGGAAAATAAGGCCTACAAGCTTCACAAATCTCTTTATGGTCTCAAGCAAGCTTCTCGCCAATGGTATGAGAAGCTTGCTACGTTCCTTAAAAAGCTTGATTTCCATCATTCCCAAAATGACCACTCACTCTTTGTCAACAGAAAGACCAATAGCATCACACTCTTGGGGATATACGTGGATGACATACTAGTTGTTGGAAATGAGGCCAAAGAGATTCAAAACCTGAAACAAAAACTTGATAAACAATTTAAGATCAAAGATCTTGGAAGACTGAATTTCTTTTTGGGAATGAAATTTTGGAAACAGAAAATGGTTTAATCATGACTCAACAACGTTATGTTAACCAAATCCTACATGATTTTGAGATGGTCAACATTAAACCTTCAGTCTCTCCACTCCCTCTTAACCTTAAACTATACAAAGATTCTGGCTCAAAACTTGAAAACCCAACCTTGTATAGGTGTCTCGTTGGAAAACTAAATTTCCCTACAAACACTAGGCCAGACATAGCCTTTGTTGTTCAATTCCTTAGCCAATTCCTTCAATCCCCCATGTCCGACCACCTCAAGGCGGCCTACCATACCTTATCCTACATAAAGGGCACAACGGGTTTCGGTCTATTCTTTAATAAACAACCTGACTATGCTTTGGAAGCTTATTGTGATTCCGATTGGGCCTCCTGCCCAATCACAAGGAAATCAGTTTCTGGTTACCACATCCTCCTTGGAGGATCTCCGTTAAGTTGGAAATCCAATAAACAAACCACAATATTCTATCCTCCGTTGAAGCGGAGTATAAAGCCATGAGACAGGTTACAGGAGAGTTAAGTTGGCTAACTATATTACTCGATGAAATAGGTCTTGAACACATAACCCCAATACCTCTCAAATGTGATAATCTAGCAGCCATTCACATAGCTACGAACCCTGTTTCCCATGAACGAACTAAACATATTGAATTAGATTGCCATTTTGTACGTGAAAAGTTGCAGGGGGGCTTGATTCAAGTCCAATACGTTCCCACCATGCACCAGCTCACCAACTTGCTGACCAAACCACTCGCAGGTAAGATATATCAAAAATCTTTTCAAAGTTTAGGTTTTGAAATACCCCGAACTTAAATATGGTGATTAAATTATTTTAATATGGTATTTAAGGGCCTAATAGTGCCTAAGTAATTTTGGTAAGGAAAATAAATGCAAAAGAAATAAAGAAACGCTTAAAAAGCAAAAAAACGCTAAAAAAGCGTTATATAACCATAGGAGGTATGAGACCCCGGTTAGCGTATTGTATGGGTTCTAAAGGCTTAATAAGACCTAAATAATATATGGGAACAACTCCCGAAGAAAACGGATCCAAATAAGGTGTTAAAACGCTAATAAAGCTTTAGCGCACTTTTTTGAGGAAACCCGAAAACGTGACTTTGAGTGGTCAAATGAACCCATAAAAATTATAGTTCATTAAATAACTATAAATAAACATTAATGGAAGCTTAAGAACCATTAAAATTAAAGAAACAATAAAATTCCGGAAAACGGGCCCGGTTAGTGAATAGTGCTAAAACCGGGTAAATTAACGAGCGTTTTCTGTAAAAAAAATGAAAAACGCTCCAGCATGTATAAGTATAGTGGGCCGGTTTCTGTAGTGACTCAGCCCTCCATGTTGACTCAATTGACCTTACTAACTAAAGAAGAAACAAAAACAAAAGCAAAAGTGAAAGAAAAGTACAAAAGCTACTTTTAGTCTTCTCTCTCCTCTACTCCCCCTCTATCTCACGTTACTCTCCTCCCCCACCTGATTCCTCTCTTCTTCCTTCTCTTGCTGGGTGATTTTGAAGCCCTCAAAATAGCTCTAATGGCTTCTCACCTTCCTCTCCATGCCCAAGCCTCATTTACACTCCAAATGCAAAAATAACCACATATTTGCACTCCCCTCATCAAGCTCTACATTTCTATCTTTTCAAAATTCCAAATGGAGGAGTTTGACCTCCATGGGTTTTGGGAATTTGAAGAGTAAACCACATATTCTTGAAGCTTGGTCTCCTCTTCCACTTAAGGTAAAAAGATTCAAGAGAAAAACTCATTTTCTCCATTCCCTTGCCTTGGCCGATTTTGGCTTCTTTTAATGCCTTGTTCTTTTCTTGTTTTGAGCATCTTTCCAAGCCTCCAATGGTGGATTATAGCCCTCTTTTGATTTATGGCAAGTAACCAACTCTAGGGTTTTAGAAGGTAATCTCTTAATTAGTGCCTTAAGCATTCTTAGTTAATGAGATTAAGTGTTTTACTTAAGATCATTCCTTTACTTGAATTTTGGGTTGGTGTTGGGCAACCACATTGCCTTGACCGATTTTGCATCAAGAAGAGAAGAGGGGAGGAGAATTTAAAAGAGGAGTTGAATACTCAAGGTAAGTGTAACACCCCTCTCCTTAAAACACGTAATAATCTCTCACGTAGCAATAAAATAAAACGTCTTACAGCGGAAGAATAAATAATAACAACAATACTCACTCGGGTGTCACCGGCCATTACTCGCCCATGCAAGTAACGAAGCCAAACTCTATCCAACTTCCAACATAAACAAACTGCTAACCGTCGTGATAACGAGAAAACTCCTATACATCATACTAAGTCCACAAACCATAAACGTCGACAAGTGAGCGTCTACCCAAATCCCAAATATACATAACCGTACCATAATACATTTACCAGTCTGCCATCGCTATACAAACAAATCCCCTGTGTGGTAATCAAAATAAACTCTAATTACCCTATTCCCCCACTTCGGCTTCGACAATAATCAACAACTTGCATAATGGTGTAGTATCAGCGATAGACGCTGAGTATGCCGGGCCTGGACCCTAATGGTCACTTAGTCATTTTAACCATCTTATTATTAGATTGGTTTCATGCTTTTCCATTTACAGTTATAAACAATACTTGTAATATATACATGTATAATAATAATCCTCCATCCAAACATTCATAAACATTCAAACCATCCATCCAATTAAAACAGTCATAAAATATCACAAACAACAATTGATATCGAACGTATCGAAATAATAGCAGTATAATGTACAATGTACAATCGCCGTAGCGTACAGTTTCCATAGTTAATTTACCTGGCCTTTAAGGCCCCATCCAACCATGTTTAATTTATACCAGTTGGGCGTCATGTTAAGACAACCCGATAACCTCACCATGGACAGTAGTCCTCCCGTACACACAAAGGTGCTCATTTCGCCAGAGGTCCAGAGGCCCTGACTATTCTCTCTTTGTCTCGTAAGACGTCCATATAAAAGCGTAGCTACCTGACCCACGATCCAAATAGGGCTCGTATGGGTATAAACCTGGAGCGGAAACCCGATCGGGTACCCCTCAGTGATCACAAATGCGCAACCAGATAGTTCGTAAACTACACTGGATTCCTCACCTCATCTCACCACCACTCTCTCTCTCATAATGTTTAAGATCTGCTCTTAGTTTATGGAGAATATAATTTATTATTTGGCTGCCCAATGGGTCTCACGCATACCTAGAAGTAATCTAGGTCATATTCATGTTCGAGATCCATGCTTAGAGACCGACAATGTCGTGACTCATTCCTAAGTGTTTTACTTAGGTTCCCATATACTTAATATTAATACTATGGTATTATATCAAGTAACCGTCTTGTCATCACAATAACGTATATGTATGTTTATATAAGTCGATCTATAGTCGACGTAGTTTAATCCCGTAGGACGCTCGTGCATAAATAATTAATGCAGTAACACATAATCACATACACGTATCCAAAACACTTAACACACAAGTGATATCAACCAAGTCCGAGCCAAAGGAGTTTCCTAGGACAACTCGAATCAAACCCCTTTACATACAGTTCACCAAGACCTAGGATGCGCAGTGGTAGAAGTAGATCACTAGGTCGTCAAGCGCCTTCGTCTGTAGTATGATCTAAACGGTAATAAAACTATAAGTCAGTCTCCATGACTAACTACATCCGGTATTTCCGAATAACAAGTAACCCCGACAGTTCATCCTCGGATTTCTACAGTCATTTGTTACGGGTTTCTCTAAACCGGTCGGCTTGTTACTAAAACTCGTATGTCAAAATATTTCGACTGTTAAGTTTAATTCATTATATTTCTTTAATCTTATCTATCATTTAATTTAGGTATATAACCTATAGTTGCATGTATGCATGCATGACTTATTATATTGTATTATTTTTCCCACCATCTATTATAATACATTGTATTATATAATCCATTATCTTAGCAAATTATATTTGCATTCAAAAACTCATAACATATAGTTTGTAACTATTTTTTTTGTAATAACCACCACCATTATATTATATGGTTTCCAACCATAATATAAACTCATCCTTATATACATTATTCTTGTATGTATATATTTACCACATAGGTAAGTTCCATGAGTTATAAAACTCTTACATTATATGTTACATTTTATCATCTTATATTAGATGATTATTCCCATTAGTTGTATTATATTTTACAACTTATATTAAGATTATTATCCTAATATTATGTAACAATTTATGTTGTATAATTACAACTCCTAAGGTTTATTCAATAAATACCTTAGTTTATAAATCTTATTTATTTATAGTTTGTCACATTATTTATGTGAATATCCTTATTAATTCCATTAAAACCATATAATTGTTATAACATTTATAACATTAGATCACAGTCTAAAATTCATTTTCCATCTCTTATAATTCGGTACAGCCCTTTAATTTATTTATATTCCATTTTGACCACATAACATTATGTAATGTTATACCATATACTAATATCATATAGTTGATATTTTTATTTCCTTTAATTTATAACCTATAGTTTTTATACAAAACTATATAATATTGCCGCATGGGCAGCATATGAAAACCTTATTCTTTTTCATATACCATAGTTTTCTTTATTTACAAAATCACCCCATTATTTATACCATATTATATATATCATATAATATAACATTTAAACTTATAAAAGGTATAACCTATGGTTATATTTTGTAAAATTATGAACAGACCTCAATATATTCTATAATTGCCATTTGGCCCAATTTATAACATACAGTTTTATAATATCATTAAAACTATATATTATACACATGTCTTATTAAATACTCTTATATAATTCTAAAAATCACCAAATTACACCAAAGGGTTATAATTACCCATACTAACCATATACTTTCGGTATATTACATTTCCACCCCATCTTCTATTCCATAGTGTCATAATGACATAATAACTATATATTATACATATATAGTTTATTTTAATTCCAAAATCAACCCAATAAATTTCTAAAAATTCCTAATAACCCATGGGTGTTTATAATACCATTTTACACCCTTTATTTTCGGTAATAACATATATACCACATATGTTATAAAATTGTTACAATTAAATACTTATCTTACTATAAAACCTTAAAGTTATCTAACTTATTTAATTTGGTCAAAACCTACCATATGGTCAAGGTTGACCACCTTAATATTTCCTTGACCATCAATAACCATATATTACGGTTTGTACCCTTATCTTTTCAAAATTACCATTTAACCCCAAAACTTTATATAATCTTATATTTTTATATAAACTCATTTAAACCTCCCTTTTTGGCTATATCATTATATAGCCCCCAAATTTAATTTATTTACACTATAACCCCAATTCCTTATGGTAATTCATTTTTAGCACCTAAACTTAATTAAAAGCTTATAAATGCATAAATAAAATGGCCTAAAGTACATGGCCTTATTACAAACATTATCTTATAAAATAAATTACACATAAATTCCCAAAAATGCATTAAACTCTCGGCCCTTACCACATCTTTTCATTATTTACCAATTTTCCACATAATGTCTTAAATTTGAAAATTATGCTAATTAATTAGTTATAAAATTTACTAAACCATTCCTTAATCACCTAAGGTCAAAATAAGACCTTAATAAACCATTTTACTCACGACACAATTATATATATATATATATATATAATATATATATAATATATATGTATAAACACATATTAATACCAAGTGTATGTAAGTGATTTATACCTTGTTTTTGCCTAGTTAAGGCCTTGTTTGGCCACGGCCTGCTTAAGATAAAATTTCCACAGCATCATTTACATGTTTTCAAATAGAAATTAAGGCATGATTAGTCTCCAAGCAAGATCTAACCATAAGAAGTGTTTAATGTCAATTTTCAAGGTAAAATTTACCTTAGAATACCAAGGTAACCAAGCTTGACTTCGGCCTATATTTACAAAAGTTAAAGAGCATCAAAAGAGCTACTAAAACCAAGCTTTAAATGGTATAACTCAGATTAGAAGATGGCTAATTTTTACCTTGATTAAAATGCCTAAAATGGTGTTTTTGGCTTGGATCTGGCTATACCTTGAAGCTCTTGATATACTAACTGAATAAGTATGTTAAGAAGAAGATTATAAGCTTAGGAAACAAGTCTCACAACCGGATTTGAAAGGAATCACAAGATAAGTGCTTAAAGCATATTTTTATACCTTAAGAACAAGATTAGCTTTCTCCACCTTCTTCCCTTGTTAATGCCGAGATACACCCTCCATTTAACCTCCAAAACAACCTAAGAACATTTATGGAGTGATTGATGCTTAGCTCCATGGAAAGAGGAAAGAATTGTGAAGAAAATGAACATAAAATGGCTTAATAAGCTTACCTATGTCAATTGTTGTTCTCCTCTGTATTTGGTGTGTTAGCCATGGTTTGGAGAAGCCAAAGAGAGGCTGAGGATGGGTGGTGTCGGCTGGGAATGAAGCAAATGAAGAATGAAGACTAAATTAGCTTATTAAGTTAATTATTGTTACTTTAGGAATAGTAAATGATGATTCATCAAATTTAGCTAGATATTTTGGGTTAAAGCTGAGTGAGCTGTCTTCCAAATAAGGTATTAAAACGCTAATAAAGCTCTAGTGCACATTTTTCGAGGAAACCCAAAAACGTGACTTTGAGTGGTCAAACGAACCCGTAAAAATTATAGTTCATTAAATAACTATAAATAAACATTAATGGAAGCTTAAGAACCATTAAAAATAAAGAAACAAGAAAATTCCGGAAAACTGGCCCGGTTAGTGAATAGTGCTAAAACCGGGTAAATTAACGAGCGTTTTCTGTAAAAAAATGAAAAACGCTCCAGCATGTATAAGTATAGTGGGCCGGTTTCTTTAGTGACTCAGCCCTCCATGTTGACTCAATTGACCTTACTAACTAAAGAAGAAACAAAAACAAAAGCAAAAGTGAAAGAAAAGTACAAAAGCTACTTTTAGTCTTCTCTCTCCTCTACTCCCCCTCTATCTCACGTTACTCTCCTCCCCCACCTGATTCCTCTCTTCTTCCTTCTCTTGCTGGGCGATTTTGAAGCCCTCAAAATAGCTCTAATGGCTTCTCACCTTCCTCTCCATGCCCAAGCCTCATTTGCACTCCAAATGCAAAAATAACCACATATTTGCACTCCCCTCATCAAGCTCTACATTTCTATCTTTTCAAAATTCCAAATGGAGGAGTTTGACCTCCATGGGTTTTGGGCGTTTGAAGAGTAAACCACATATTCTTGAAGCTTGGAGTCTCCTCTTCCACTTAAGGTAAAAAGATTCAAGAGAAAAACTCAATTTCTCCATTCCCTTACCTTGGCCGATTTTGGCTTCTTTTAATGCCTTGTTCTTTTCTTGTTTTGAGCATCTTTCCAAGCCTCCAATGGTGGATTAGAGCCCTCTTTTAATTTATGGCAAGAAACCAACTCTAGGGTTTCATAAGGTAATCTCTTAATTAATGCCTTAAGCATTCTTAGTTAATGAGATTACGTGTTTTACTTAAGATCATTCCTTTACTTGAATTTTGGGTTGGTGTTGGGCAACCACATTGCCTTAACCGATTTTGCATCAAGAAGAGAAGAGGGGAGGAGAATTTAAAAGAGGAGTTGAATACTCAAGGTAAGGAAATCTACCTTAACTACTAATCTAATGTGTTTAAATTTTGGGAATGGGTAAAGGAATGAATGAACTCAAAACAGTAATAGGAATGTATTTGGATGAATTAGAAAGGATTTGTAAGATGTGTGTGTAATAAAGGCCTTAGAGCCAAGTAATTGGAGTATGCATATTAGTACTGTTGGTTGTGGGAGTTTTGGTAAATTGTGATTTCTATATGTGCTGGTAGGACCCCTTGTGGGTGTGGCTAGATTAGGATTGATGTGAATGAAATTTGGTGATGAGATGAGTTTTGGACAATGCTAGAAAAGCAACGGAGCTATGACGAAATTTCGGTAGAAAACTGAGTGTTAAGGTGATGTTGAGAGGTTGGTGAACCTAAGTGTGCTTGGGATAAAGTAGAAGAGTAAATATTAAACCAACCAAGAATTAGAGAATAAGAGTTGGATGGGAGTATGCAAAACTGTAGCAAATGTTGTAGGAAAAGTCATAAATCTTGCTAGTGGTGAACTAGAGTGTTTAGCATGTGAATGGAGAATGGACTTGGGAGTAGATAGTGCCTTTGTCTAGAATGGAATTGTAATGGTCAATAAGTAATGTGGTGAAGTTGGTAGAAGGTAGTAACCCACCAAGAGGAAGTTAGGAATCCACAAAAGTGCAAAGTGTAAAAATGCAAGAATGAAAATGTAGAACTTAAGCAAGAATTGAGCAAGGATTGGACCAATGATTTGAGGTGTTTTAAGGAGTGTTTTAAGGTGTTTATTTATGTAGGAAACTTGTGGAAAGTTTATGGAATTATTAGGGGTGGATTAAGGGTTGTGTAACACCCCTACTACGCACAGGACACTAAACGAAATCACAGCGGAAATAAATAACTAAACAGCAACTAACGCCTCGGTGCTACAACGCCGTCAACCACCCACGTGGTTGACAAGGCAGAATAAATACAAGTGTACCGGTCTGATGATCAGACTCCCGAGCATAAAACTAAACCATAAATACATTATATACAATACCGAGTACTACATACATCCTTCACTGTTAAACATCACTGTAAACTGTCACAACCAAATATATAACACGCCACGGGAGCACAGGCGCATCCCGGGCCAACATCCAAAAGTACTCAAAAGTAAACCACCTCCTAGGATCTAGAGCCACTCCGCTTCTTCGATCCTCATCCTGCAGTATAAGAAATATGGATCCCCCGAGGGGGTCAGCAACCCTTGGCTGGTATGGTTAACGCGCAGCCCATCGGCTACCGGGATACGCGCAACTAATTGTCATGATAACATGGCATTCATTTATATACATAACATAACATAACATGTGGCATAGCATCAATAGTGCACAGCACAACATCACATACACGGTGGATCTTCGTTCCACAATAACAAACCACAAGGGTCAAATATCACAAGAGCCTAGAGAATGATTCACTCTCATGTTAAGCTCGTTAAACACACTCATTGCCGTTCTGTTAGACGAACGAGTAACTTAAGTCACAGATGGTTCGGATTTAGTGACCCGAACACACCACACAAACACATGTTCCCACTAAACCGATCATCATAGTCAGAATAGGTAAGCTTTGGAAGAGCTAGCGGGAGATCGAACGCCAAACTAAGGGAACAATCTTAACAACATAAGAGTCGAATCTGATTCAGATATCTACTCTTAACTTACATGCATGACCGGACAACCGGATTCCTCACTTCCCAGTTAACACTTGTTAGAAGTTCATAGTGGAACTTAACAACCAATACACAATAGGTGGTAAGTCATGTTAGACACACACAAGGGAAATGAGTCACAACATAACATCACAATAATATGAACAACTGTAAAATCATTACATGTTTAAATCTTATAACGTCATAAACACACAGAAAAACATACAACACACAAGCCGGTGTAAACCGGTAGACAACAGACTGCAAGAAAACCATACCTTGGTCCTTGCCTCGTTTGGTTTCCTCCGTAGGTCACTCCTATACATAGTTAATAACGTCGGTTAATTATTTATTTAACTTCAAACTTACTAAGTATTTAACATGATTGTATGACATATTTTAATGTCTATCTTACCCTAGGTTACCTTCATTATACACCCTAGGGTTAACTACATAAGTCACATTCTTTTATGTTTTTTTTTACAAGCTTTGGTATGTCCGACCCACCGTCCGACCCACAACTGGGTCGGACCCTTCCAGTGGTTTTCGGGTCTGAAGAACCTTACCTTGTCCGACCCATGTCCGACCCAACCTTCTGGGTCGGACCATTCCAGAGACATGTCCGACCCACGTCCGACTCACTAGACTGGGTCGGACCATTACAGAGAATTCCATCGACCTCAGAACATACATGTCCGACCCATGTCCGACCCACCTTCTGGGTCGGACCATTACAGAACATTTTACCGCCTTACAAACATGCCCGTCCGACCCACGTCCGACTCACTCGACTGGGTCGGACCATTCCAGAACATTTTCCCTCCTTTGAAATATGACCGTCCGACCCATGTCCGACCCACCCTTCTGGGTCGGACCATTCCAGAACAATTTCCTGACGTCTAACAGAGGCTGTCCGACCCAAACTTGGGTCGGACCCCTGGGTCGGACGCCCTCTAAACTTACCCAAACTTTGTCAAATCTTCACCAAACTTCTCCTAAAGCCTCTTAATGCTTCCTAACAACATTTGGTAACCTTATATCCACATACAACACTCATAAAACTCATTTTCTAATTCCTTAAGCCTTTACTTATTTCCTTGTAAAATTCCTTAACACTTAGTTATTTCTCCTTAGTTTTCCCAATGGTATTTCATACCTATGATTACTACTATCCAAATGCTTTCTCCTCATTTTAACATCATCTCCCAAGCATCATTTATCACAACTAACTCCTTATGTCATTCTTGAAATCCTTTTTAAAGTTCACACTTTCTCCTTATTTTACCAAAGTTGCCTAAGCCTTTACCTAAGTCCAAAATGACTTTGGTACATACTAAAACCTCAAGCTCATGCCTAAGTCCTTCTCACATCTTAAATTACCTTAATGCATGTTTCTTTCACAAGGAAAACACTTAACCATTCTAAATACTCCTTAACTTATCAAACTCATTTAAACTCCTAGAACTTCACATTTATTACCTAAATTTCGACATAGGTTCTCCCAGAACATTACTAAACCAAAACACATTGTTTTTACCAACAACCAACCAAGAACACTAAAATCCATCAAGACTCATTAGACAAAAATCCACTCATAAAGCACTACATCACAATATAGTGCATAATTTAAATTGCATGGCACTTAGGCCCTTAAATGACATGGCTCTTAGGCCCTTAAGATGCATAAATCATAAACACTGAATTTCCACAATATATTTGCCTTTGACCTGCAAATACACTCAACAACACATATGCCTTTTACTAAGCTCTTGAGAACACTTTACTAAGTCATTCACCATTTGCTTTAGGTAGTTTTAACAAGCATTATAAGCTCATTTCTCCTAAGGCATTTAAACAACATTAGGTTAGTAGATTTACCTCTTTCCAAACAACTTCTTTCTTGTTTCCTTTAAAAACCGGTAGGGTATTTGATTCTTTGACAAGTTCTAAACAATATACAAACATTATAATGAGTATTCAAGCTATAAGCTTCATCTCATTGTAAACCCTAATTTTACATTGTTTCAAAAATTAATGTAGTTGTTACCTTGCTCTTTGAAGAGAGTTTGAATATCTAACAAGAGAGGACCCACCTAGTCCATGAAGAGTTGGAATGAAGCTAGAACAAAGTCACACAAAGAGCTCCTTCAATATGTTTTCGGTCACAACAAAACTTGAAGGAAATGAAGTTTTTATTTGAGATTCCTTACCTAGAAGCAAAGGAGAGTAACAAATGTAAAAATACAAGCTCAAGCTCCTTCAATGGTGGAACTCCATGGCACGAAATGGTGGTCTTGGAATTTTAAGAAGATAGAAATGAAGAGCTTGATGAGAGAAAGAGATTGGTGGTGTTTGTTTTTGATTTGGACAAGTGAGCTAGATTTTACAAGAGATCAAAGAAGAGGTTTAATGGTGGTGGTGTGGTATTACCGTGAAGAGAAGGAAGAGAAGGAGGTGTGGAGCCGTGTGAATACAAGGAAAGAAAGAGAGAATGAGATAGAATTTGCTTTTGAAGATATTTATTACTTTTATAAAGTAAAAAGGTACTTAAGTAGTCTTATTTTTTCTTAACAAGCTAACAAGGGTGGTGTGTCACCAACCTTAAAAACCGGCCCCCAATAGTAATGTGAGGGTATTATAGTCTTATTTGTCAATTTAATTACTTATACAACATATGTTAAAAATAGCTTATAAAAATCACTATTCATGAAAACAAGGCACATAGAAGTGAAATTTTGATTTTCCATTGATATAGACATCCAAATGTGATATTATATAGTACACATATATATTTAAGAGTAATGATGGACAACTAGCCACTCAAAACTCATTTACAAGACAATTTTTCAAAAATGTGCTTTAAGACTCCTTAAAGCACATTTTGTGTTAAACTGTTTTCAAGCTTGGTTGTCTTGGTAATTGGTTTAATATGTTCATTAGTGTATAAATGAGGTCTTGGTAAGTTCATTAGGTCTTAACCAAGTTTATCCCAAGCTTAGAGCACATTTTGGCCTTTATTGACCTTAAAGCACATCTTGTGTTTTCTTTTGTTTAAATTATTTACTAATGTTTCTAAGACTCTTTTTAGTCTTAATACACCATATTTAAGTTTTAAAAAATATATTAAGGTTTGGGGTATTTCAATCTACCCCCTTAAAAGAACTTTGCCCTCAAAGTTCATACTTCCACATATCCTAAATATTAGAACACGGGAATACTTATAAACAATATCCATACATCATTAACAACATACTTACATAACATGGACACAAGGTCCATACAACATCATTCACATCATTCAGACACAACGGTCTGTAACATAACAACATAACATAGACGATGTATTCAAATACACGTCGTACACACATAACCGAAACGGCTCTACCCCCCTTAAAAGGGGTACGCCCCGTACCCTATACACATAAACACTAAGAAGTAAACAATGACGGGTACTTCACCTTCATCTTATCTTCCAGCTCCCAAGTGGCCTCCTCAACGTCCTGGTTAGACCAAAGAACTTTCACCAGTCTCACGGACTTATGGCGAGTGTCTCGAGTCTTAGTATCCAGAATCCGTACCGGAGTCTCCACTGATCGCATGGTCGGCTCTAAGGTTAGCCTTTCAGGCTGAAGCACATGAGACGGATGAGACATATACTTCTTCAACTGGGACACATGAAATACATCATGTACCTTGCCCAGCTCGGCGGGTAGGTCTAGTCTATAGGCTACCGGGCCGATCCGCTCCGTCCTAACATAAGGCCCTACATATTTTGGGCTCAACTTGCCCTTCTGGCCAAAACGAAATACTCCCTTCATGAGGGATACTCTTAAAAATACCTGATCGCCCACGGCGAACTCCAGGTCACGTCTGCGCACATCTGCGTACGACTTTTGTCTATCCTGAGTTGCCTTCATGTTAGCCCGGATCTGACGAACTTCTGCCTGAACTTGTTCAAGATACTCTGGTCCTATAATGACCGTCTCACTCGACTCATCCCAGCATAATGGCGTGCGGTATGGTCTACCGTACAAGGCCTGGAAGGGAGACATCTTGATCGAAGCGTGGTAACTGTTGTTGTAACTCAACTCGATCAGATGTAACTTATCAATCCAGCTGGTCTGAAAGTCAAGTGCACAAGCACGTAGCATATCCTCAAGTGTCTGAATGGTGTGCTCACTCTGACCATCGGTCTGTGGGTGAAATGCTGTACTCAATTTCAGTTCAGTACCCAATGCCTCTCGTGTAGACTTCCAATATCTGGATAAGAATCTGGTATCTCTGTCAGATACAATCGTTTCGGTACACCATGATGTCTTACAATTTCTTTATCAAAGAATTCTGCCAATCTTGCCACTTTCCAAGTGTCCTTCATCGGAATGAATCGGGCCACCTTGGTCAGTCGGTCAACTACAACCCATATCATATTCAGACCTCCCCTTGTAGGCGGAAGCTCTACTACAAAGTCCATAGAGATATCATGGAACTTCCACTCAGGCACCGGCATTGGCTGTACCATACCACCAGGCCGTCGGTGCTCAAACTTGACCTTCTGGCAAGTGAGACACCTCAACACATAATCACTTGCATCTTTTTTCATTCCAGTCCACCAAAAATATCTTTTCATACCCTTATACATCTTTGAAGCTCCGGGGTGAATCGAAGTAGTAGAACAATGGGATTCACTCAATATGCGCTCCTTCAACTCAGCGCTACTCCTAGGTATACACAATCGGCCATTCAGCCTAATCAGGTCATCATCGTGGAGTCTGAAGCCGTACTTCTGACCCTTGAATGTGCCATCAATAAGCTTCTACCGGATCTCCAGCATATACTGATTCGTCATCTGAGCACTCCGCACCTCTTCAACCAAGCCAGTATGAGAGACTAGCGAATGGAGAGAGTGTGCTCGGCGACTCAATGCGTCAGCTACCACATTTGCCTTACCCTCTTTATATTGCAGATTAATATCGTAGTCATTCAGAAATTCAACCCACCTTCTTTGCCTCATGTTCAACTCCTTCTGAGTGAACAAGTACTTTAAGCTTTTGTGGTCAGAATAGATTGTCACACTTACCCCATACAAATAATGTCGCCATATCTTCAATGCGAAGACAATGGCACCCAATTCTAAGTCGTGTGTACGGTAGTTCTCCTCATGCTTCTTCAGCTGACGGGAGGCGTATGCTACGACCTTCCCGTGTTGCATCAATACACAACCCATACCTCTACCTGATGCGTCGCAGTAGACCTCAAAACCATCTGGACCGTCTGGTATAGTCAGGACTGGTGCAGATGTCAGAGCATCCTTGAGACTCGTGAAAGAACTCTCACAGTCGACTGTCCACTCGAATGGTGCATCCTTCTTCATTAAGGAAGTCATCGGCTTCGAGACACTGGAGAAGTCCTTCACAAACCTCCTATAATAACCTGCTAGACCGAGGAAGCTCCTGATATCAGTGACTGTCTTCGGCCTAGGCCAGGTGCGCACTGCATCTATCTTTGTCGGATCAACAGCGATCCCGGCCTCAGAAATCACATGTCCAAGAAAGGACACTTGGTTCAACCAAAATTCACATTTCGAAAACTTTGCATACAACTGATTCCTCCTCAATGTTTGTAACACATTTCTCAGGTGGCTTTCGTGCTCACCTTTTGATTTCGAATACACAAGAATATCATCGATGAAGACTACCACAAACTTGTCCAACTGATCTTGGAACAAGCGGTTCATTAAGTCCATGAACTTAGCTGGTGCATTTGACAAGCCAAACGGCATAACTGTGAACTCATAATGCCCATACCTAGTTCTGAATGCTGTCTTTTCGATATCACTATCACGGATGGCAATCTGATGGTATCCGGAACGTAGGTCTATCTTGGAGAATACTGATGCTCCCCTCAGCTGATCAAATAGATCGTCGATGCGTGGTAAAGGGTAACGGTTCTTCACCGTAACGGCATTCAGCTCTCGATAGTCAATACACAGGCGGAGGCTACCGTCCTTCTTCTTCACGAAGAGGACCGGCGCTCCCCATGGTGAAACACTAGGGTGGATAAAGCCCTTGTCGAGTAGGTCTCTGAGCTGCTCCTTGAGCTCTGTCATCTCTGCTGGAGCCATACGATAAGGTGCTTTCGCAATGGGTCCAGTGCCCGGAACTAAGTCGATCTCAAACTCGACCTCTCGTGCTGGCGGCATGCCCGGAAGTTCCTTAGGAAATACATCAGGGAACTCCGACACTACCGGCATCTGGGCTAAACTCAGGGTCTCTCTCTATGTCCTGGACATAGCAGAGGTATACATCACTCCCTCGTCGTAACTCACGATACATGGCCATGGCGGTGATGATCTGAGTCGAAGGCTCCTGGGCCTCTGGCGGTATGATATGGTAACCCCAGATGGACTCCGAAGAAGCAGTCGATGCTCGGCACACAGGATTGCCCTTGTACCGCTCCAACCAGTTCATCCCGACAATCACATCGAAACCAAGTCCGTCGAACTCTATCAAGTCGATCGGAAACTCTTCACCTCTGATTCGCACAACAGCATCTCGGTGGTAGCGGGTACACCTGATCCGCTCTTTCGATGGGAGAGTGACCAAGAAGTCTGGCATCTCTTCTCCATCTAACCCCAGCCTCTTCGCAAAAGATAGCGAAATAAATGTTTGTGAGGCTCCAGAGTCGAACAAGATCGATGCATCCACGTCATTCACTGGAAAGGTACCGGTGAGGATTGTGCCACTCTTGCCGGTGTGAGCCTCGATTTTAAACCCTATCCTATGTTGATTAAAGCTGATTAGGATCTAAACGGGTTTTAGGTCCACTTATGACCTAAGATTAATAACTATGTCATATAACAATAATTATTAAAACCTAAGCTAGCTCACTGGAACCTATTATGAGTCGCCACCTAATTTTAACCTAGATCAAATTAGGAAAGGAGAGTTCGGGTTCGGGGGCTTGATATTCGACTTAATTAGGGTTCAATTACTTTCATTACCCTTAGAAGTCGTTTTTCCTCTACTTAGTTTAATTACGGCTTATTACGAGTCGTTTTAACCTAATGCGCAAGCTTCTGTTTTTTTGTGTTTTTTAGCATTTTTTGACAGAAAAAAAAGTGAAATTAAAAGCTACCTAAACTAGGGTTTCGGAGGCAGAATTAGGTCAAATTTTGCTTACGTCCGTAGCCACGGACCGAAGGTCCGAGACCACGGACCCCAGTTAACCTAAATATGCAGAAAAGTCGAAATTAAAGGAAAACGAAAATTTGCAAAGTCCGGGGCCACGGACAGGATGTCCGTGGGCCCGGACATCATTAGAAAAACCTAAATTTTGAATTTTTAAAATCCCGCCGCCGTCCGTGGGTGTCCGTGGTCTCGGACAACGCGTCCGAGGTCCCGGACCATAGGTCCGAGGTCACGGACCACCCACGGACAGGGGTTTTCAGAAGGTTCCCGAGGGTGTTTTGAGCTCAAATTTTATGGGTGTGTAGCCTGAAAGATTTACAAGACGTTAGTGATTGAAAATTTTCAATTTGAATTCGAATTAAGCACGAAACTTAGCAAACAAGTTATCTGACAGAGGCTTAAATAAACAGCAATACAGAAGCCTAAACAGGTTGGTTTGAACCCAAACTTTGACAGAGAGTTAACAAGGTCGTGGGGAATCAGAAAAGTGGGATTGTAACCTGTTTTACCTTCGAATTCAAGATGATTCTTCACGTTGGGATTCTTCGGAGGCTCCGATGATGCCGGTTCCGGATTGAATTCGACCCGGGCTTCTGGTTGTTGATTGTTGATGATGTTCTTCACGTTTTGGAGGTGGTTTGGTTGATGTTTGATGATTGTTGATGTGTTAGGAGTTGAAAAGTGTGTTCAGGTGGTGATTTCGAGAGATTTTTGATGTGATTTTGGTGCTTGGATGTGTAAAAACGTGAGGAGAATGAGGCGGCTAGGTTTTCTGGTTGCTTAGGGTTTTGAGGTTCTTCTTTGATCATGGGATAAGGTTCCTTATATAGACCTCTTTAAAGATAGAAAAATCCGGTAAAAACCGGGATTTACCGACGTTTTAGCTCAAGGGCTTCCAAAAGGAATTTGATTATGAAATTTCACACATGGGTAAAGGATGATATTTCTGATTTTTCTAAAGTGGAATCGAATTTTTTGGATATTGGAATATTTTTAAATTCAATTTCTCGTCAGATTCAATCAGAAATTGCTAGAAAATTACTGGAAATTCGAAAAATCAAAATTCCAACGCCATTATGCTTAAAATGTCATCCTCTATCTTGGGTAAAAATTTCAAAGCATTTTGAATTGATTTGACCCTTATTTGGAGGAGAGAGAAAGCCTGTAGGGGGCTTAGGAGCCTTAAAAAATTACGAAAATGGTCCTGGAGATGACTAAGCTGTCCCTAGCACTCTGAAATGTGCCGATCGATCTGGGAACCCTCACTACTAGCCTATTAGAAGAGACTCACCTCCGGGGGGTTGAAATTTTGGGTATAACAGATTGCCCCCCGTCAACTAGACTTTGTAATGGAAATGAAAAGGCTAGTTGATGCTTGAGTGATACCCAAAATTTTGGATCTTAAAAGACCCCTCGTGCAATTGAAAACCAACAAGTTGTGTCGAGCTGTTCTAAGGCGCTGACTACCTATGAGTAAAGTGGAAGGATGTCGAGCGATTCTAAAGCGTCGGCCACCTAAAGGTAAAAAATGAAATAATGTCAGACTATTCTAAGGCGCCGACTACCTATAACGAATGAGATGATGTCAAGCTATTCTAAGGCGTTGACCACCTATAACGAATGAGATGCTGTCGAGCTATTCTAAGGCGCTGACTACCTAAGCTACAAAGCATTGTCGAGCTTTTCTAAGGCGCTGACTACCTAAAGGTAATAATGAGGTAATGTCAGACTATTCTAAGGTGCCGACTACCTATAAGGATGATACGATGTCAAGCTATTCTAAGGCGTTGACTACCTAAAATGATGATATGCTGTCGAGCTATTCTAAGGCGCTGACTACCTAAAGTGATGAAAATGATGTCAAGCTATCCTAAGGCGTTGACTGCCTAGGATGATGATATGCTGTCGAGCTATTCTAAGGCGCTGACTACCTAAAAATGAAATGATGTCAAGCTATTCTAAGGCGTTGACTACCTGAAGATGATGAAAGCTAAATAATGTGTAGATGTAGGGATGCTGATATGCTAGCGATGCTAATGATGCTAATGATATTGATGATGTTGATGATGTTGATGATGCTGATGATGCTGATGATGCTGATGATGCTCGGATGCTTCTGGGGGACCGAAACCCGTTCCAATGCTCCTGGTTGGTATACTATGGGGACTTATTGCCTCTGCCCACCAACTGGGGTGCTGGGATAACTTCTAGATTACCAAGGGGACTTATTGCCACTGCCCACTAGTTGTTTCTCCCAAGAAGTTGACATGAAGATGGGGACTTATTGCCTCTGCCCCGCCAACTTAGATCACGCTCTACCTCGCACTGAAGATGATACTAGGTCTCGTACCGGTCTCGCACTGGATGATGACGCTCGGTCTCGCTCTGAGGAAGATGATGGGTCTCGCACGGAAGATGATACTAGGTCTCGTACTGGTTGAAGATGCTGGATGATGACGCTCGGTCTCGCTCTGAAGAAGATGATGGGTCTCGCACGGAAGATGATACTAGGTCTCGTACTGGTTGAAGATGCTGGATGATGACGCTCGGTCTCGCTCTGAGGAAGATGATGGGTCTCGCACGGAAGATGATACTAGGTCTCGTACTGGTTGAAGATGCTGGGTCTCGCACTGAAAGAGGAATCTGCAGGGCCTTGCACCGATTTTGGGTCTCGAACTCAAAATAAGTTAGGAGGATAATGGTCTCGTGCAAATGGTAAAACTGATCACTGGAGTGCCAAACATGGCAATGATGATAAGATGTATGCAATCAAAATATATGAAAGATACTCGTTCAGAACAGGAATTTGTTGGGAAAGGTGCCAAACGTGGCAGTGTTTGAAGAAAATTTTGTTTACTGAAAAGGAAAGTGAAATTATCATTTCCTGACCATAGATTTCGGACTTGCAATTTATCTCCTAGGAGATGAACATGCCATCGGTGGGGTATGGTGTATGATGTAAAGGTAAGGGCTTATGTGGGCCTGTGTAGTTTGATGTGCAGGTAAGGGCTTTTGTGGGCCTGTGGTGGAATGGTGGTGGTGATGTTTGAGCTTTGGGTTCCAATTGGCGTTGTCATAGCAATTGTTGGAACCAACAATTGCCCCCAGTATTTTCCCTTAAGACAATCTGAGCTAGAGTTCATGGCAATCGATCGGAACGATCGATTGCCCCCAGTATTTCCTTTTATTAAACGTGCGAACGAGTCTCGTCCTCACAGGGTCAAGGCTTATGTTTTTACGTGGTGCTTCCTAACCTACACTCGGCGTGTTTGGTGTTTGCACTCGTTCCTCACCCACGGTCACAACTTCTAGACCATTGAATTCGATATTTGATGAATTTACGCATTCGATCTGTTACTTTCACGTGATTAGACACACAACTATCAAGTCGGAAGTCTTTAAAGCTTATAACATGGCCATAGGGTGTGATGAATGACAACAGGATCATGGAGGGATATTTGAGGTATGTGGAGCTTAAATGGGTGACCAAAGCTGCAACTTGTGTCTTCTCTCAGATTCATCTTCCTTGTCTTGAAGTCGTCTAGCTGCTTCATGTCGATGTTGTTTTCGAGCTTCTGGACTTTACACCATTTCTCTTTTTGTCATTTGGATTTCTTCGAGGCACCTCGGGATTGCCTTTTTGTTTTATCCTTTCTTGACTTTTCCTTCGGGGTTCTTGTGTTTCCCGGTTTTGAACTTTGAGAGCTGTTTTTGATGTTAGCTCATTTGATCCTGTGTCCCTCTGGGACCATTTGCGGATCGCTTCGCCATGCTGATAGCGGCATTGCTTCACTGGACTGATGAGAATGTTATCTGAGAGTCGGGCTCCTCGCTTCCTTTGGTCACCGGGTCGAACATTCATCATTGGCCGGGTTATTTTGTGGAGTTCATAATATCAAAAGGGGATATATGAAAGGCTCAGCGGGGGTGCCTAGGGTTTAACGTCAGGGTTCGCAAGCTTTTGGCTATGTGGTGTTGTACCTAGGTGCTTCGTCATTCCTGATAGTTGTGTATCCATTCTTTGTTACTTTTCACAGGTCTTAGCGTAAATTTACAAATTATCTCCTTCGGTCGGAGTTATGCCGTTTACCCTACCTTTGAATGTGGACTCACCGGAGTCGTGTAAAAATGACACGCTTGCTCACTCATGGTTTTCCCACTCAAGACACTCTCGTGAGATTTTCACTTGGAAACTCGTTCGCACATTTAGACAAAAGATAAAAGACGACGAACTTAAACTTAGATTGCCCCCAGTTTTGGTTTGGGGTTTGTGACAACAATTCGATAGATGTGGACTTTGAACCTCTTTGTGGGTTATTTGGATATTATGGGGTGAGTTGTGGTGTTTGGTTAGGCATGTTCAAATTTTTAGAAACAAGAGACAAGCCGTTCCATTGCTTAGTCAGAAAATGATTGCTTCGTGATCCTTTTCCTTAAAAAAAACTATTTTGTTTTCCTTCTTTTTTCGATGAATGAAAAATGGTTTGTACAGGAGTTGTGAAAATGGAACTATGATTTTATTTATGAATCATGAAAGGAACGTAAAGATTACAATCAGAGGTGACTGAAAACTAACTAATAAGCTACTAGGAAAATTTGAAGATGCAAGAAAACGATCTGCACACTTAGAAAAATTGGACTCCTTGCTCGAGGAGGTCTTGAATCTTGTGCTTCAATGCTCGGCAATTGTCAGCATAATGGCCAGGCAACTGATGGTAGTGGCAGAATTGATTAAGATGCCTCCCCAAGTGAGTGGTTCCTGGCCGAGGGGCCAGGGGCTGTAGCAGGTTTCTCTTCTGAAGCTCTTCAAACGCCTGACTTGGTGCTCGGCCAATGTTGGTGAACTCCCTTTGCGATGAGTCTCGGCGTGGTAAGGGTATTGTCCTAAGGTTTTGATGCGGAGATCTAGGTCGTTGAACCATATTCACTTCTGGGAAACTGCTTTGAGCGCAAGCTACTGTCTGAAGATAAGCCTTTTCTGGTCCTGGCCTAGATAATTTGGAGCCACTGCCGGAGTTTCTTGAGCACTCGAGCTCCAAGCCTTCCTTATGAATCCTTTCCTCTAGAATACCGACTTGTCCCATCAACATGTCCAAACTCGGAAAGTACATAAATTTTAGCTCATGGTTGTGTTGTTTTCGCATGTTCTCAATTATCATGCGGATTTGCTCCTGCTCGTCCATTCTGGTAGGCATGGCTGCAGCCTTTCTCCTCCAACGCTTGATGAAGTCAGACATGGACTCACCGTCTTTCTGTCGAGTTCCTGCCAGATCGATTCTGGTGACCTCGAGGTTCTTAGCATACTCGAAATGATTTAGGAAAGCCTCGCAAACCTCCTCGTAGGTCTTGGTATTCATCTTCTGAGTGAGATACCAACGCTGAGGAGTCTCGTCTAGATAGCGAGCAAAAACTTTGGCTTTTTGCATGTCGTTGAGCCCCAAGATGGACATTTCCCGGTCGAACATAGCCAAATGAATCTGTGGATCTGAGGAACCCTTGTACAAAGCGAGTGTGGGCATCTTCAGCTTTGGCGGAAGATCAACCTCGGGATACGATGTCATGGAAAGGTAATCGAGGCCAACCGGCTTGCTAGCCTTTTCCATGCGCTCGATCCTTTTCAGAGCCTTCTTGAATTCTGCGGCTAGTTGGTAGTCCGGGACGACTTGCCCTACAAATCCTTGTGCATCCTGGGCCTCAACGGAGTTAACTTCGATGTAGTCGCGCCCGTTCCCAGAGTCGGCTATCTTTCCTGAAATGTTTTCCTGATGACCAATCTCAAGGGAATTGATTTTGCTTTTCAACTCTTCGATGATGGTGACATACTTAGCCTCCATGTCATTAGTGGCGGACCTATGTTTCTGTTCCATGGCGTCCAAGGCAGCCATGTACCTTTGATCTAAGGCTGCAAACCGGGCCTCCATGCTGACTGGGTTTCCTCCTTCTGCCATACTTTGGATTCGGGTTTATCTGTTGGAAAATAACAGTGGACTGAGCTAAAATTCTGGGCCGTGAAGAAGTTCTAGGTAAAAACTTGTTTGGGCCGCAAGAAAAGCATATGAGCTGGAATGATCCCTAGATCACAAATGGGCCTAACTTTCTTTGGGTCAGAGAAGATGGTTGCTAAGCTGACAAAGATTTTACTTGCAGGATTTGTGAGCTATTTCAAGTTCTGGTGGATTTCTTTTTATGGGCCTAGAACTAATTGGATAATTCAAATTGGGCCAGAAGAGAAATCACCTAAGTCTAAGCTTTTGGGCCGAAGCCCGAACGACTCACATGTTAAACCAAACAGGGCCTCTGGGCCGCAAACAAATAGAGTTGCCAATTCGTGTTGGGCTAGGCTGATGTAGGAGAAGTTCCTATCAATCTCTAGGCGGGGTAGTGGGCCGATCATACAAGCAAACAAGGCCCACACAAATTCAACATGTCCTCACTTGACGGTTAAATCAACTTGGGAATGGATCGATCCGGAGAGGTGCTTGGGGCTTGGGCCCAGGTTACCACAAAGGAATAGGGCTTGCACGCTATTCTCTTTGGGCTTCCCCACTTTTTCACATCACTGTTAAGTGTGCGTCTACGGTCGGGTCTTTGAATGACCAAACATTGGGCTTGGTAAGGGTACTGCCAGGAAAACGCTTGGGGCTAAGACCCAGGTATTAAGGGGATGTGGTTAGACGACATCCTCCTCTTTTCCCCCGCTTATTCACATCACCTAAAAGGTGTGAGTCCCAGACAGGGGACCCTCAAACGGGTCCCGGGATGAAATCAGTTTAGGTGGACCCTCGCTCTCATATGATGCAGGGGTGCAAAAATTTAAAGTGCGCACGAAAGTAAACAACAAAGTAACAAAGCCATAAATAAACAATTTTTCAAGTTAAACCCTCTTTCTTAAAATTAAACAAGTTAAAATTAAGAATTTATCCCCAGCAGAGTCGCCAGTCTGTGAGCCTCGATTTTAAACCCTATCCTATGTTGATTAAAGCTGATTAGGATCTAAACGGGTTTTAGGTCCACTTATGACCTAAGATTAATAACTATGTCATATAACAATAATTATTAAAACCTAAGCTAGCTCACTGGAACCTATTATGAGTCGCCACCTAATTTTAACCTAGATCAAATTAGGAAAGGAGAGTTCGGGTTCGGGGGCTTGATATTCGACTTAATTAGGGTTCAATTACTTTCATTACCCTTAGAAGTCGTTTTTCCTCTACTTAGTTTAATTACGGCTTATTACGAGTCGTTTTAACCTAAGTGCGCAAGCTTCTGTTTTTTTGTGTTTTTTAGCATTTTTTGACAGAAAATAAAAGTGAAATTAAAAGCTACCTAAACTAGGGTTTCGGAGGCAGAATTAGGTCAAATTTTGCTTACGTCCGTAGCCACGGACCGAAGGTCCGAGACCACGGACCCCAGTTAACCTAAATATGCAGAAAAGTCGAAATTAAAGGAAAACGAAAATTTGCAAAGTCCGGGGCCACGGACAGGATGTCCGTGGGCCCGGACATCATTAGAAAAACCTAAATTTTGAATTTTTAAAATCCCGCCGCCGTCCGTGGGTGTCCGTGGTCTCGGACAACGCGTCCGAGGTCCCGGACCATAGGTCCGAGGTCACGGACCACCCACGGACAGGGGTTTTCAGAAGGTTCCCGAGGGTGTTTTGAGCTCAAATTTTATGGGTGTGTAGCCTGAAAGATTTACAAGACGTTAGTGATTGAAAATTTTCAATTTGAATTCGAATTAAGCACGAAACTTAGCAAACAAGTTATCTGACAGAGGCTTAAATAAACAGCAATACAGAAGCCTAAACAGGTTGGTTTGAACCCAAACTTTGACAGAGAGTTAACAAGGTCGTGGGGAATCAGAAAAGTGGGATTGTAACCTGTTTTACCTTCGAATTCAAGATGATTCTTCACGTTGGGATTCTTCGGAGGCTCCGATGATGCCGGTTCCGGATTGAATTCGACCCGGGCTTCTGGTTGTTGATTGTTGATGATGTTCTTCACGTTTTGGAGGTGGTTTGGTTGATGTTTGATGATTGTTGATGTGTTAGGAGTTGAAAAGTGTGTTCAGGTGGTGATTTCGAGAGATTTTTGATGTGATTTTGGTGCTTGGATGTGTAAAAACGTGAGGAGAATGAGGCGGCTAGGTTTTCTGGTTGCTTAGGGTTCTTGAGGTTCTTCTTTGATCATGGGATAAGGTTCCTTATATAGACCTCTTTAAAGATAGAAAAATCCGGTAAAAACCGGGATTTACCGACGTTTTAGCTCAAGGGCTTCCAAAAGGAATTTGATTATGAAATTTCACACATGGGTAAAGGATGATATTTCTGATTTTTCTAAAGTGGAATCGAATTTTTTGGATATTGGAATATTTTTAAATTCAATTTCTCGTCAGATTCAATCAGAAATTGCTAGAAAATTACTGGAAATTCGAAAAATCAAAATTCCAACGCCATTATGCTTAAAATGTCATCCTCTATCTTGGGTAAAAATTTCAAAGCATTTTGAATTGATTTGACCCTTATTTGGAGGAGAGAGAAAGCCTGTAGGGGGCTTAGGAGCCTTAAAAAATTATGAAAATGGTCCTGGAGATGACTAAGCTGTCCCTAGCACTGAAATGTGCCGATCGATCTGGGAACCTCATACTAGCCTATTAGAAGAGACTCACCTCCGGGGGGGTTGAAATTTTGGGTATAACAGCCGGCTTCTGCCTCATTGCAGACACTCAGTGTACCTCCCGTTCCGAGTGCACAGCCTAATTCATTGGCAAACTAATAAGTACTGGGTAACAACACGGTTGATATACTTCAATAACTCCACTTTATTTATTAACACCTTCTCTTACAACATTGTTGGTTTACATGGTTGATAAACTTAACACATACGTAACTTCCTCAACATATACTGGCTTAACACATTACAGAATTATACAAGGTTTTAAAATTGTCTGAAGGTCAAATTCAAACGTCCAGGTTTCAGGTGTGTGGCATTGATCACTGCCGACGGTGCGGTATTCAGTTTGATCTTCCTGATGCCATGGTATAGCATCCTTGACTGCCCACCCATAACTAGCACATCTCCTGACTTTAGTATTAACTTCCTTGCGAGATCAGCACGCTTCTGCTCGCCATACACAAACACTGCGGTATCACCAATGGACCAAGACACCACGGGAACTCCCTTACTTAGAGACTCGGGTGACTCGTCCTTATCTTGGTGTAAACCTAACCGTCCACCTTTTTGGTAGAAGTTCACAATACACAAATCTGCTTTCACATTTGGAATTGATTCCGTTTCAACTTGTTGAGCAATTCCCACGGCGTGATTAACGACCGCACGGAACTCCTCAGGTATACTTGGTACTGTTGCTCCATCTTCGGCTCGCACTTCTTGATATGACTTGGTGTAAGGGTTCCAGTCCTTACCCATGCACATCATCTTCAATTGCATTCTTGATCCGTTCGGATATTCAGGTGTGTAGAAACCTCCAGGTTTAGCTCCAAGTTCGTCGCATCGTCTGATGACATGGATTTGTGCTTCCGGTGTCAGGTATCCATTTAAAAGTATCATACCTGGCTGGATAACCTGACATTGCTCCATTGGAGAAGTCGGTGATGTTGATGGTGGTTTCTTCAGGGTTTGGTGTGGGTGGGATTGGATAACATATATTGAAGGTTCCTTTAAGTTTAGTATTATTTAATTAGGTGTCTTTCACACTATACTTTAACTCTTTACTTACATGATAATACGCTTGGACTCATTAAAACACATGCATGAAATGCGGTATGCAATCACTTATTACATTCAACAGTTTAGGCGGTACCTGGTCTAGAAGAGGGCCCTGGCGCCTCAGACCGGTCCACCACATTCAGGGCGGCCTTGCTAGGTCCCGACCCCTTCCCCTTCTGGGAATCAGTATGCCTCTGATCTGTGGGTGGCTGGTTAGCCGTCTTCGGGCCATCAATAGCTGTTGTGGCCTTACCCTTCCACTGCCCTCTGGGCTTGTTAACTCTGCTGTTGGGGTTCCGGTAACACTCGTGGTCACGGTGACCCCACTTCTCGCAGTAGCGACACTGCACCTCATTTCCCTTGCAGTCCTTGCCGGGGTGGTCTCCATTGCACCACTTACAGTAATAGTGGCGCTCCGGTCCAGAGCCCGTGCTAGCTGCTATCACAATACACCATCAATACTTGTCTCACAATTTATCAACATACACTTCAACTTATCACACAAGATTAAATAATTACCCTTAGGTGGGTAAGAGCGTAGGGGCTTCGCCGCATAAGCATATGTGAGCTTCAGTGGCTCCTCAGCTGTGGTGGTTTGGGCTTGGCCCTTGTCACCCTGGTGCTGACTCTTCTGGGGCTGGGGATAGGGTTTCTTCTTCTTCTTTCCTCCCCCGTACCCCTGCGGACTCTGGCCCTCGCTCGTGGCCTTGCGCTTGTGCGCATTCTCCTCGTCCCTCAGACGGACGATGATCTCCACCTTAGCAGCGGCATGATAGCACTCCTGAATTTGGGATGGTCAGTCATGCCCCGCAATACATACTCACAAACTCACATTAATACTCACTTGTAGACTACCCATATTCACATCACTCTTTATTTAAATTACCTGCAAGGTAGTATACTCAGCTGGCCCCATCCCATAGCGAAGACGGTGGCTGAGACCGTTATAGAAACGGTTTACCAGCACCCGGTTCGAGTATCCCAGGTCCGGTAACAGGTGGACGAGGCCGGTGAATGCAGTGTAATACTCATCAACCGACACCTTGTCCCCCTGTCTCAGACTATCCAGCTCCAGGCGCTTGGCCTCTTGAACGTGCACAGGGTAGTATTTGGCTCGCAGCAGAGCCGTGTACTCCCTCCATCCAAACTGAGGATCCGCCATCCGGTCCTCTCTCACAAGCTTCCACCAGTTCTGTGCCGAACCCTTCAGGTAGTAAGCGGCAAGACGGACCTTAGCCTCTGCAGGTACAGCCAAGGTCTCGTAGGCGGTCTCCAACTTGGAGATGTACGCCTCCAACTTACGTGGGTCGGTCTCCCCATGAAATGAAGGGGGTCTCAGGTCTGCCAATGCCTTGACCCAATTGGTCTCTCGTGGCGGTGGCGGTGGTGGTTGAACTCCGGGCATCTGCCCCTGCTGTATCGCAGCTACAAGCTGGGGTACCATCTGGGCTACAGCGGCTGCTACAGCCTCAGCCATAACCTGAGCCGTAGTGCTCTCGCCCTGGTCACCCGCATCACTAGTACCACTTCCGCGGCCTCTACCACGCGGTCTACCTGCCATCTGTATTCACATGAATAATCATTAGCAATATGCTTGCACACTTATCAGTCCAACGGTTGTAACGCTTCCCGACAGTTAGGTTTCTCCACACTTAGTTAGTGGTTAACCCTTCCATAACGTTCACTGAAGTGACTGTAGTTAGGTTTCCTAACTCGGTATATTCCTAAGCTCGGTATTCTAGTCATCAGAGCGATACTTCGCTCTGATACCACTTTTGTAACACCCCTACTACGCACATAACACTAAATGAAATCGCAACGGAATAAATAACTAAACAGTAACTAACGCTTCGGTGCTACAACGCCGTCAACCACCCACGTGGTTGACAAGGCAGAATAAATACAAGTGTACCGGTCTGATGATCAGACTCCCGAGCATAAAACTAAACCATAAATACATCATATACAATACCGAGTATTACATACATCCTCCACTGTTAAACATCACTGTAAACTGTCACAACCAAATATATACAACGCCACGGGAGCAAAGGCGCATCCCGGGCCAACATCCCAAAAGTACTCAAAAGTAAACCACATCCTAGGATCTAGAGCCACTCCGCTTCTTCGATCCTCATCCTGCAGTAAAAGAAATATGGATCCCCCGAGGGGGTCAGCAACCCTTGGCTGGTATGGTTAACGCGCAGCCCATCGGCTACCGGGATACGCGCAACTAATTGTCATGATAACATGGCATTCATTTATATACATAACATAACATAACATGTGGCATAGCAACAATAGTGCATAGCACAACGTCACATACACAGTGGATCTTCGTTCCACAATAACAAACCACAAGGGTCAAATAACACAAGAGCCTAGAGAATGATTCACCCTCATGTTAAGCTCGTTATACACACTCATTACCGTTCTGTTAGTCGAACGAGTAACTTAAGTCATAGATGGTTCGGATTTAGTGACCCGAACACACCACACAAACACATGTTCCCACTAAACCGATCATAAGTCAGAATAGGTAAGCTTTGGAGGAAGCTAGCGGGAGATCGAACGCCAAATTAAGGAGAACAATCTTAACAACATAAGAGTCGAATCTGATTCAGATATCTTCTCTTAACTTACATGCATGACCGGACAACCGGATTCCTCACTTCCCAGTTAACACTTGTTAGAAGTTCATAGTGGAACTTAACAACCAATACACAATAAGTGGTAAGTCATGTTAGTCACACCCAAGGGAAGAGAGTCACATCATAACATCACAATTATATGAACAACTGTAAACTCATTACATGTTTAGATCTTATAACGTCATAAACACACAGAAAAACATACAACACACAAGCCGGTGTAAACCGGTAGGCAACAGACTGTAAGAAAACCATACCTTGGTCCTTGCCTCGTTTGGTTTCCTCCGTAGGTCACTCCTATACATAGTTAATAACGTCGGTTAATTATTTATTTAACTTCAAACTTACTAAGTATTTAACATGATTGTATGACATGTTTTAATGTCTATCTTACCCTAGGTTACCTTCATTATACACCCTAGGGTTAACTACATTAGTCACATTCTTTTCTGTTTTTTTTTTTACAAGGTTAGGTCCGACCGACCTTACCGACCGAACTTACCCAAGTTCGGTCGATTCCAGAACACATTTCCGTCAAAATTTTCTACTCCGACCGACCTTGTAAGTTCGGTCGCATGTTCGGTCTATTCCCGAGAGTTTCTTCCCTTTGAAAATTTAGCCCGACCGAACTTGCCAAGTCCGGTCCCATGTTCGGTCGATTCCAGTAACTCAATCCGTACACAAAATACAAGCCCGACCGACCTTGCAAATCCGGTCCCCAAGGTCAGTCCATTCCAGAAGCCAATTCTCGCAGGGTAAACTGGGCTCGACCGACCTTGCAAGTTCGGTCGCAAGTTCGGTCTGGCCCAGACCCTTGTTTTCCTTTTCACATTCAACTCCAAACTTCACCCCATATATCCTAGTACACCCTAACCTCATTTAGGCACTTCAAACACACCTTAAGACATCCTTAAACACTCATAAAACTCATTTTCTAATTCCTTAAGCCTTTACTTATTTCCTTGTAAAATTCCTTAACACTTATGTTATTTTCTCCTTAGTTTTCCCAATGGTATTTCATACCTATGATTACTACTATCCAAATGATTTCTCCTCATTTTAACATCATCTCCCAAGCATCATTTATCACAACTAACTCCTTATGTCATTCTTGAAATCCTTTTTAAAGTTCACACTTTCTCCTTATTTTACCAAAGTTGCCTAAGTCTTTACCTAAGTCCAAAATGACTTTGGTACATACTAAAACCTCAAGCTCATGCCTAAGTCCTTCTCACATCTTAAATTACCTTAATGCATGTTTCTTTCACAAGGAAAACACTTAACCATTCTAAATACTCCTTAACTTATCAAACTCATTTTAAACTCCTAGAACTTCACATTTATTACCTAAATTTCGACATAGGTTCTCCCAGAACATTACTAAACCAAAACACATTGTTTTTACCAACAACCAACCAAGAACACTAAAAATCCATCAAGCACTCATTAGACACAAACTCCACTCATAAAGCACTACATCACAATATAGTGCATAATTTAAATTGCATGGCACTTAGGCCCTTAAATGACATGGCTCTTAAGCCCTTAAGATGCATAAATCATAAACACTGAATTTCCACAATATATTTGCCTTTGACCTGCAAATACACTCAACAACACATATGCCTTTTACTAAGCTCTTGAGAACACTTTACTAAGTCATTCACCATTTGCTCTTTAGGTAGTTTTAACAAGCATTATAAGCTCATTTCTCCTAAGGCATTTAAACAACATTAGGTTAGTAGATTTACCTCTTTTCCAAACAACTTCTTTCTTGTTTCCTTTAAAAACCGGTAGGGTATTTGATTCTTTAACAAGTTCTAAACAATATACAAACATTATAATGAGTATTCAAGCTATAAGCTTCACCTCATTGTAAACCCTAATTTTACATTGTTTCAAAAACATTAATGTAGTTGTTTTACCTTGCTCTTTGAAGAGAGTTTGAATATCTAACAAGAGAGGACTCCACCTAGTCCATGAAGAGTTGGAATGAAGCTAGAACAAAGTCACACAAAGAGCTCCTTCAATATGTATTTTTGGTCACAACAAAACATGAAGGAAATGAAGTTTTTATTTGAGATTCCTTACCTAGAAGCAAAGGAGAGTAACAATATGTAAAAATACAAGCTCAAGCTCCTTCAATGGTGGAACTCCATGGCACCGAAATGGTGGTCTTGGAATTTTAAGAAGATAGAAATGAAGAGCTTGATGAGAGGAAGAGATTGGTGGTGTTTGTTTTTGATTTGGACAAGTGAGCTAGGTTTTACAAGAGATCAAAGAAGAGGTTTAATGGTGGTGGTGTGGTATTACCGTGAAGAGAAGGAAGAAGAGAGGTGTGGAGCCGTGTGAATACAAGGAAAGAAATGAGAGAATGAGATAGAATTTGCTTTTGAAGATATTTATACTTTATAAAGTAAAAAGGTACTTAAGTAGTCTTATTTATTTTCTTAACAAGCTAACAAGGGTGGTGTGTCACCAACCTTAAAAACCGGCCCCCAATAGTAATGTGAGGGTATTATAGTCTTTATTTGTCAATTTAATTACTTATACAACATATGTTACAAAATAGCTTATAAAAATCACTATTCATGAAAACAAGGCACATAGAAGTGAAATTTTTGATTTCCCATTGATATAGACATCCAAATGTGATATTATATAGTACAAATATATATTTAAGAGTAATTATGGACAACTAGCCACTCAAAACTCATTTACAAGACAATTTTTCAAAAATGTGCTTTAAGACTCCTTAAAGCACATTTTGTGTTTAAACTTGTTTTCAAGCTTGGTTTTCTTTGGTAATTGGTTTAATATGTTCATTAGTGTATAAATGAGGTCTTGGTAAGTTCATTAGGTCTTAACCAAGTTTATCCCAAGCTTAGAGCACATTTTGGCCTTTATTGACCTTAAAGCACATCTTGTGTTTTCTTTTGTTTAAATTTATTTACTAATGTTTCTAAGACTCTTTTTAGTCTTAATACACCATATTTAAGTGTTTAAACAATATATTAAGGTTTGGGGTATTTCAATCGACCACTCTTAAATTCACTTGTCATAATGAAAATTATCAATATATCAAAACCCACCAACCACCCCTGGTTTGTTGGCCACACTGAAGCCATCAGTGCATGCCAGAGCCATAAGTGCAGGCCGGAGACATCGACGTAATCCAGAGATATCAACACATGCTAGGGTCATCTCAAAGTTTTTGAAGAACTTTGGAACCATCAGCTCACACAAAAAATTGACATCCACAAACAGAGAGCTTCAATTTAGTTAATGCATTTGTCAACCCCGACATATCTCATTTCATTTGTATATGGGAATCCCTTTAACGGTACCACAAAATCACTCACGTCATTCGATCAATTGTTTCACTCAAGTTTGAAATATAATCTTCATTCCACTCAGGTGGCCTTTCACTCGTAAAACTCTTTTACTATTCGATTCGCCTTTTTTGTTTCAAACCCGCTAGGCAGCTATTGCTGAAATACCCCAAACCTTAATTACCTTATTTAAAGGTGAATTAAAGTAAAAGAGAACTTAAGCAATGATTAGTCGTTAAATTATAAACACTAATGAACATAATTCGGTGGAGAATCATGTTATACACTAAGGCATTTATATGCACACAATTATATAGTCCATGGAAGTCATTAAACTTCACACTAAACAATGGACCAAAGAAGGAATAACTTTAAGGAGAAATCAACCATTAAAGTTAATGTAACATGTTATGCCATAATACATGTACAAATGAAATACCCTTAAACATCATATAATTAATTGAAGGGTTAACTAACAAACTATAGAGGCTAATGAGCCCTAAGTCATTAAGGAATGATATAACCCCTACATATATTTATATACATATATAGTCCAAAAGGATATTAAACCTTACACAAAATATTGGACTAGGTGAGAATAATTATAAGGAGGAATTGAAATATACCAAATATTAATTGTCCTAATTAATAATAAATCAATTAAATGAAACCATTTAATTAAAGGGTTAAACATTCTTAAATAAGTAAAAAAAACAATATGATATTGATTATCTTAAAGAGGTTAAAAAGAGTTTATTTAGCCATAATTGTGTACTTATATAAACATATGTATAACCTAAAATGGAAAGATCATCCCTAATCATGTGCGGTAATAAACAACAAATGAAGGTTTAAAAAGGTTTACTAAACGTTAAACATAAGGAAAATATAATGGATGAGAAGAGAGAAATTAAAGACTAGCAATCATAATGTTATATAATATACATAATGAATAATGTTCAAGGAGGTACATAGAAAATAACAGGGACATTACTAAATGGTTATAACATGTAATATATAAATTACACAAAATTATAACAATATTAATATGTTAGTGGAGATGAATTATTTAAAGATATGAGAGCACTTAAATAATTCAAATAGAGTGGAAATGGACTGATACATATTAATTTATTAAGTTGTAAACTAACATTCACATTATCTCCCTAACTATTAAAAGATGAAAAAAATTACATGGTGGCAAATATGCCACGTCCTGCTGACAATCTTCAATATCATTCCTTACAACCCCACCGCCTCAATTTCACTTTCTGCGCCTCTTTCATTCTCCACTTGGCTGCAAGCTCTTTCATTTCTTCACGGTAATTTTGCTACCTTGCAGGTGAACAAGAGAGCATACATACGCTGCTCTAATCCATTCTCTTCTTGCATCTGCTTCCTCCAAAATGGAAAATCACTACTGGAGCAGTTGCTCCACTCCTCTATTTAGTTGGTGAAGAAGGAGCTACTCCACACCTCCATTCATCTTCTTCACCCATGGTAATTTTGCAAACTTAAACTAGGGGGCAGAACATACATGCTCTGCGCCTGCAACTCCATTCTCTAAATGGTAAGTTTCAACCCAGCATCTTCGTTTTCTTAATTTTTGCAACCCAGCCTAGCATACAAGAAACATATATGCTCTTCATATTCTCGTTCTCTTCTACGGTCTGTCTGGTTAGTTAATTGGCAGAACTGCTATATCCTGCACAACAAAACATACAGATTTGCGCCAATCTCCATTCCCTTCTTATATCTACACTTTTGAAGAGGATTTTTCAACCCTTACCGACGAACCGAAGCTCCGTACAACCTTCATTTCCTTCTTGCGTCTGAACTTTGAAGGTGATTGAACACTGGAACTACTGCCTATGCACACCAGATTGGAGGATGGCATAAAACATTTCATTCAAGAACTGGTAAAATGCTCAAAGTATCTTCTTCTCTGTGTTGATTCCCTTCATTCTGTTAACGGTAATTTTACAACCCTTATTGGGAACAAAAGAGCATACATACTCTGACCGCTTTTCGATTCTCTTCTTCGGTCCACCCCTCTGATGCAATAAGCCACCGTATTGCAACATCTCACATACCAAATTAAGAAGGGATGAAAGAAAATCAATTCTGGAACAGATAGCACACACCAGTTGAGAAGAAACAGGGAGTTTGCAAGACGATAATATGCTCTAACATTTCGTGTTACGATATTAACAGTAAAAGTTCTAAATTCCTGCTATTACACCTTGTCAAACAAAATATAAGCATAATTAAATAACCTCTAAATCCTAATCAAGTCTTTTTTTTTGAACAACCTAGTAAATTATAGCAGTGTGTTGAGTATAGTCCGAATGTTGTAGATTTTGTAATTTTGAAATGGTAAATGTAAACAGAAACAATACAAGTGAATAATTCTTAAGCATCGGTCATTAGGTAAATGATTATATAGTTTAAAATGTCAACACTTCTGAACTGAGAAGATCTACACAATAATATAAATGGTTAAAATAGTTGGTGTTAACTTGGCATTAAGGAGATCTAAAAATTAATTTCTCTAGAGTCTTAATTTTTAAAGATAGTTAGCAATTTGAAGGGAAATGGTGGGTAATGGCTAATATTACTAAGTGAATAATTTTTAAAGGTGGTTAGCAATTTGAAGGGAAATGGTGGGTAATGGCTAATATTACTAAGTGAATTATTTTGAAAGGTTGTTAGCAATATAATGTGGTGAATAAGCATAATCTGACAAATAGTAGACAGGTTAAGAAAATTGTTGGATTGGGAAGAAATTTGTGGATCCTATTATTGTTTTAGATGAATTAAACATATAATGGTTATTTGAATAGATTGAAGTTTAGTTACAAGAAATACATAACTTCATTATGGATTTATAAATTTCTAAGTCAAGTGTTTAAATCATAAATAATGCAAATTATTTTATATTGTTGCAAATGGAGAAAGACCTTAATTGTGGTTTTAACAAAAAATTTGATTAATGAAAGAAATTCAAAAGAGAATAATGAAGTAATGTCTAGGGTGTTAATCAATTTTCTTCTCCTCACTATAATATTGAAACTGGTAGAAACATACTTGTTCCTTCCATTTTCTTCACGGTAACTATCCAACTAGTAACAATATACATATATATATATATATATATATATTCATACAACATTCTCTTCACGGTAGTTTAGAAACTTAAGCTGAACTCTGCCAGCTTTCTTATTCCTCACGGTAATGTTACAGATCGAACAAATATGTATATACACATATGCACATTGTCCTTTGTCACTCCTCTTCATTCTTTTCACGTCAAATAACAACTGGAAGATATCGCACACCGGATTGTTAAAAAAAATATTAAATTAAAAGGGACATATGAAACAAATCTTTGTTAATGTTTAATTATACACATACACATGTAATCACACACACACATATATATATATACACACGTGTGGCCATATTATATATAGAGACACAAATACATATAAGTATATAGTTGGTAATTAACACTAGTACAAAAAACGCCTATTTCGGCGCCCCTATTTCGGCGGTTGTAACAACAACCGTTGAAATAGGTGCCCCGAAAATTATATGTCTAAAAAAAGGCACCTATTTCGGCGGTTCCTAGCTAGGAACCGCCAGGAACCGCCGAAATAGGTGCCTTTTTTTGAAATAGAATTTTCGGGGCACCTATTTCGGCGGTTCCTAGCTAGGAACCGCCGAAATAGGTGCCTTTTTTTAGACATAAAATTTTTGGAAGCCTATTTTCCCGTTTTTTTTTCAAAAAATTCGGTCGGCGGGAAAATTTCAGCCTATTTCGGCGGTTCCTAGCCAGGAACCGCCGAAATAGGTGCCTTTTTTAAACTAAAATTTTTGGAAGCCTATTTTCCCGGGTTTTTTTTCAAAAAATTCGGACCGCGGGAAAATTTCAGCCTATTTCGGCGGTTCCTAGCTAGGAACCGCCGAAATAGGTGCCTTTTATTAGACATAAAATTTTTGGAAGCCTGTTTTCCCGTTTTTTTTTTCAAAAAATTCGGACCGCGGGAAAATTTCAGCCTATTTCGGCGGTTCCGAAAATTTTATGTCTAATAAAAGGCACCTATTTCGGCGGTTCCTAGCTAACAACCGCCAAAATAGACTTTATTTCATTATATATCGCAACTGCTCTTCATCTCTCTCCTCTCACGGTAATTTTGCAACTCTAACTGGCGAATGTACTTGCTAAAAGCTCCTCTCTGCATCTCGCTCACCAGATTGAAAACGGGGTTGAAGTAGTTCATTCTAGAACTGGTAATATACTCGAACTTATTTTTTTCTCATTGGAGAACAAGCTACATACATGCTCTGCGCCTTTCATTCTCTTTGTTTTGTCTACGCATCTCTTCATTCTCTTCTTGTGTCTACGCCTATGTAGTGACAAATCACTGAAACCGCTGCATCTCACTCACTAGATTGAAGACGGGGCTGAAGTAGTTCATTCTGGATCTGGTAATATACTCAAACTTATATTTTTCTTTTTGGAGAACAAGAAACATACATGCTTTGCGCCTATTTATTCTCTTCTTTGTGTTTGTGTCTCTTTATTCTCTTCTAGTGTCTGCGCCACTACAATCTCTTCACACTCATAGTGATTTTGCAAGGCAAACAAGAAGCTTACATGCTCTGTGCCACTGTTCATTCTCTTGTGTTTGCGCCTCTACAGAGATGCAAAACTATTGCATCTCGCTCCCGAGAAAGAAGACGATGCAGCTAATTTTTTTTAATTTTTTTAAAAAATACCTATGGCGGCGGTTGTTAGCTAGGAACCGCCGCCATAGGTGTGTTTTTTTTAAAAAACTTACCTTAAACCTTACCTTATATATGCCAACCGTTCTCTCATTAGAACTGGTTAACCCTTAGTTCGTTGTTTATTTTCGTAGGGCTTGGTTAACCCTAGCCAGCAGCAGGACACTTACCGGCAATAAACAACATTCTTAAATTGTGGGGGATGTAGGCTAGATCCCCCCACACCATCTTAGTATGCCTCCCTCCTAAAACACGTAGTCCGAGGAGGTCGAGTCTATATGTCGACTCTAGGCGACGAGTCCGAAGACAAGTCATATTTGGAAGTCGGTATCTGATAAGGATACCGACCTCCCCCAATACACATGTGCCGGTACCATTCCGGATTCCTCACTCCCCCAAGTTAAAGTTAGTAGTAGTCTCAATGCAACGTTTGTTTGTTAAACCTCTTTCGCTTATTAACAAACTATATTAGGGAGTGTTCCTAATCTCTCATCTCACACAATACTTTACTAAACACTAGTTAGTAAGTTCTCACGTAAGTTGTGTTAGTTTTCAAGCATTACACAACAATACAATCAACAAAATATTCCGGTTGCATGCTTTATCTTGTTTAGCGGGCACACAAAAAACAGATAGCACACAAGCCAAGGGACACCTCGTTAGCAAGCAGGTCACAAGAAGAACTGTACCGTTCACCGTAGGTCGTTTGGTTGCTTACTCTCCTCCGGAGTCCAAACTCTCAAGTCCTAAAACATTGATTCAGTTTTAGGCTGTTAATCACTTAACTTAATTCAACTTAATTAACTTACTTAACCCATAATGTTTCCCCACCTAACACCTCTTAAGTTTTACAACTTAATCTTACAACTTAACTTTAAACTTTTAAGTTTATACTTAACTTAATCCCTTAGGTATTTATACCTCTAATCATCAATGCCCTCTTAATGGGGTACCATCAATACCACTAAACTTTCTTAGGGTTTCTTTCTTTTTTTTATCTTAAGGGTCGACCGACCCTACCGACCGACCTTACCCAAGGTCGGTCCATTCCAGAACTTATTACCGTTTGAAAATTTTACACCGACCGGCCTTGCAAGTCCGGTCCCTAAGGTCGGTCCATTCCCGAGAGTTTTCCCCGTTGAAAATTTAAGCCCGATCGACCTTGTCAAGGTCGGTCCCAAGTTTGGTCGATTCCAGAGACCAATCCCCGTACCCAATTTTAGACATGACCGAACTTGTAAGTCCGGTCCCAAGGTCGGTCCATTCCAGGAACTCTTTCCGGTAGTGTAAACTGGGCTCGACCAACCTTGCAGGTCCGGTCCCCAAGGTCGGTCTGCTCTAGACCTTTGTTATTAAATTCCCATTTGACTCCAAACTTCTCCACAAGTTCCCCCATGTGTCCTAATACCATTTAGGCACTAAAACTCACCTTAGAACTTCCACCAAACTCTCCAAAACAATTTCCAAAGATCTTCTTAAACATTCACTCAATCCCTTTAAAACTCCAAACACTTAGCACTTATTTCCTTACATTTCCAACTTGTAACCTTACCAAAACTTCCTCAAGTCACCTTGCATATCCATGCACAAATTCCTCTCTTTTCCATTTGTTACTCATCATTCCCAAACTCTTGGACATACCTAAACATTTCTTCCCCATCCTCTTAGCACCTTAACCTTGTTCTTCTTTACCTTGACCTTTCTACACCCTTCTTAGACATCTACATCTCTTTTACTCAATTTACTCACCATTCTCATGATCTTACACTCTTATACATTCCGAGTCAATCTACAACATTCTCGTTTGTAACGCCCCTATTAACCATAATTCCAGCGGAAATAAAACTACAAGGCGATTACAGACCATCGGGTTCCAAACACCCGGCATCAAACCTCACCAATTACAACCTACAATTAACAAAGCTACGGTCTGAACTTCGAGAAAACTTAACATTAACATAACATTAATAAAATACATTCACTCTCCATAAACCTAATCCCATCCCAATCACTCATGCTCTTCGTGGCCACCTGTAAATCCATTTATACCTGCAAGATGAAACCAAGCAGCCCACCCCAGGAGGGGTGAGTCAGTTCCCTGGAATGGAACTGGTACAATTCTCCAAAAACAAACTTATAAAACATAACTCTTCAAAATAAACAGTAACTTGAAATCAAACTCTTGAAAGTAAAACGGGGAAAGGAGGCACTTCAAAACAATCAATCATAGAGAAGAGAGAACAAGATAAGATAGAGACAAAGAACTTAAAAACCAAATCAACCACTTAACAAATCACACCATATAGTTAGTGAGCATCCATTATTGATGTTAGAACCAATTCTGGTTAAGAATAGAAAGACTCAGGTAGTCACAAAGGACTAGGAATGATATGAAAACCCATAACCCGTGGTAGACAGTTTATGTCCCCACCATCTCAGAAAGCTGAATCCCATAGACAAAATATGCTCAAGAGTGTGTCCCCCCTGTTGTACCCGTCGGACAGTATACCCCCCTCACTGTTTACCACGTCCACTAAGGACAGGGGATATACAGCCCCTCTCTGTTAACTACGTCCACTAAGGACAGGGGATATACAGCCCCTCTCTGTCTACAACGTCCCTTTTGGGACAGGGGATATACAGCCCCTCAGTGTCTATCACATCCCTTTTTGGGACAGGGGATATACAGCCCCTCACTATTACCATTGAAGACGCGCGCACGTCGAAACCTCAAGAACCAGCTCATGGATGAAACGATATCCAGAGTCGAAAGAAAAATTTCCAAGATTGACCTTTTCCCAAATTCCCACTAGATCACTAACTACCCAGAGCAATACCAAAACACTCAGTCCTACAGAGTGCAGAGGCGTAAACCCTAAGCAGTCAATGTCCAATGGAACAACCAAAGAGAAGGAACCAATACCCAAGTGAGTTTCACATTCAAGGCTCAGTCAGTCACACAAGCTGAGTTAGTCATACACACAGTTTCATTTGAAATCCATTCAAGCTCAGTTAGCATTTTCCAAAACATTCCATAAAGCCCATTAGCAAAAGTATCTGAGTACGAGAAATCGTACCTGGGTAACGCTGTAGCAATTCTAGTCAACTTGCGTAAACAATCAACAGTACTCTGAAGAATATTAAAGGTAGTCTATCATCAATCACTTGTAGCCTATGTTAAGCTTAAATAAACTCCTTACTCTTATTCCAAAGTCTCAATTGTCTTTTAAGCCCTCACTTAAATGTTAGGTATAATCTTTGAGTTATCTGAGAACGTTGTATAGCCCAAGGTGGTAAGATCAAGGAATGTATTCGATTAACATTTGCTAATTGTCCACTCCTATCCACCTTATTCATACTTAACCACAATCCTCACATTCAAGACTTTTGAGACCTCTAAATCGTAAATGTGTTTATATTATATAATTAAATCTAAGAATTTCAATAATAATCTTAAGCTCAATACCTTTATTCTTAATTTAGAATAAACATTGTATTATGACCTACGATGGACTCATCTCAGAATACTATACTACTATCCCACAATGTAAAGATTATGTATTCAACCAATATCCACTAGATAACCTATTATGATTAAGTCTTTCCCTTAACTTAATTAAGATCTACATCTTGTATATTGAAATCGTAGTGTTGTAGACGCGTTTTATTATAACTTAATTGAACCACTAAACTCAATTAACATATCCTTAGTTCAGAATGACTACCTATCATAACCGTCTAATAATCTTGTCATAAGATGTTGAATTACCTCTCATATTGAAACAACTATATTATAGTTAACTTAGACTTATCGAACTCTTACATTTAGTATTCACAAGGTACATTATTAGCTTAATTATTACCTATATAATAAGGTGTTTAAATATAACCTTTTATGTATCCTTACTTACCTTTAATCTCCTAAATGTTTTATTTTTACACACATACACTCTATAGACTATGTATAATCCTTTTGTACTAAACTTCAATAAACTTAAGCCTTAAATACATTTTAAATTATTTACAAAACCTAAGGTTTCAAAGGAGTAACGTAATAAATTATTTCCCCTTATTATGTTTTAGGATAAACATTATATCTTACATAAGGTAAAAAAAATTATCTAAGAATTAAATCCCCATTCATAAGTGAAATTGCCAATTATTTAATAGGATCATCTATTCTGAAATCCTCATATTTTATATTCAAATAACATATCATTATTTCTCATTACCGTAAAGTATATCAATATAATATCTTATGTAACTTAGTTTTATCTAATAAAAGGTTCAAAGGTTTTAAGTATCAAATTCCTATTTACAAACCTTCTATAAATTCTAACTACTAAATACCTCACTCAATTGTAAACCCACATCCTAAGTATTGGTAATAAATGTTATAAATGTATTTCATATGGCTTATCTAATGCCAAGAAACTTAAGGATTATTATTTAGATAAATTTCCAAATCATAGTTTAATATAGTTTTATATCATAATCCTTTTAATGATTTTATCTTAAAACATTAAGTTATATTTCAATACCATAAATGTTAAGAAATGATTAAATCTAGACTTACTAATCCACCTCACATTTAGATGTAAAAGTATTTTATTATCGTATATATATTAAGAACATTTAGATGTAAAAGTATTACATTTATTTATTAATTATATAGTAAGTTCTATTTGTGAAAAACCTAATTATAAATATTCCTAAATTTTAACTTATTAATTTCTCAACCCAATTATAGATTTATATTGTGGTCATTGACTAAATATATACATGTATTTTAGTACTGTTTATAAAACTTAGAAATTCAAAGGTAACTCAAAACTCAATTTCATAACCATAAATTAATACCACCTCATATAATATTATTTTATTAGCAATATGTATAGGTTTAGTTTAACTTATTAATCCCTTCATATTCTATTTGCTATAAGGTATTTTATGTCTTTTATTTATTTATCTATTTATCGTATATGTATACTAGGATTTATTCAAGACATTCTTTATGTAGTTTTATTGCATTTAATTATTTATATTAACTTTTACACATATCTACATCCGAAATATGGTTTATAAAATAAAGAATTTTCCTTAGTTTCAATTAAGTATATTAACCACCATATTATATAACTAATATAAATGTAGATTAATTTAGTTCCTTGATTTAACCTAAGTTACTATTTTATTCCTTATATATATATGTATAGAAATAAATAAATATATTTTCGTTAGTTTAAATTAAAAATATTAACTCCCATATAATATAATAAATAAAACATAAAAATAATTAAATTCCTTGTTTTAACATAAGTTCCTATTTTTAAATCTACCATATATGTAAATAATTTCACTTCTCATAAAAACTAATACCCAAACATTTATAAACTTACTGTTATAAAATGTTAATTTAGTGTTCCATATTTTTCCCAACTTAAAAAGTTTATTAACAAACCATACTTTAATTTTTGGTTACATTAAAAACCATATATTATAAGTTATTCTTATGAAAAACTCATAAACACAATTTTTAAAACCTTTTACCATTGCCCAAAAATTCCCAAATTTAATATACAGTAACTATAACATTTTAGACATATTAAAAAAATTTTATTTCATAAAAATATCTTTTTAATTTATCCAAATAATTCCAGAAAACCCGTAACTTGCAAAAATCATAACTTATGCTTACAAACTCTAAAACCATAATAATTTACATCAAAATAAACTAGATTAAATAAGGAATCTATGGTTAAAATTACAAGTCAAAATACATTCGGGAACATATTTAAAATAACCCAACAAGTTAGGACTATTTATTGGAATTTTATAAACTTATAATAATTATTTAATAGCACGATCTAATCTCGGCCGTCCAATCTTTTAAAACGAGATCGGACGGCCCCTGAACTCCCAGTTCTTCATCGATTTCAAATTCCAACCCGAGTACTAAATCATCAATATCTCCTAGTCTTCAGAACGAAATCGAGTGATTCTTGTTTCTATGGATTCAAAATTGAATTTCGGTTCTACTGGTGCCAATTTCCCCAATTATAATGCGGTATCCATCGAGTTTCGAATTCAGTTCGAATGTTAGGGTTTATATCGGGTATAGACTTTGATTCTAAAACAATTCCAACGAATCCTCCTAATCTAACACGTAATTGATCAAATTGGAATATGGATTAGGTCGGAAACATGACAAGGTTTGACAAAAACGGAGCAATTGATCGGAAACTTACCGGAGTTGTGCGAATTTAGTGAAATCGAATTCGGAAAAACTGGAAAAACTCGAACTTTGAGCAGTTCACGAGGCCAACTTCGAAGATCTATAACTTGCAGCACAGATTGAGTTAGGCTATGTGTAAGGGCTCATTGAAAGAGCAAACTTAGATCTATGTATTGATAGCAAGAACTAATCCTAACTCGCATCACACAGAATGAAATTGAAGCTAGAAGTTGCGAGTTTACCTTACAGTTTCGGTTATGATTTTATGTGCTGGCAAAACCGAAACTTTAGACATCTTTCTCCTCCAATCGGTTGAGAATTAGCTTAAACCATAAACATGAAAGTTTTAGAGGAATTAGAGCTCTTCAAAACGAGCTAAAGAACATGGAATTTGGATGAGTAACGAAGAAGTTATGGCTGATCGAAGTTACCTGATTCGAAGAGAAAACTGGAATTGCAGTTTCGTTTTTTGCAGGGTGGCTACTTTGACTCGATTTTCCGGTTGATTGAGTATGAGTTAGGGTTTGTATGAGTTATAGTTGTTTAGAGGGAATGTAGGAGAAGACAACAAAGAAGACGGCATTGCAAAATATGGAGAGATGAAAGAGATATAACCGTCTAAAGTTAGGGCTAAACACAGAATTCTGTTACCGAAATTCAGGGAAACCGGAATTGTTTAAGTCCTGGCACCTGTGAGCTTGACACGTGGCAGCCATTAAAATTTTGGCTCTAAACTTCAATCTATCATAACTTTGGCTAGGATGATCTGTTTTTGACGTTCTTTTTATCGATCTTCATGGTTTTCCATAACCTATTTATTGGTATAGGTTTCATGGCCTGGTTTGACCATTCTCAAAAAGTCAACTCTAGCAAGGCTTAATAAGCTTTAAGGTTTCTAGAATTTCATATTGACTTTTATGTTTCAAAACAATGTTCCAACACTTTCTAAAATCTTTATAAAATAGTTGGAGTGTTTAGAAATTTTCCCAAGATTTATGGACCTTTAAATCTTATTATTAAATTCAGAATACTATATAATAATATATAATAATTAGGGTTAAATAGGAGAAAACCCCTAAATAAATTTCATGATTCCACATAATAATTTAATATTCATAATTCCTTATACTAATTTAATATTCATAATTCCATATAATAATTTAATACTTAATAGTATTATTAAATGTTTAATAAAAGAAATCCCCTAAATTAATTTAAATTAATTTAGGGGTATTTCAGTATATCCCCCTTAAAAGAAACTTCACCTCGAAGTTTAAAAATCAACTAGTAGGCACTCACACCGCTTCGGGTATGCTGAGACAGTGATAATTCCAATGAAATTCTATACCAATTCAATCCTTTATTTCCACTCATTCCCATAACAACATTCCAGTCGAGATTACTCAAAATCAAAACGAACCAAGATATACCAAGACATAGCATGATGAAAATCAAGAGTCACATACTGTATCATAATGTAAAAACCAAGCACATACAAACACCTCTCATTCTGCTAATAAGGCAACATGGCATAATCTGGATGAGGTGACGAAGAAAGAGTATGCCAGTATATCCCCCTTAAAAGAGCTAAGGTACGCCCTCGTACCGCTACTAACGACACATTCAAAGAATTCAACACCTTATTAACCAGCTTTGTTGTAAAGTTTATTGCACTGTTGATTTTATCTGCGATCGATATACATATATCTGTATCTCTTGATTGTTTTGTATTTGTATTTTCTTAACTGTAATAAAATTTTACCTTATGATTATTATCCATTCATTATATGTCTATTATATGTTCATTTTATCATATCAATTATATTAACAAGCTATAAATCAGGTGTAACGTATTTGAGTAGTTTAAAATAATATTTGAGATCATTTAATAATCTTCCAAAATCAACTTCAAGGGTTTGTTAGTCAACCCTATGCTAAAACTCTATAAATATTTCTGTGACTTTTCAAGTTTCAATTGTTTTTATAATTAACTATCGTATTTTATACGATTCATTCAGTGTTTACTTCATAAAATTTACATTATATATATACATAATTTCACCCAAGGCAAAATTTTAGGAAGTTCTTATAATGTAGCTTCAAAATCTGATTTCTTTATCTTAAAATTTATTTTTCAAGGTAGGGACTCTATATATAAATTTTAAGTCAAATGAATTAGTCTAGTGGAAGTTCACTCACTCTTGATAACTATTTTTCTTAGGGTTTGTTCTATGTAAGTATTATTCTGATCATTAGATCTTAGTACTCTCTTAGATAATGGTGGCTTCTAAAATTTTATACATGTATAATGTTAAACTTCCAAGTAAACATGAGAATTTCCAATCTTTAAGTAACTCTCAATTTTTCACTAGACGCTCAATACTCCAAGTATTTAAGGTTCAATAGTATTTAGTTTATTATTACTCATGTGTTTTCACCCCATAGGTAAGTATTTTTCACCAAGGATTTAACTCGGTAAACTCTTACATGTATGAATTTAGTACTGGATCTTAATATATAAGTTTTGAATTGTTCATTGTGGCTAGTAATGAAATGCCTAGCTCAAGATTTCATGATGGTAACGTCTTACCACCACTTCCCCTCAAGTTCAACACAATCCATCACCTGCGTAGAAGATTATATACGGTTAGATGACAAGGCTTGTCTAGCCCTTAAACTTCCAGAAGTGGGTGTGCACCCCCACTACTTTCAGCCTAGGAGTTCGTCGCACCAGTCACTTCCCGTAGGGTGTTAGGTTTAGGTGTTTTCTTTCTAAAGTTAGCATAGAGTTTTAGTGCGGTTTACGGGTTCGGGTGAATGCTACTAGTGTTTGTTAACTTAATAATTTCCTAGACTTAAGATTAATCCAAATATTACCTTTAGGCAACATTTGTACCAAGTAATTCTTGAGATTTATTTTTAAACCTTAAAGGAGTTGAAGTACTTTCACATAATATCAATACTAACTTAGTTATTCAAAGCTCTAATTGTATACTGTTTTCCATCAAAGTATTCTTTAAAATTCTAGGAATTTATGTACTAGCTTTTAAAGGATTGCATTTTTAGCAATGTATTCTCCATGAGTATGCTTTTGAAAAATAGCTTAATATTTGGTTTATCTCAACCAAAATCTTATCGTACTTAATATAGGATGTTCCAAACTTATATATATATATATAATTTTTCTGTAGTTTATTGTTGGAACGGTATAACTGAAATACCCCAAACCTTAATATATTGTTTAAACACCTAAATATGGTATATTAAGACTAAAAAGAGTCTTAGAAACATTAGTAAATAAATTTAAACAAAAGAAACACAAAATGTGCTTTAAAGTCAATAAGAGCCAAAATGTGCTCTAAGTTTGGGATAAACTTGGTTAAGACCTAATGAACTTACCAAGACCTCATTTATACACTAATGAACATATTAAACCAATTACCAAAGAAAACCAAGGTTGAAAACAAGTTTAAACACAAAATGTGCTTTAAGGAGTCTTAAAGCACATTTTTGAAAAAATGTCTTGTAAATGAGTTTTTAGTGGCTAGATGTCCATCATTACTCTTAAATATATATGTGTACTATATAATATCACATTTGGATGTCTATATCAATGGGAAATCAAAAATTTCACTTCTGTGTGCCTTGTTTTGTGAATAGTGATTTTAATAAGCTATTTTGTAACATATGTTTGTATAAGTAATTAAATTGACAAATAAAGACTATATTACCCCTAAATACTAATGGGGGCCGGTTTTCTTAAGTGTGGTGACTCACCACTCTCTTGTTAACATATTAAGTAAATAAGGAAAACTAATTAAACTTACTTTTACTTTATTACTACAAATATCTTCAAAAAGGTAATTCTATCTCATTCTCTCATTTCTTTCCTTGTATTCACACGGCTCCACCTCTCTTCTTCCTTCTCTTCCACGGTAATACCACACCACCTCCATTAAACCTCTTCTTTGATCTCTTGTAAAATCTAGCTCACTTGTTCAAATAAAAAACAAACACCACCAATCTCTTCCTCTCATCAAGCTCTTCATTTCTATCTTCTTAAAATTCCAAGACCACCATTTCGGTGCCATGGAGTTCCACCATTGAAGGAGCTTGAGCTTGTATTTTTACATATTGTTACTCTCCTTTTCTTCTAGGTAAGGAATCTCAAATAAAAACTCCATTTCCTTCATGTTTTGTTGTGACCGAAAATACATATTGAAGGAGCTCTTTGTGTGACCTTGTTCTAGCTTCATTCCAACTCTTCATGGACTAGGTGGAGTCCTCTCCTGTTAGATATTCAAACTCTCTTCAAAGAGCAAGGTAAAACAACTACATTAATGTTTTTGAAACAATGTAAAATTAGGGTCTACAATGAGATGAAGCTTATAGCTTGAATACTCATTATAATGTTTATATATTGTTTAGAACTTGTCAAAGAATCAAATACCCTATCGGTTTTTAAAGGAAACAGGAAAGAAGTTGTTTGGAAAAAAGGTAAATCTACTAACCTAATGTTGTTTAATGCCTTAGGAGAAATGAGCTTATAATGCTTGTTAAAACTACCTAAAGAGCAAATGGTGAATGACTTAGTAAAGTGTTCTCAAGAGCTTAGTAAAAGGCATATGTGTTGTTGATTGTATTTGCAGGTCAAAGGCAAATATATTGTGGAAATTCAGTGTTTATGATTTATGCAACTTAAGGGCCTAAGAGCCATGTCATTTAAGGGCCTAAGTGCCGTGCAATTTAAATTATGCACTATATTGTGATGTAGTGCTTTGTGAGTGGAGTTTGTGTATAATAAGTGCTTGATGGATTTTTAGTGTTCTTGGTTGTTTGTTGGTAAAAAACAATGTGGTTTGGTTTAGTAATGTTCTAGGAGAACCTATGTCGAAATTTAGGTAATAAATGAGAAGTTCTAAGAGTTAAAATGAGTTTGATAAGCTAAGAGGTGTCTAGATTGGTTAAGTGTTGTTCTTGTGAAAGAAACATGCATTAAGGTGATTTAGGATGTAACAAGGACTTAGGCATGAGCTTGAGGTTTTAGTATGTACCAAAGTCATTTTGGACTTAGGTAAAGACTTAGGCAAACTTTGGTAAAATAAGGAGGAAGTGTGAGTTTGAAAAAGGGATTTCAAGAAAGACATAAGGAGTTAGTTGTGAGAAATGATGCTTGGGAGATGATGTTAAAATGAGGAGAAAGCATTTGGGATAGTGGTTATCATAGGTATGAAATACCATTGGGAAACTAAGGAGGAAATAACATAAGTGTTAAGGAATTTTACAAGGAAATAAGTAAAGGCTTAAGGAATTAGAAAATGAGTTTCATGGATGTTGTATGTGGATATAAGGGTACCAAATGTTGTTAGGAAGCATTAAGAGGCTTTAGGAGAAGTTTGGTGAAGATTTGACAAATTTGGGTAAGTTTAGAGGACGTCCGACCCAGGGGTCCGACCCAGTTGTGGGTCGGACAGCCTCTGTTAGACGTTAGGAAATTGTTCTGGAATGGTCCGGCCCAAAAGGGTGGGTCGGACATGGGTCGGACGGTCATATTTCAAAGGAGGGAAAATGTTCTAGAATGGTCCGGCCCAAAAGTGGGTCGGACAGGGTCGGACGGCATGTTGTAAGGCGGTAAAATGTTCTATAATGGTCCGACCCAGAAGGGTGGGTCGGACATGGGTCGGACATGTCTCTGGAATGGTCCGACCCAGAAGGTTGGGTCGGAAATGGGTCGGACAAGGTAAGGTTCTTCAGACCCGAAAACCACTGGAAGGGTCCGACCCAGTTGTGGGTCGGACGGTGGGTCGGACATACCAAAACTTAAAAAAAAAACAGAAAAGAATGTGACTTATGTAGTTAACCCTAGGGTGTATAATGAAGGTAACCTAGGGTGAGTTAGACATTTAAACATGTCAAATAATCATGTTAAACACTTAGTAAATTTGGAGGTTAAGTAAGTTAATTAACCAACATTCTTGAATCATGTATAGGAGTGACCTACGGTGGAAACAAATCAAGGCAAGGACCAAGGTATGGTTTTCTTGCAGTCTGTTGCCTACCGGTTTACCGGCTTGTGTGTTGTATGTTTTTCTGTGTTTATGACGTTATAAGATCTAAACATGTAATGAGTTTACAGTTGTTCATATTATTGTGATGTTATGATGTGACTCATTTCCCTTGTGTGTCTAACATGACTTACCACTTATTGTGTACTGGTTGTTAAGTTCCACCATGAACTTCTAACAAGTGTTAACTGGGAAGTGAGGAATCCGGTTGTCCGGTCATGCATGTAAGTTAAGAGTAGATATCTGAATCAGATTCGACTCTTATGTTGTTAAGATTGTTCTCCTTAATTTGGCGTTCGATCTCCCGCTAGCTTCCTCCAAAGCTTACCTATTCTGACTTATGATCGGTTTAGTGGGAACATGTGTTTGTGTGGTGTGTTCGGGTCACTAAATCCGAACCATCTGTGACTTAAGTTACTCGTTCGACTAACAGAACGGTAATGAGTGTGTATAACGAGCTTAACATGAGGGTGAATCATTCTCTAGGCTCTTGTGTTATTTGACCCTTGTGGTTGTTATTGTGGAACGAAGATCCACTGTGTATGTGATGTTGTGCTGTGCACTATTGTTGCTATGCCACATGTTATGTTATGTTATGATATAAATGAATGCCATGTTATCATGACAATTAGTTGCGCGTATCCCGGTAGCCGATGGGCTGCGCGTTAACCATACCAGCCAAGGGTTGCTGACCCCCTCGGGGGATCCATATTTCTTATGCTGCAGGATGAGGATCGAAGAAGCGGAGTGGCTCTAGATCCTAGGAGGTGGTTTACTTTTTGTATACTTTTGGATGTTGGCCCGGGATGCGCCTGTGCTCCCGTGGCGTGATATATATTTGGTTGTGACAGTTAACAGTGGTGTGACACAGTGAAGGACTTATGTATACACTCGGTATTGTATATAATGTATTTCTGGTTAGTTTATGCTCGGGAGTCTGATCATCAGACCGGTACACTTGTATTTATTCTGCCTTGTCAACCACGTGGGTGGTTGACGGCGTTGTAGCACCGAGGCGTTAGTTGCTGTTTAGTTATTTATTTCCGCTGCGATTTCGTTAGTATCATGTGCGTAGTAGGGGTGTTACAATAACAACACATCACACTCAATAGACATTCACAAAAGAAAAGTGTGTAAAGGAATCATTCACAATTCCAAGAAGGGTTAGGAGTCGTGCCTTACTGGAGTCCTCACTTCCCAATTCTACCCCAGTTCTCCAGTTTTAAGTGCATCTATAATCTAAGTATTTCACTCGGCTTGTTTTCTCGGATTCAGAGCGTAACTACGCTCTGATACCAATTTCTGTAACGCCCCTATTAACCATAAATAATTCCAGCGGAAATAAAACTACAAGGCGATTACAAACCATCGGGTTCCAAACACCCGACATCAAACTCACCAATTACAACCTACAATTAACAAAGCTACGGTCTGAACTTCGAGAAAACTTAACATTAACATAACATTAATAAAATACATTCACTCTCCATAAACCTAATCCCATCCCAATCACTCATGCTCCTGTAAATCCATTTATTCCTGCAAGATGAAACCAAGCAGCCCACCCTAGGAGGGGTGAGTCAGTTCCCTGGAATGGAACTGGTACAATTCTCCAAAAACAAACTTATAAAACATAACTCTTTAAAATAAACAGTAACTTGAAATCAAACTCTTCAAAGTAAAACAGGGAAAGGAGGCACTTCAAAACAATCAATCATAGAGAAGAGAGAACAAGATAAGGATAGAGACAAAGAACTTAAAAACCAAATCAACCACTTAAGAAATCACACCATATAGTTAGTGAGCATCCATTATTGATGTTAGAACCAATTCTGGTTAAGAATAGAAAGACTCAGGTAGTCACAAAGGACTAGGAATGATATGAAAACCCATAACCCGTGGTAGACAGTTTATGTCCCCACCATCTCAGAAAGCTGAATCCCATAGACAAAATATACTCAAGAGTGGAATAAATTCAATTGGGAGAGATGGCCCCCACCTCCAAGTACGTTCTTTTAGGACAGGGGATATACAGCCCCTCACTGTTTACCACATCCACTAAGGACAGGGGATATACAGCCCCTCTCTGTTAACTACGTCCACTAAGGACAGGGGATATACAACCCCTCTCTGTCTACAACGTCCCTTTTGGGACAGGGGATATACAGCCCCTCAGTGTCTATCACGTCCCTTTTTGGGACAGGGGATATACAGCCCCTCACTATTACCATTGAAGACGCGCGCACGTCGAAACCTCAAGAACCAGCTCATGGATGAAACGATATCCAGAGTCGAAAGAAAAATTTCCAAGATTGACCTTTTCCCAAATTCCCACTAGATCACTAACTACCCAGAGCAATACCATAACAATCAGTCCTACAGAGTGCAGAGGCGTAAACCCTAAGCAGTCAATGTCCAATGGAACAACCAAAGAGAAGGAACCAATACCCAAGTGAGTTTCACATTCAAGGCTCAGTCAGTCACACAAGCTGAGTTAGTCATACACACAGTTTCATTTTGAAATCCATTCAAGCTCAGTTAGCATTTTCCAAAACATTCCATAAAGCCCATTAGCAAAAGTATCTAAGTACGAGAAATCGTACCTGGGTAACGCTGTAGCAATTCTAGTCAACTTGCGTAAACAATCAACAGTACTCTGAAGAATATTAAAGGTAGTCTATCATCAATCACTTGTAACCTATGTTAAGCTTAAATAAACTCCTTACTCTTATTCCAAAGTCTCAATTGTCTTTTAAGCCCTCACTTAAATGTTAGGTATAATCTTTGAGTTATCTGAGAACGTTGTATAGCCCAAGGTGGTAAGATCAAGGAATGTATTCGATTAACATTTGCTAATTGTCCACTCCTATCCACTTTATTCATACACAACCACAATCCTCACATTCAAGACTTTTGAGACCTCTAAATCATAAATGTGTTTATATTATATAATTAAATCTAAGAATTTCAATAATAATCTTAAGCTCAATACCTTTATTCTTAATTTAAAATAAACATTGTATTATGACCTACGATGGACTCATCTCAGAATACTATACTACTATCCCACAATGTAAAGATTATGTATTCAACCAATATCCACTAGATAACCCATTATGATTAAGTCTTTCCCTTAACTTAATTAAGATCTACATCTTGTATACTGAAATCGTAGTGTTGTAGACGTGTTTTATTATAACTTAATTGAACCACTAAACTCAATTAACATATCCTTAGTTCGGAATGACTACCTATCATAACCGTCTAATAATCTTGTCATAAGATATTGAATTACCTCTCATATTGAAACAACTATATTATAGTTAACTTAGACTTATCGAACTCTTACATTTAGTATTCACAAGGTACATTATTAGCTTAATTATTACCTATATAATAAGGTGTTTAAATATAACATTTTATGTATCCTTACTTACCTTTAATCTCCTAAATGTTTTATTTTTTCACACATACACTCTATAGACTATGTATAATCCTTTTGTACTAAACTTCAATAAACTTAAGCCTTAAATACATTTTAAATTATTTACAAAACCTAAGGTTTCAAAGGAGTAACATAATAAATTATTTCCCCTTATTATGTTTTAGGATAAACATTATATCTTACATAAGGTAAAAAAAAATATCTAAGAATTAAATCCCCATTCATAAGTGAAATTGCCAATTATTTAATAGGATCATCTATTCTGAAAATCCTCATATTTTATATTCAAATAACATATCATTATTTCTCATTACCGTAAAGTATATCAATATAATATCTTATGTAACTTAGTTTTATCTAATAAAAGGTTCAAAGGTTTTAAGTATCAAATTCCTATTTACAAACCTTCTATAAATTCTAACTACTAAATACCTCACTCAATTGTAAACCCACATCCTAAGTATTGGTAATAAATGTTATAAATGTATTTCATATGGCTTACCTAATGCCAAGAAACTTAAGGATTATTATTTAGATAAATTTTCAAATCATAGTTTAATATAGTTTTATATCATAATCCTTTTAATGATTTTATCTTAAAACATTAAGTTATATTTCAATACCATAAATGTTAAGAAATGATTAAATCTAGACTTACTAATCCACCTCACATTTAGATGTAAAAGTATTTTATTTATTTTATTATCGTATATATATTAAGAACATTTAGATGTAAATATTTTCATTTATTTATTAATTATATAGTAAGTTCTATTTGTGAAAAACCTAATTATAAAAATTCCTAAATTTTAACTTATTAATTTCTCAACCCAATTATAGATTTATATTGCGGTCATTGACTAAATATATACATGTATTTTAGTACAGTTTATAAAACTTAGAAATTCAAAGGTAACTCAAAACTCAATTTCATAACCATAAATTAATACCACCTCATATAATATTCTTTTATTAGCAATATGTATAGGTTTAGTTTAACTTATTAATCCCTTCATATTCTATTTGCTATAAGGTATTTTATATCTTTTATTTATTTATCTATTTATCGTATATGTATACTAGGATTTATTCAAGACATTCTTTATATAGTTTTATTGCATTTAATTATTTATATTAACTTTTACACATATCTACATCCGAAATATGGTTTATAAAATAAACAATTTTCCTTAGTTTCAATTAAGTATATTAACCACCATATTATATAACTAATATAAATGTAGATTAATTTAGTTCCTTGATTTAACCTAAGTTACTATTTTATTCCTTATATATATGTATAGAAATAACTATATATATTTTCGTTAGTTTAAATTAAAAATATTAACTCCCATATAATATAATAAATAAAACATAAAAATAATTAAATTCCTTGTTTTAACATAAGTTCCTATTTTTAAATCTACCATATAAGTATATATATACATATATGTAAATAATTTCACTTCTTATAAAAACTAATACCCAAACATTTATAAACTTACTGTTATAAAATGTTAATTTAGTGTTCCATATTTTTCCCAACTTAAAAAGTTTATTAACAAACCATACTTTAATTTTTGGTTACATTAAAAACCATATATTATAAGTTATTCTTATGAAAAACTCATAAACACAATTTTTAAAACCTTTTACCATTGCCCAAAAATTCCCAAATTTAATATACAGTAACTATAACATTTTAGACATATTATAAAAATTTTATTTCATAAAAATATCTTTTTAATTTATCCAAATAATTCCATAAAACCCGTAACTTGCAAAAATCATAACTTATGTTTAAAAACTCCAAAACCATAATAATTTACATCAAAATAAACTAGATTAAATAAGGAATCTATGGTTACAATTTCAAGTCAAAATACATTCGGGAAGATATTTAAATTAACCCAACAAGTTAGGACTATTTACTGGAATTTTATAAACTTATAATAATTATTTAATAGCACGATCTAATCTCGGCCGTCCAATCTTTTAAAACGATATCGGACGGCCCCTGAACTCCCAGTTCTTCATCGATGTCGAATTCCAACCCGAGTACTAAATCATCAATATCTCCTAATCTACAGAACGAAATCGAGTGATTCTTGTTTCTATGGATTTGAAATTGAATTTCGGTTCTATTGGTGCCAATTTCCCCAATTATAATGCGGTATCCATCGAGTTTCAAATTCAGTTCGAATGTTAGGGTTTATATCGGGTATAGACTTTGATTCGAAAACAATTCCAATGAATCCTCCTAATCTAACACGTAATTGATCAAATTGGAACATGGATTAGGTCGGAAACATGACAAGGTTTGACAAAAACGGAGCAATTGATCGGAAACTTACCGGAGTTGTGCGAATTTAGTGAAATCGAATTCTGAAAAACTGGAAAAACTCGAACTCTGAGCAGTTCACGAGGCCAACTTCGATGATCTATAACTTGCAGCACAAATTGAGTTAGGCTATGTGTAAGGGCTCATTGGAAAGAGCAAACTTAGATCTACGTATTGATAGCAAGAACTAATCCTAACTCGCATCACACAGAAAGAAATTGAAGCTAGAAGTTGCGAGTTTACCTTACAGTTTCGGTTATGATTTTATGTGCTGGCAAAACCGAAACTATAGACATCTTTCCCCTCCAATCGGTTGAGAATTAGCTTAAACCATAAACATGAAAGTTTTATAGGAATTAGAGCTCTTCAAAACGAGCTAAGGAACATGGAATTTGGATGAGTAACGAAGAAGTTATGGCTGATCGAAGTTACCTGATTCGAAGAGAAAACTGGAATTGCAGTTTCGTTTTTTGCAGGGTGGCTACTTTGACTCGATTTTCCGGTTGATTCTGTAACACCCCATCCAACATTAACACACTTACAATAAACTGCAGCGGAAAAACAACCTCATCACATTACTTAACTCGTTGGTGTTACACGCCGTTAGCCACCCACGTGGCTAACAAGGCTAATACATACACATTGTACCGGTCTGATGGGCTAAATTCCCGAGCGACTACACATTACTATCCCTTTCCATTAACACAACAACAACATACACCTTCCCACCATACGAGTATTTATTACATGCCGATAACAATTTCGGTCTTACTACACCTACTGTATATATACAACATAAACGCTTACCCATGTACAACTGACTACCCCGTCCGCTACTCCGCACGCTTCCAGCCCTTGTACCTGAAATAGGAAAAAGAGGGAAACAGGGTTCCCCCAAGGGGCTCAGCACCTTTGCTGGTATGTTAATCCGCGCCCACATGCGCTGGGACCACGCACACTAAGATTGTCCGCTTTAGCTTCGGTTGATTATTTTTAAATCATGCATGCACTGTAAACATACAACACATAATCATTTCGCCTCACGGGCTCACAAACGGATAATATATCCTTACTTAATAAGTCACTCATGGTATCATTATCCCTAGAGTTTTCCTCCTCTAATGGAGCTACTTCCTCTAGACGACACTTACCCTTAACGGTTATCTCTAAACGCCTCTTTCTCAAACTGGGATTCATATCCTGATCCGCATACTCCACATTATACAACATATAACATACACTACATAACACCATAACTACACTTTGCACTTTCCACGTGCACAACAAACACACGCAATAGATATTGCATCACAACAAAATCATAACATAACGGGAATGGTTCTCTTAGGAACCGACCCAAACATAGTTATTCACTGGTGAGCCTAGAGAATGGTGTCACTCTCATGGTAAGCTCGTTATACAATACCAACACTCATTACCGTCCCTATAGTCTGACGAGTAACTTAAGTTAAGATGGTTCGGTTTGGAGGCCCGAACATCAACCACACACATGTTCCCCCTAAACCGATCATAATCATCTAGTAAGCTTTGGAGTGAGCTATGGGAGATCATAACCCTGAGGGAAACAACCATAACAAAGAAGGGTAAGGCTAGAATATACCCTCTCCCAAACAACGCACGACCGGCCCCAAACCGGATTCCTCACTACTGTTAGTACATACTTACTTTTAGATATTAGTTAGAACCCCACTATGGAGTCTATCATAACTACACTCATCAGTATTAAACTGGGTTAAACATACAAGGGAGATCCCTACATTCACAACACAACTCACATAATCAACTCACGCATAGCCGTGGAACGCCCCATGGTTCGGGTCGTTTAATCCGAATACCAACTCTCATGTGATCCTAGACTCAGTTAACTAAGGTTAACACTGCCGAGTTAAATGGTATCGGAGTTGAACACGCCACATATATGAATTACTGTAAACTCATTACATGTTTTACTTACAACGTGGCAAACATACAGAAAAAACACATTGGCATACAAGCCGGTGTAGTCCGGTAGGACACAGGTTGCAAGAAACCATACCTGTCACCGGAGTCCACTTTACCACGTCCACTTATGTTCCTCGAGCAATTCTCGAACAACTGACAACATTACATGTACTTTTATTAACATTGGGGTACATGTTTTGTTTAAAGTTTAATGCTTATAACTTTCCCCGTTAACTTGGTTAAATAACTTACATTTTTAACATGTTTCACTCTTTCATTTTACTTCAACTTTTCACCCACCAAATTGTGACTATAACTCACCTAACATGTCCTACACAACCTTATAACATCATTATCCATCAATCCCCATCATTAGTGTAACACCCCTACAACTACCGAAATCGCAGCGGAAATAACCAACCAAACATAACTAACGCTTTTGGTGTTACAACGCCGTTAACCACCCACGTGGTTAACTAGGCAGAATAAATACAGTTATCTCGGTCTGATGATCAGACTCCCGAGCATAGAATCTAACATCCATATATAAACATAACCAACCATACCGAGTATTTAATTTACAACACATCTCCAAACCATAATCATCCAACACTGTATAACAATGGTATCAAAATGTAACGCCTCGGGAGCACAGGCGCATCCCGGGCTCAACAACCTACTTATCCAAAAGTATTTCAACAACCTAGGACCTAGAGCCACTCTGCCCTTCGATCCTCATCCTGCAATAAAATATGGAGCCCCCGAGGGGGTCAGCACCTTTGCTGGTATGGCTAACGCGCAGCCCATCAACTACCGGGATACGCGCAACCAATTGTCATAATAACATGGCATTCATTTAAAACATCCAACATATATACCATAGCATAACAAGGTAATTTGCATAGCACAACAACAATACATCACCACAAGAACGGTTCACATTAAGATCCTTCCACCATAGTTAGTACATACCATGAGCATAGAGATTGTTGCCAAACTCATACCAAGCTCGTTAATTACCTCATCACCATCCTGTTATTTGAACGGTTAACTTAAACCCAAGGTGTGTCGGATATAGTGATCCCAAGCACACCGAAACAACTTAGTATGCCCCTGTGGCCCGACGTGAGTCAGTAAACTAGCTTTGGATAAGCTAAGGGAAGGTTGAAACCAAATTGGAATACCACCTATACATACACCAAGAGAGCCGAACCGGATATGATAACGACTCCCGTCCATCACACGCGTGGCCGGAACATACCGGACTCCTCACTCCCCCCGATTAGCACTTGTTAGTGATCACACAATATTTTGTTGAGTCACATACAAGCAAATGTTTAGGTCTTGTTAGACAACCAAGGGAAAGGAGTCACAACATTTCAACATCTTAATGTATAACAACTGTAAACTCTTTTCATGCCTTAATCTTATAAGGTCGTAACACACAGGAAAACAAACAACACCCAAGCCGGTGTAAACCGGTAGGCAACAGACTGCAAGAAAACCATACCTTGGTCCTTGCCTCGACTGGTTTCCACCTTGAGAGATTCCTAAACACATTTAGTAACGTCGGTTAATTAACGCACTAGTCCACTGTCACATTAGCTACTTCACATTCCTAGTTATCACATTTCCACATTTTGTTTTAACTTCCCATCTTTTAAAATGTCATTATAACATTCCTAACATGTCTTATGTAACCTTATAATGTCATTCCTAACTTATCCCCATCATTAGATATCATTTAAATACCTAAAAACCAAATTTTATAGTGGTCCGGGACTTGGTCCCTAGCTTAGGTCCCGGACCATATGCTAACTCAGCTCTCGGGGGTAATTCAGGGGGTGGTCCGGGTCCTTGTACAAGACCCAAGTCCCGGACCACATTGCTATGTGACCCTCGGCCTATTTTACACCCCTGGTCCGGGACTTTAACCAGCACCTAGGTCCCGGACCAAACCTACAGAATTGATAAAATGTCACTTTTCAAATGTTGTTACCTTAGTTCTCCACCTCCATTAATTGTATAACTTTACCAAGTGTTCCTAGGTATATTCTAATGTCCAGATATCATCTTAAACACACCTAAATCCATGTTTCACTTGTTACTCATTTTTTTCTTATAAATTCACTAGCACTTACAACACTTTACATTAGGTTTCTAAATGATGTTTCTTACCTAAGAAAACTACTATCCCAAAATGCTTTCTCCTCATCCTAACATCATCTCTTAAGCACCATTCCTTACCAACCTAAACCCTAGTTGATGTCTAAGTCCTTCTTGTCTACCTAGAACACCTTAAGACATTATTTCTTCCCTTAATACACACTTAGTCATTTTTCTAACACTTCTAATTCCTCAAGCCTTACATCAACACCTAGAACTCCTTGGGTATTTCCTAAATTTTGACATGGTTTCTCCTAGAACATTACTAAACCAAAACACATCGTTTTCTCCTTTAAACACACAAGAACATCTAAAATCACCAAGAACATCTCATACACAACTTCACCAAATTTACACTACATTACAATATAGTGCATAATTTAAATTGCATGGCACTTAGGCCCTTAAAGTGCTTAAACCATAAACACTGAATTTCCACAATATATATGCCTTTAACCTGCAAAAACACTCAACACACACATATTCCCTTTACTAGTCTCTTGAGAACTCTTTACTAAGTCATTCACCATTTGCTCTTTAGGTAGTTTAAATAAGCATTTATAAGCTCATTTCTCCTAAGGCATTAAACAACATTTAAATTAGTAGATTTACCTCTTTTTCCAAAACACTTCCTTCTTGATTCCTTAAAAACCGTATGGTATTTTGATTCCTTGTCAAGTTCTAGACAATATACAAACATCATAATGAGAAATCAAGCTATAGGCTTCATCTCATTGTAAACCCTAATTTGACATTGTTTCAAAACATTAATGTAGTTGTTTTACCTTGATCTTTGAAGAGAGTTTGAATATATAACAAGAGAGGACTCCACCTAGTCCATGAAGAGTTGAAATGAAGCTAGAACAAAGTCACACAAAGAGCTATATCAATGTGTATTTTCGGACATGACAAAAACAAGGAGGAAACTTGATTTTGTTTGAGATTCCTTACCTAGAAGCAAAGGAGATCAACAATATGTCAAAATACAAGCTCAAGCTCCTTCAATGGTGGAACACCTTGGCACCGAAATGGAGCTCTTGGAGTTTTGAGAAGATAGGAATGAAGAGCTTGATGAGAGGAAGAGATTGGTGGTCTTTGTTTTTGATTTGGACAAATGAGCAAGATTTAACAAGTGGTCAAAGTGGGAGTTTCCATGGTGATAGTGGTATTACCGTGAGAGAACAAGGAAGAAGGAAGAAGAGAGGTGTTTGCAAACCGTGGGAATGAAGGAAAGAAATGAGAATGAGATAGAATTTGCTTTTAAGAGATATTTGTAGTAATAAAGTAAAAAGTAGTTTATTTACTTATCTTTACTTACTTAATACATTAATAAGAGAGTGGTGAGTCACCACACTTAAGGAAAACCGGCCCCCTATTAATATGAGGGTATTATAGTCTTCATTTGTCAATTTAATTACTTATACAACATATGTTACAAAATAGATTATAAAAATCACTATTCACCTAAACAAGGCACTTAGAAGTGAAATTTTTGATTTCCCATTAATATAGCCACCCAAATGTGATACTATATAGTACACATATATATTTAAGAGTAATGATGGACATTTAGCCACTCAAAACTCATTTACAAGACAATTTTTCAAAAACGTGCTTTAAGACTTCTTAAAGCACATTTTGTATTTTAACTTGTTTCCAAGCTTGGTTTTCTTTGGTAATTGGTTTAATATGTTCCTTAGTACATAAATGAGGCCTTGGTAAGCTCATTAGGTCTTACTCAAGTTTATCCCAAGCTTAGAGCACATTTTAGCTCTTATTGACTTTAAAGCACATTTTGTGTTTGCTTTTGTTTAAATTGTTTACTAATGTTTCTAAGACTCTTTTTTAGTCTTAATAAATCATGTTTTAATGTTTAACCAACACACCAAGGTTTGGGGTATTTCAATCTACCCCCCTTAAAAGAACTTTGTCCCCAAAGTTCATACTTCCCACATATCTTACTATTAGAACACGGGAAACATCTTATAGCACCACACTTCCAAAACATCATTACCAACATTACCATCATACTTACACCACAACGGACTCAAGGTCCAACCACATAACCATCATACTTTCCAAACCACACAATACCATTCAGACACAACGGTCTGTAACATAACATGAACATAGACAATGTATACATATACATGTCGTATACAACCATAACCGAAACGGCTCTACCCCCCTTAAAAGGGGTACGCCCCGTACCCTATACATATAAACACTAAGAAGCAAACAATGACGGGTGCTTCGCCTTCATCTTTTCTTCCAGCTCCCAAGTGGCCTCCTCAACGTCCTGGTTAGACCAGAGGACCTTCACCAGTCTCACGGACTTATGGCGAGTGTCTCGAGTCTTAGTATCCAGAATCCGTACCGGAGTCTCCACTGATCGCATGGTTGGCTCTAAGGTTAGCCTTTCCGGCTGAAGCACATGAGACGGATGAGACATATACTTCTTCAACTGGGACACATGAAATACATCATGTACCTTGCCCAGCTCGGCGGGTAAATCAAGTCTATAAGCTACCGGGCCGATCCGCTCCGTCACAACATAAGGACCTACATACTTCGGGCTCAACTTGCCCTTCTGGCCAAAACGAAATACTCCCTTCATGGGGGATACTCTCAATATGCGCTCCTTCAGCTCAGCGCTACCCCTGGGTATACACAATCTGCCATTTAGCCTAATCAGGTCATCATCGTGGAGTCTGAAGTCGTACTTCTGACCCTCGAATGTGCCATCAATAAGCTTCTGTCTAATCTCCATCATGTACTGATCCGTCATCTGAGCACTCCGCACCTCTTCAACCAAGCCAGTATGAGAGACTAGCGAATGGAGAGAGTGTGCTCGGCGACTCAATGCGTCAGCTACCACATTTGCCTTACCCTCCTTGTACTGTAAATCGATGTCATAATCATTCAAGAATTCAACCCACCTTCTCTGCCTCATGTTCAACTCTTTCTGAGTGAATAAGTATTTCAAGCTCTTGTGGTCAGAGTAAATCGTCACACTTACCCCATATAAATGATGTCGCCATATCTTCAGTGCGAAGACAATGGCCCCCAATTCTAAGTCGTGGGTAGGGTAGTTCTCCTCATGCTTCTTCAGCTGTCGGGAGGCGTAAGCTACGACCTTCCCGTGTTGCATCAACACACAACCCATACCTCTGCCTGATGCGTCGCAATAGACCTCGAAACCATCTGGACCGTCTGGTAATGTCAGAACCGGTGCAGATGTCAGAGCATCCTTGAGACTCGTGAAAGCTCTCTCACAGTCGACTGTCCACTCGAAGGGTGCATCCTTTTTCATCAAGGAAGTCATCGGCTTCGAGACACTGGAGAAGTCCTTCACAAATCTCCTATAGTAACCTGCCAGACCGAGGAAGCTCCTGATGTCGGTAACAGTCTTCGGCCTAGGCCAGGTGCGCACTGCATCTATCTTTGCCGGATCAACAGCGATCCCGGCCTCAGATATCACATGTCCAAGGAATGATACTTGGTTCAACCAAAACTCACACTTAGAAAATTTAGCATACAGCTGGTTCTTTCTCAATGTCTGCAATACATCTCTCAGGTGGCTTTCATGCTCACCTCTCGATTTCGAATACACAAGTATGTCATCGATGAAGACTACCACTGATTTGTCCAACTGATCTTGGAACAAACGGTTCATTAAGTCCATGAACTTTGCTGGTGCATTTGATAAGCCAAACGGCATAACGGTGAACTCATAGTGCCCATACCTAGTTCTGAAGGCTGTCTTTTCTATATCACTGTCACGGATGGCAATCTGGTGGTATCCGGAACGTAAGTCTATCTTGGAGAATACTGATGCTCCCCTCAGCTGATCAAATAGATCGTCGATGCGTGGTAAGGGGTAACGGTTCTTCACCGTAACAGCATTCAGCTCTCGATAATCAATACATAGGCGGAGGCTACCGTCCTTCTTCTTCACGAAGAGGACCGGCGCTCCCCATGGTGACACACTAGGGCGGATAAAGCCCTTGTCGAGTAGGTCTCTCAGCTGCTCCTTGAGCTCTGTCATCTCTGCTGGAGCCATACGGTAAGGTGCTTTCGCAATGGGTCCGGTGCCCGGAACTAGATCAATCTCAAACTCAACCTCTCGTGCTGGCGGCATGCCCGGCAGTTCCTTAGGAAATACATCAGGAAACTCCGACACTACCGGCACATCTGAGCTAAACTCAGGGTCTCTCTCTATGTCCTGGACATAGCAGAGATATACATCATTTCCCCGTCGCAACTCACGATACATGGCCATGGCGGTGATGATCTGTGTCGAAGGCTCTCTGGGCCTCTGGCGGTAAGATATAGTAACCCCAGATGGACTCCTAAGAAGCAGTCGATGCTCGGCACATAGGATTCTACCCTTGTACCGCTCCAACCAGTTCATCCCGACAATCACATCAAAACCCAATCCGTCGAACTCTATCAAGTCGATCGGAAGCTCCTCATCCATGATTCAAACAACAGCATCTCGGTAGTAGCGGGTACACCTGATCCGCTCTTTCGACGGGAGAGTGACCACGAAGTCTGGCATCTCTTCACCGTCTAACCCCAGCCTCTTCGCAAATGATAGCGAAATGAATGTGTGTGAGGCTCCAGAGTCGAACAAGATCGATGCATCCACGCCATTCACTGGAAAGGTACCGGTGAGGATTGTGCCGCTCTTGCCGGCTTCTGCCTTATTGCAGACACTCAGTATACCTCCCGTTCCGAGTGCACAGCCTAATTCATTGGCAAACTAATAAGTATTGGGTAACAACACGGTTGATATGATTCAAACAACTCCACTTTATTCATTAACACACTCTTTTTACAACATTCATTGGCTTATACTGTCGCCATGATTCACACTTACAACATCCTTAATACATACTGTTTATCACATAATTATACAAGGCTTAAAACTGTCTGAAGGTCAAATTCAGACGTCCAGGTTTCATGTGTGTGGCATTGATCACTGCCGACGGTGCGGTATTCAGTTTGATCTTTCTGATGCCATGGTATAGCATCCTTGATTATCCACCCATGATTAGTACATCTCCCGATTTCAGCAGTAGCTTCTTTGTGAGATCAGCACGCTTCTGCTCGCCATACACAAACACTGCGGTATCACCAATGGACCAAGACACCACGGGTACTCCCTTACTTAGAGACTCGGGTGACTCGTCCTTGTCTTGGTGTATACCTAACCGTCCACCTTTCTGGTAGAAGTTCACAATGCATAGATCTGCTTTCACACTTGGAATTGATTCCGTTTCAACTTGCTGAGCAATTCCCACGGCGTGGTTAACGACCGCGTGGAACTCCTCTGGTATGCTTGCTACTGTTGCTCCATCTTCAGCTCGTACTTCTTGATATGACTTGGTGTAAGGGTTCCAGTCCTTACCCATGCACATCATCTTCAATTGCATCCTTGCTCCGTTCGGGTATTCGGGTGTGTAGAACCCTCCTGGTTTTGCTCCGAGTTCGTCGCATCGTCTGATGATATGGATTTGTGCTTCCGGTGTCAGGTATCCATTTAAAAGTATCATACCTGGCTGGATAACCTGACATTGCTCCAATGGAAAGTCGGTGATGTTGATGGCGGTTTCTTCAGGGTTTGGTGTGGGCGGGATTGGATAGCAGATATTGAAGGTTCCTAAGTTTCAAATTGCCTAAGTTTAGGTGTTTTCCACATTATATTCTAACTCTTTACTTATGTGTTTATACCCTTAGACTTGCTAACACTCATGCATGAAATGCGGTAAGCAATCACTTTTTTATTTAACAGTTTAGGCGGTACCTGGTCTCGAAGAGGATCCTGGTGCCTCAGACCGGTCCACCACATTCAGGGTGGCCTTGCCGGACCCCGTAGCCTTCCCCTTCTGGAATTCAGTGTACTTCTTGTCAGAAGTTTGCTGGGTGATCGCCCTCGGGGTGTCAGTGGTCGCGGTAGTCTTACCCTTCCACTGCCCCTTTGGCTTGTAGTCCCTACCATTGGGGTTCTGCCAGCACTCAAACTCACGGTGCCCCATCTTCTGGCAGTAATGACACTTCACGTCATTCCCCTTGCAGTCTTTGCCGGGGTGGTCTCCATTGCACCACTTACAGTAAAAGTGGCGCTCCGGTCCAGAACCCGCGCTAGCTGCTACAACAACACACAATCAATACTCACTTTCCATCTTAACAACACACACCTCAACTAGATACACATGGTTAAGTAATTACCCTTAGGCGGGTAGGAGCGTAGAGGCTTCACCGCATACGCATACGTGAGCTGCAGAGGCTCCTCAGCAGTGGTGGTCTGGGTCTGGCCCTTGCCACCCTGTTGCTGTCCTTTCTGGGACTGGGGGTATGATTTCTTCTTCTTCCCTCCCCACTGCCCTTGCGTGCCTTGGCCCTCGTTCTGAGCCTTGCGCTTGAGCGCACTCTCCTCGTCCCTCAGACGGACGGTGATCTCCACAATAGCAGCGGCATGATAGCACTCCTGCAAGGTGGTATATCCAGTAGGCCCCATGCCGTAGCGTAGGCGATAGTTCAGTCCGTTGTAGAAACGGTTCACAAGGATCCGGTCTGAGTAACCCAGATCCGGTAGCAGGTGGATAAGTCCGATGAAGGCTGAGTAGTACTCATCTACCGTCATCTTATCCCCTTGCCTCAGGTTGTCCAACTCCAGGCGCTTGGCCTCTTGCACATGTATAGGGTAGTATTTGGCTCGCAGCAGAGCCGTGTACTCCCTCCACTGGAACGTCGGATCAGCAACTCTACCCTCGCGCACAAGCTTCCACCAGTTTTGTGCCGAGCCCTTTAAGTAGTACGCAGCAAGTCGTACCTTGACCTGCTCAGGTGGTGCTAGGGTTTCGAAGGCGGTCTCCATCTCGGAGATGTATGCCTCGAGCTTACGGGGATCCGTCTCCCCACTGAATGAGGGCGGCCTCAGATCAGCCAACGCCTTGACCCAATTGGTCTCTCGTGGCGGTGGTGGTGGTGGCTGAACTCCAGGCTGTCGCCCTTGCTGTATAGCAGCAACTAAGTCGGGTACCAGCTGAGCTACGGCGGCTGCAACTGCCTCAGCCATGGTCTGTGCCGTAGTATCATCACCCTGGTCACCCATACCTCCAGTACCGCGCCCGCGGCCTCTCCCTCGTGGTCTACCTGCCATCTGATTTCATATGAACATCTCATTAGCATTATGCTTGCACACTTATCGGTCCAATTTCGGACATGACAAAAACAAGGAGGAAACTTGATTTTGTTTGAGATTCCTTACCTAGAAGCAAAGGAGATCAACAATATGTCAAAATACAAGCTCAAGCTCCTTCAATGGTGGAACACCTTGGCACCGAAATGGAGCTCTTGGAGTTTTGAGAAGATAGGAATGAAGAGCTTGATGAGAGGAAGAGATTGGTGGTCTTTGTTTTTGATTTGGACAAATGAGCAAGATTTAACAAGTGGTCAAAGTGGGAGTTTCCATGGTGATAGTGGTATTACCGTGAGAGAAGAAGGAAGAAGGAAGAAGAGAGGTGTTTGCAAACCGTGGGAATGAAGGAAAGAAATGAGAATGAGATAGAATTTGCTTTTAAGAGATTTGTAGTAATAAAGTAAAAAGTAGTTTATTTACTTATCTTTACTTACTTAATACATTAATAAGAGAGTGGTGAGTCACCACACTTAAGGAAAACCGGCCCCCTTATTAATATGAGGGTATTATAGTCTTCATTTGTCAATTTAATTACTTATACAACATATGTTACAAAATAGATTATAAAAATCACTATTCACCTAAACAAGGCACTTAGAAGTGAAATTTTTGATTTCCCATTAATATAGCCACCCAAATGTGATACTATATAGTACATATATATTTAAGAGTAATGATGGACATTTAGCCACTCAAAACTCATTTACAAGACAATTTTTCAAAAACGTGCTTTAAGACTTCTTAAAGCACATTTTGTATTTTAACTTGTTTCCAAGCTTGGTTTTCTTTGGTAATTGGTTTAATATGTTCCTTAGTACATAAATGAGGCCTTGGTAAGCTCATTAGGTCTTACTCAAGTTTATCCCAAGCTTAGAGCACATTTTATCTCTTATTGACTTTAAAGCACATTTTGTGTTTGCTTTTGTTTAAATTGTTTACTAATGTTTCTAAGACTCTTTTTTAGTCTTAATAAATCATGTTTTAATGTTTAACCAACACACCAAGGTTTGGGGTATTTCAATCTACCCCCCTTAAAAGAACTTTGTCCCCAAAGTTCATACTTCCCACATATCTTACTATTAGAACACGGGAAACATCTTATAGCACCACACTTCCAAAACATCATTACCAACATTACCATCATACTTACACCACAACGGACTCAAGGTCCAACCACATAACCATCATACTTTCCAAACCACACAATACCATTCAGACACAACGGTCTGTAACATAACATGAACATAGACAATGTATACATATACATGTCGTATACAACCATAACCGAAACGGCTTAGTTATGTTTGGTTGGTTATTTCCGCTGCGATTTCGGTAGTTGATAGGGGCGTTGTAGGGGTGTTACAACGCCGTTAACCACCCACGTGGTTAACTAGGCAGAATAAATACAGTGTATCGGTCTGATGATCAACTCGAGCATAGAATTAACATCCATATAAAAACATAACCAACCATACCGAGTATTAATTTAAACACATCTCCAAACATAATCATCCAACACTGTATAACAATGGTATCAAAATGTAACGCCTCGGGAGCACAGGCGCATCCCGGGCTCAACAACCTACTTATCCAAAAGTATTTCAACAACCTAGGACCTAGAGCCACTCGCTCTTCGATCCTCATCCTGCAATAAAATATGGAGCCCCCGAGGGGTCAGCACCTTTGCTGGTATGGCTAACGCGCAGCCCATCAACTACGGGATACGCGCAACCAATTGTCATAATAACATGGCATTCATTAAAAATCCAAATATATATACCATAGCATAACAAGGTAATTTGCATAGCACAACAACAATACATATCACCACAAGAACGGTTCACATTAAGATCCTTCCACCATAGTTAGTACATACCATGAGCATAGAGATTGTTGCCAAACTCATACCAAGCTCGTTAATTACCTCATCACATCCTGTTATTTGAACGGTTAACTTAAACCCAAGGTGTGTCGGATATAGTGATCCCAAGCAACCGAAACAACTTAGTATGCCCCTGTGGCCCGACGTGAGTCAGTAAACTAGCTTTGGATAAGCTAAGGGAAGGTTGAAACCAAATTGGAATACCACCTATACATACACCAAGAGAGCCGAACCGGATATGATAACGACTCCCGTCCATCACACGCGTGGCCGGAACATACCGGACTCCTCACTCCCCCCGATTAGCACTTGTTAGTGATCACACAATATTTTGTTGAGTCACATACAAGCAAATGTTTAGGTCTTGTTAGAAAACCAAGGGAAAGGAGTCACAACATTTCAACATCTTAATGTATAACAACTGTAAACTCTTTTCATGCCTTAATCTTATAAGGTCGTAACACACAGGAAAGCAAACAACACCCAAGCCGGTGTAAACCGGTAGGCAACAGACTGCAAGAAAACCATACCTTGGTCCTTGCCTCGACTGGTTTCCACCTTGAGAGATTCCTAAAACACATTTAGTAACGTCGGTTAATTAACGCACTAGTCCACTGTCACATTAGCTACTTCACATTCCTAGTTATCACATTTCCACATTTTGTTTTAACTTCCCATCTTTTAAAATGTCATTATAACATTCCTAACATGTCTTATGTAACCTTATAATGTCATTCCTAACTTATCCCCATCATTAGATATCATTTAAATACCTAAAAACCAAATTTTATAGTGGTCCGGGACTTGGTCCCTAGCTTAGGTCCGGACCATATGCTAACTCAGCTCTCGGGGGTAATTCAGGGGGTGGTCCGGGTCCTTGTACAAGACCCAAGTCCCGGACCACATTGCTATGTTACCCTCGGCCTATTTTACACCCCTGGTCCGGGACTTTAACCAGCACCTAGGTCCCGGACCAAACCTACAGAATTGATAAAATGTCACTTTTCAAATGTTGTTACCTTAGTTCTCCACCTCCATTAATTGTATAACTTTACCAAGTGTTCCTAGGTATATTCTAATGTCCAGATATCATCTTAAACACACCTAAATCCATGTTTCACTTGTTACTCATTTTTTTCTTATAAATTCACTAGCACTTACAACACTTTACATTAGGTTTCTAAATGATGTTTCTTACCTAAGAAAACTACTATCCCAAAATGCTTTCTCTCATCCTAACATCATCTCTTAAGCACCATTCCTTACCAACCTAAACCCTAGTTGATGTCTAAGTCCTTCTTGTCTACCTAGAACATCTTAAGACATTATTTCTTCCCTTAATACACACTTAGTCATTTTTCTAACACTTCTAATTCCTCAAGCCTACATCAACCTAGAACTCCTTGGGTATTTCCTAAATTTTGACATGGTTTCTCCTAGAACATTACTAAACCAAAACACATCGTTTTCTCCTTTAAACACACAAGAACATCTAAAATCACCAAGAACATCTCATACACAACTTCACCAAATTTACACTACATTACAATATAGTGCATAATTTAAATTGCATGGCACTTAGGCCCTTAAAGTGCTTAAACCATAAACACTGAATTTCCACAATATATATGCCTTTAACCTGCAAAAACACTCAACACACACATATTCCCTTTACTAGTCTCTTGAGAACTCTTTACTAAGTCATTCACCATTTGCTCTTTAGGTAGTTTAAATAAGCATTTATAAGCTCATTTCTCCTAAGGCATTAAACAACATTTAAATTAGTAGATTTACCTCTTTTTCCAAAACACTTCCTTCTTGATTCCTTACAAAACCGTATGGTATTTTGGTTCCTTGTCAAGTTCTAGACAATATACAAACATCATAATGAGAAATCAAGCTATAGGCTTCATCTCATTGTAAACCCTAATTTGACATTGTTTCAAAACATTAATGTAGTTGTTTTACCTTGATCTTTGAAGAGAGTTTGAATATATAACAAGAGAGGACTCCACCTAGTCCATGAAGAGTTGAAATGAAGCTAGAACAAAGTCACACAAAGAGTTATATCAATGTGTATTTTCGGACATGACAAAAACAAGGAGGAAACTTGATTTTGTTTGAGATTCCTTACCTAGAAGCAAAGGAGATCAACAATATGTCAAAATACAAGCTCAAGCTCCTTCAATGGTGGAACACCTTGGCACCGAAATGGAGCTCTTGGAGTTTTGAGAAGATAGGAATGAAGAGCTTGATGAGAGGAAGAGATTGGTGGTCTTTGTTTTTGATTTGGACAAATGAGCAAGATTTAACAAGTGGTCAAAGTGGGAGTTTCCATGGTGATAGTGGTATTACCGTGAGAGAACAAGGAAGAAGGAAGAAGAGAGGTGTTTGCAAACCGTGGGAATGAAGGAAAGAAATGAGAATGAGATAGAATTTGCTTTTAAGAGATATTTGTAGTAATAAAGTAAAAAGTAGTTTATTTACTTATCTTTACTTACTTAATACATTAATAAGAGAGTGGTGAGTCACCACACTTAAGGAAAACCGGCCCCCTTATTAATATGAGGGTATTATAGTCTTCATTTGTCAATTTAATTACTTATACAACATATGTTACAAAATAGATTATAAAAATCACTATTCACCTAAACAAGGCACTTAGAAGTGAAATTTTGATTTCCCATTAATATAGCCACCCAAATGTGATACTATATAGTACACATATATTTAAGAGTAATGATGGACATTTAGCCACTCAAAACTCATTTACAAGACAATTTTTCAAAAACGTGCTTTAAGACTTCTTAAAGCACATTTGTATTTTAACTTGTTTCCAAGCTTGGTTTTCTTTGGTAATTTTTAATATGTTCCTTAGTACATAAATGAGGCCTTGGTAAGCTCATTAGGTCTTACTCAAGTTTATCCCAAGCTTAGAGCACATTTTAGCTCTTATTGACTTTAAAGCACATTTTGTGTTTGCTTTTGTTTAAATTGTTTACTAATGTTTCTAAGACTCTTTTTTAGTCTTAATAAATCATGTTTTAATGTTTAACCAACACACCAAGGTTTGGGGTATTTCAATTAGACATCTTTTAATAACCTAAAACAATGTTTTTATAGTGGTCCGGGACTTGGTCCTCTTCTTAAGTCCCGGACCATATGCTAACTCAAGTCTCGGCCTTTTAAAATGGGGTGGTCCGGGACCTTATACAAGGCCTAAGTCCCAGACCACATCCTTATGTGACTCTCGGCCTATTTTACACCCCTGGTCCGGGACTTGAACCATGACCTAGGTTCCGGACCAAAGCTACAGACTTGGAAAAATTGCATTTTTCAAACCTTGTTGCATTATTTCTCCACCTCCATTAATTACCCAAACTTCATACATGAACTTAGGCATATTCTAATACCAAAATATCACTTTGATTCTCCTTACAACATTGTCTTTTCTTTTCTTTTTGCATAATTTTGGGCCGTCCGACCCACCGTCCGACCCACAGCTGGGTCGGACCGTTCCAGAAACTTTTCCCGTCTGCTAAAAACTCATGTCCGACCCATGTCCGACCCAACCATCTGGGTCGGACCATTCCAGAGACTTGGAGCACACATGTCCGACCCATGTCCGACCCAAGACCTCTGGGTCGGACCATTCCAGAAACATCAACGGGTGACTTAACAGAGGCTGTCCGACCCACCCTGGGTCGGACCACTGGGTCGGACAACATCAGAAGTTGTCCAAAACTTGTCAAACTTTCTCCAAACTTTTCCTCAAGCCTCCTAATGTGTTCTAACATCATTTGGCACCCTTAACCCTTCATATAACATCCATAAAACTCATTTTATAACTCCTTAAACACTTACTCTCTTCTTACCAAAATTCCTAACACTTATATTGTTTTCTCCTTAAGATTTCTAAGTGGTATTTTACCTGTAATGACCACTATACCAAGGTGTTTCCTCTACACCTTAACATCTCCTCTAAATCACCTTAATACATGTTTTCTTCCTAAGTAAAACATTTGTTCACCTTTCACACTTCCTAGTTCACCAAAACCATTTAAAACACTTAGAACTTCTTACACATTTTCCCAAATTTGGCCATAGCTTCTCTTGTATATACTCACATCCAAACACTTAGGTTTTTACCTTATTTCATTCAAGAACACCTAAAATCCATCAAACACATTTTTATACACAAACTTCACACATTTAGCACTACATCACAATATAGTGCATAACTTAAATTGCTTGGCACTTAGGCCCTTAAAAAACATGGCTCTTAGGCCCTTAAATTGCATAAACCTTAAACACTGAATTTCCACAATATATAAGCCTTTGACCTGCAATTACACACACCAAGACATATGTTCCTTTACTAGTCTCCTTGAGAACACCTTACTAAGTCATTCACCATTTGCTCTTTAGGTAGTTTTAACAAGCATTATAAGCTCATTTCTCCTAAGGCATTAAACCACATTAGGTTAGTATATTTACCTCTTTTACACTCAAACTTCTTTCTTGTTTCCTCTTAAAACCGGTGAGGCATTTCTTTCCTTGTCAACTACTAAACAATATACCAACATTGAAATGAGTATATAAGCTTTATGCCTCATCTCATTGTAAACCCTAGGTTTACATTATTTCAAAAACACTAATGTAGTTGTTTTACCTTGATCTTTGAAGGGAGTTTGAATATCTATGAAGAGAGGACTCCACCTAGTCCTTGAAAGATTCAAATGGAGCTAGAACAAAGCAACACAATGAGCACCATTAATGGTGATTTTCGGACAACAACAAAACATGGAGGGAACTTGATTTTTCTTTGAGTTTCCTTACCTTGGAGCAAAGGAGAACAATAATATGTGAAAAGGTGAGCTCAAGCTCCTCCCATGGAGATTCCTCTTGGCACCTAAATGGAGCTCTTGGGATTTTGAAAGGATAGAATTGAAGAGCTTGATGAGAGGAAGAGATTGGTGGTGTTTGTTTTTGATTTGGATAAGTGAGCTAGATTTTACAAGGGGTCAAAGATGGAGTTCCATGGTGGTGGTGTTGTATTACCGTGAGAGAACAGCAAGAAGGGA